>JAEVFF010000108.1:0-342500 GCA_018901945.1 Pugionium dolabratum | reverse complement strand
ATAGATTTGATTACTTGGACAATTTGTCGTCTCTATTTATGTCTCAAATTTTGTTACACTATAGAAACTTTAGCAATTTTAACGTGGGCAATGGATTCGTGTGTTTCTGAGCTCCAAATCAAAAGTTACGGATGATTTAGTGCGGACATGTCAAGTTGATCGGCAAGTTGAAATGATCATTGTAAAATGATCATTGGTGCTTATTAAGAAAAGGCTTATAAATGAAGCATGAAGCACGTCATCACGCAGTTTGGCATAGATTGGATTACTTTGACGTTTTGCCGTCGTCAAAATATAGAAAACTGAGCTAGCTTAAAGTGGGCATTGGACTCGTGTCATTCTTAGCTCTAAATGAAGAGTTCCAGACAATTTAGTGCAGACATATCGAGTTAATCGGCCTGTTAAAATTATCATTCTAAACAAATCAATGGTGTGGGTTGAGTAAAGGCTTATAATGAAGCATAATGCATAGCATCACACAGTTTTGGATAGATTGCATTACTTGGATGCTTTGTCTTATGTATTTTTGTCTCAAATTTTGTTACACTACAGAAAATTTATCTAGCTTAACGTGGACATTGGATTCGTGTGTTTCTGAGCTCTAAATCAAAAGTTTCGTACGACTTAGTGCAGACATGTCAAGTTCATCGCCCATTTAAAACGATCATTCTAAACTGATCATTGGTGCTCATTAAATAAAGGCTTATAAATGAAGCATAATGTGTGGAACAAGGAATTTGGATGGATTGGATTACTTGAAAGCTTTGTCGTCTCTGTTTTTGTCTCAAACTTTTTCAAAATATTGAAAATTGAGCTACCTTAACGTGGGCATTGGATTCAGGTTATTTTGAACTCTAAATGAAAAGTACTGACAATTTTGTGCGGACATGTCAAGTTGACCAGCCAGTTAATATGATTATTCTAAACTGATCATTGGTGCTCATTGAGTAAAGGCTTATAAATGAAGTCTAATGTATGGCATCACGCAGTCTGGGATAGATTGTATTACTTTGACGCTTTGTCGTCTCTACTTCTGTCTCAAATTTTGTCAAAATATAGAAAATTTATCCAGCTTTTACTTTGGCACTGGACTCGGTGTTATTTGGAGATCAAAATGAAAATTTACGGACGATTTAGTACGGACATGTCAAGTTGATCAGCCAGTTAATATGATTATTGTAAACATATCATTGGTGCTCATTGAGTAAAGACTTTTAAATGAAGGATAATGCATGGCATCACGCATTTTGGGATAGATTGGATTACTTGGATGCTTCGCCGTCTCTATTTATGTCTCAAATTCTGTTACAATATAGAAAATTGAGCTAGCTTAACGTGGACATTGGATTTGTGTCACTCTAATCTATAAATCAAAAGTTACGGACGATTTAGTACGGATATGTCAAGTTGAGTGGCCAGTTAAAGTGATCATTCTAAACTAATCATTGGTGTTCATTAAGTAAAGGCTTATAAATGAACCATAAAGCATGGCAACACGCATTCTGGGACAGATTGGACTACTTGTATGCTTCTTTGTCTCTATTTCTATCTCAAATTCTGTTACAATATAGAAAAGTGAGGTAGCTTAACGTGGGCATTGGATTCGGGTCATTCTAAGCTCTAAATCAAAAGTTACAGACGATTTAGTGCGGACATATCAAGTTGAGTGGCCAATTAAAGTGATCATTATAAACTGATCATTGGTGCTCATTCTATAAAGGTTTATAAATGAAGCATAATGCATGGTATCAAGCAGTTTGGATAGATTGGACGTTGTGTCCTCTCTATTTCTTTCTCAAATTTTATCAAAATATGCAAACCTGAGCTAGCTTAACGTAGCCATTGGATTCGTGTCATTCTAAGGTCTAAATTAAAAGTACCCGACGATTTAATGCGAACATGCCAAGTTGATCGGCAAGTTAAATTGATCAATCAAAACTGATCATTGCTGCTCATTAAGTAAAACCTTATAAATGAAGCATAAAGAATAGCATCACGCATTTTGGGATAGATTGGATTACTTGGATGCTTTGATGTCAGTGTTTGTGACTCAAATTTTGTCACAATATAGAAAATTGAGCTAGATTAGCGTCGGCATTGGATTCGTGTCATTCCGAGCTCTAAATAAAAAGTTAGGGACGATTTAGTGCGGACATGTCAAGTTGATCGACCAGTTAAAGTGATCACTAAACTGATCATTTGTGCTTATTAAATAAAGGCTTATAAATGATGCATAATGCATGGCATCAAGCAGTTTTGAGAGATTTGATTATTTGGACGCTTTATAGTCTCTATTTTATCTCAAATTTTCTTACACTATAGAAGTTTTAGCAATCTTAACGTGGGCATTGGATTCGGGTGTTTCTGAGCTCTAATTCAAAAGTTTCCGACAATTTAGTGCGGACATGTCAAGTTGATCGGCCAGTTAAAATGATCATTCTAAAATGATCATTTTTGCTTATTATGTAAAGGCTTATAAATGAAGCATGAAGCATGGCATCACTCAGTTTGGCATAGATTGGATTACTTTGACGCTTTGCCATCGTCAAAATATAGAAAATTGAGCTAGCTTAACGTGGGCATTGGATTCGTGTCATTCTGAGCTCTAAATCAAAAATTACAGACGACTTAGTGCGGACAAAGCAAATTCATCGGCCAGTTAAGATGATCATTCTAAACTGATCAATGGTGTGGATTGAGTAAAGGCTTATAAATGAAGCATAATGTATGGCATCACATAGTTTTGGATGGATTGGATTACTTGGATGCTTTGTCTTATGTATTTGTGTCTCAAATGTTGTTGCATTATTGAAAATTTAGCTAGCTTAACATGGGTATTGGATTCGTGTGTTTCTGAGCTCTAAATCAAAAGTTTCGTATGATTTAGTGCGGACATGTCAAGTTGATCGCCCAGTTAAAATGATCATTCTAAACTGATCATTGGTGCTCATTAAATAAAAGCTTATAAATGAAACATAATGCGTGGCATCAAGGAATTTGGATGGATTGGATTACTTGGAAGCTTTGTCGTCTCTACTTCTGTCTCAAATGTTTTCAAAATATAGAAAATTGAGCTACCTCAACGTGGGCATTGGATTTCGTGTTATTCTGAGTTCTAAATAAAAAGTACCAATGATTTTGTGTGGACATGTCAAATTGATCAGCCAGTTAATATCATTATTCTAAACTGATCATTGGTGCTCATTGAGTAAATGCATTTTAATGAAGTCTAATGTATGGCATCACACAGTTTGGAATACACTGTATTACTTGGACACAGTTAGAGTGATCATTTTAAACTGATCTTTGGTGCCCATTCGGTGAAGGCTTATAAATGAAACATAATGGATGGCATCAAGCAGTTTAGGATACATTGGATTATTTGGAGGCCTTGTGATAGTATAGAAAACTGGTGCTCATTTAGTAAAAGTTTAATATTGAAAAATAATGCATGGCATCACGCAGTTTGGGATGGATCAGATTACTTGGATGCTTTGTCGTATCTATTTCTGTCTTAAATTTTGTCACAGTATAGAAAATTGAGCTAGCTTAACGTGGGCATTGGATTTCTGTAATTATGATCTCTAAATTAAAAGTTACGGAGGATTTAGTGCAGATATTTCAAGTTGATCATCAAGTTAAAATTATCATTTTAAACTGATCATTGGTGCTCATTAAGTAAAGCCTTATAAATGAAGCATAATGCATGGCATCAATTAGTTTGGATAGATTCGATTACTTGGAAGCTTTGTCGTCTCTATTTCTGTCTCAAATTTGTCAAAATATAGAAAATCGAGCTAGGTTAACGTGTGTATTGGATTCGTGTCACTCTAAGCTCTAAATCAAAAATTACAAACGATTTTGTGCTGATATGTCAAGTTGATCAGCCAGTTAGTATTATAATTCTAAACTGATCATTGGTGCTCATTGAGTAAAGGATTATAAATGAAACCTAATGTATGGCATCACGTAGTTTGGGATAGGTTGTATAACTTGGATGCTTTGTCGTCTCTACTTCTGTCTCAAATTTTTTCAAATTATAGGAAATTTATCTAGCTTTAACTTCGGCACTGGACTCGGTGTTATTCTAAGATCAAAATCAAAAGTTACAGACGATTTAGTACGGACATGTCAAGTTTATCGGCCAGTTAATATGATTATTCTAAACATATCATTGGTGCTCATTGAGTAAAGACTTTTAAATGAAGCTTAATGCATGGCATCACGCATTTTGGGATAGATTGGATTACTTGGACGCTTCGTCGTCTCTTTTTATATCTCAAATTTTGTTACAATATAGAAACTTGAGCTAGGTTAACATGGGCATTCGATTCATATCATTCTCAGCTCTAAATCAAAAGTTATGGACGATTTAGTGCGGACATGTCAAATTGAGTGGCCAGTTAAACTGATCATTCTAAACTGATCTTTGGTGTTGATTAAACTAATGCTAATAAATGAAGCATAGTGCATGGCATCAATGAGTTTGGATAGATTCGATTACTTGGAAGCTTTGTCATCTCTATTTCAGTCTCAAATTTGTCAAAATATAGAAAATTGAGCTAGATTAACGTGGGCATTTGATTCATGTCATTCTGAGTACTAAATCAAAAGGTATAGACGATTTTGTGCGGACATGTCAAGTTGATCAGCCAGTTAATATGATTATTCTAAACTGATCATTGGTGCTCAATGAGTAAAAGATTATAAATCAAGCCTAATGTATGGCATCACGCATTTTGGGATAGATTGGATTACTTGGACGCTTTGTCGTCTCTTTTTATGTCTCAAATTCTGTTACATTATAGAAAATTGAGCTAGCTTAACGTGGGTATTGGATTCATGTCATTCTCGGCTCTAAATCAAAAGTTACAGACGATTTAGTGCGGACATGTCAAATTGAGTGGCCAGTTAAAGTGATCATTCTAAACTGATCATTGGTGTTGATTAATCTAAGGCTTATAAATGAAGCATAATGCATGGCATCAAGCAGTTTGGATATATTGGATTACTTGGACGGTTCATCATCTCGTCTGTCTCAAATTTTGTCGAAATATAGAAAATAAAGCTAGCTTAATATGGGCATTAGATTCGTCTCATTCGTACCTCTAAATCAAAAGTTACAAACAATTTAGCGCGGACATGTCAAGTTGATCGGCCAGTTAAAATGATCATTCTAAACTGGTGCACATTGAGTGAAGGCATATAAATGAAGCATACGCCAAGACATCACATAGTTTGGGATACATTGGATTAATTGGAGGCCTTGTCGTATCTAGTTATGTCTAAAATTTTGTGACAATATAGAAAATTGAACTAGCTTAATGTGGGCATTGGATTCGTGTAATTCTGAACTATATATCAAAAGTTATGAACGATCTAGTGTAGACATGACAAGATGATCGGCCAGTTAAAATGATCATTCTAAACTGATCATTGGTGCTCATTTAGTAAAAGCTTAATATTGAAAAATAATGCATGGCATCACGAAGTTTGGGATGGATTAGATTACGTGGACGTTTTGTCGTATCTATTTCTGCCTTAATTTTGTCACAATATAGAAAATTGAGCAAGCTTAACGTGGACATTGGATTCGTGTAATTATGAGATCTAAATCAAAAGTTACGGACGATTTATAGCAGACATGTCAAGTTGATCAGTCAGTTGAAGTGACCATTATGAACTGATCTCTGGTGCTCATTAAGCAAAGACTTATAATTGAATCATAATACATGGCATCAAGGAGTTTGGATAGATTGGATTACTTGAACGATTTGATTTCTTTATTTTTGTCTCAAATTTTGTCAAAATATAGAAAATTGAGCTACCTTATTGTGGACATTGGATTCGTGTTATTCTGAGTTCTAAATCAAAAGTTACAGACGATTTTGTGCAGAAATGTCAAGTTGATAGGCAAGTTAACGTGATCATTCTAAACTGATCATTGGTGCTCATTGAGTAAAGGCTTATAAATGAAGCATAATGAATGGCATCACACAGTTTCGGATAGATTGGATTACTTTGACGCTTTCTCGAATCTATTTTTGTGTCAAATTTTTTATAATATAGAAAATTGAGCTAGCTTAACGTCGGCATTGGATTCGTGTGTTTCTGAGCTCTAAATAAAAAGTTAAAAACGATTTAGTGCAGACATGTCAAGTTGATCGGCCAGTTAAAATTATCATTCTAAACTGGTAATTGGTGCTCATTGAGTAAAGGCATATAAATGAAGCATACGCCATGACATCACATAGTTTGGGATACATTGGATTATTTGGAGGCCTCGTCGTATCTAGTTATGTCTAAAATTTTGTCACAATATAGAAAATTGAACTAGCTTAATGTGGGCATTGGATTCGTGTCATTCTGAACTATATATCAAAAGTTATGGACGATTTAGTGCAGACATGACAAGATGATCGGCCAGTTAAAATGATCATTCTAAACTGATCATTAGTGCTCATTTACTAAAAGCTTAATATTGAAAAATAATGCATGGCACCACAGAGTTTGGGATGGATTAGATTACGTGGATGCTTTGTCGTATCTATTTCTGTCTTAAATTTTGTCACAATATAGAAAATTGAGCAAGCATAACATGGACATTGGATTCGTATAATTATGAGATATAAATCAAAAGTTACGTACGATTTATAGCGGACATGTCAAGTTGATCAGCCAGTTGAAGTGACCTTTCTGAACTGATCTCTAGTGCTCATTAAGTAAAGACTTATAATTGAATCATAATACATGGCATCAAGGAGTTTGGATAGATTGGATTACTTGAACGATTTGTTGCCTTTATTTTTGTCTCAAATTTTGTCAAAATAAAGAAAATTGAGCTACCTTATTCTGGGCATTGGATACGTGTTATTCTGAGCTCTAAATCAAAAGTGACATGCGATTTAGTGCAGAAATGTCAAGTTGATAGGCAAGTTCAAGTGATCATCTAAACTGATCATTGGTGCGCATTGAGTAAAGGCTTATAAATGAACCATAATGAATGGCATCACACAGTTTTGGATAGATTGGATTACTTTGATGCTTTCTCGAATCTATTTTTGCGTCAAATTTTTTTATAATATAGAAAACTGAGGTAGCTTAACGTCGGCATTGGATTCGTGTGTTTCAGAGCTCTAAATAAAAAGTTAAAAACGATTTAGTGCGGACATGTCAAGTTGATTGGCCAGTTGAAATGATTATTCTAAACTGGTAATTGGTGCTCATTTAGTAAAGGCATATAAATGAAGCATACGCCATGACATCACATAGTTTGGGATACATTGAATTATTTGGAAGCCTTGTCGTATCTAGTTATGTCTAAAATTTTGTCACAATATAGAAAATTGAACTAGCTTAATGTGGGCATTGGATTCGTGTCATTCTGAACTATATATCAAAAGTTATGGACGATTTAGTGCAGACATGACAAGATGATCGGCCAGTTAAAATGATCATTCTAAACTGATCATTAGTGCTCATTTAGTAAAAGCTTAATATTGAAAAATAATGCATGGCATCACGAAGTTTGGGATGGATTAGATTACGTGGACTCTTTGTCGTATCTATTTGTGTCTTAAATTTTGTTACAATATAGAAAATTGAGCAAGCTTAACGTGGACACTGGATTCGTATAATTATGAGATCAAAATCAAAAGTTACGGATGATTTATAGCAGACATGTCAAGTTGATCAGCCAATTGAAGTGACCATTTTGAACTGATCTCTAGTGCTCATTAAGTAAAGACTTATAATTGAATCATAAAACATGGCATCAAGGAGTTTGGATAGATTGGATTACTTGAACGATTTGTTGTCTTTATTTTTGTCTCAAATTTTGTCAAAATATAGAAAATTGAGCTACCTTATTATGGGCATTGGATTAGTGTTATTCTGAGCTCTAAATCAAAAGTTACAGGTGATTTAGTGCAGAAATGTCAAGTTGATAGGCAAGTTAAAGTGATCATTCTAAACGGATCATTGGTGCGCATTGAGTAAAGGCTTATAAATGAACCATAATGAATGGCATCACACAGTTTTGGATTGATTGGATTACTTTGATGCTTTCTCGAATCTATTTTTGTGTCAAATTTTTTTATAATATAGAAACTTGAGCTAGCTTAACGTTGGCATTGGATTCGTGTGTTTCAGAGCTCTAAATAAAAAGTTAAATACGATTTAGTGCCGATATGTCAAGTTGATTGGCCAGTTAAAATGATCATTCTAAACTGGTAATTGGTGCTCATTTAGTAAAGGCATATAAATGAAGCATACGCCATAACAACACATAGTTTGGGATACATTGAATCATTTGGAGGCCTTGTCGTATCTAGTTATGTCTAAACTTTTGTCACAATATAGAAAATTGAACTAGCTTAATGTGGGCATTGGATTCGTGTCATTCTGAACTATATATCAAAAGTCATGGACGCTTTAGTGCAGACATGACAAGATGATCGGCCAGTTAAAATGATCATTCTAAACTGATCATTAGTGCTCATTTACTAAAAGCTTAATATTGAAAAATAATGCATGGCACCACGGAGTTTGGGATGGATTAGATTACGTGGATGCTTTGTCGTATCTATTTCTGTCTTAAATTTTGTCACAATATAGAAAATTGAGCAAGCATAACGTGGACATTGGATTCGTATAATTATGAGATATAAATCAAAAGTTCCGTACGATTTATAGCGGACATGTCAAGTTGATCAGCCAGTTGAAGTGACCTTTCTGAACTGATCTCTAGTGCTCATTAAGTAAAGACTTATAATTGAATCATAATACATGGCATCAAGGAGTTTGGATAGATTGGATTACTTGAACAATTTGTTGTCTTTATTTTTGTCTCAAATTTTGTCAAAATAAAGAAAATTGAGCTACCTTATTCTGGGCATTGGATACGTGTTATTCTGAGCTCTAAATCAAAAGTGACATGCGATTTAGTGCAGAAATGTCAAGTTGATAGGCAAGTTAAAGTGATCATTCTAAACTGATCATTGGTGCGCATTGAGTAAAGGCTTATAAATGAACCATAATGAATGGCATCACACAGTTTTGGATAGATTGGATTACTTTGATGCTTTCTCGAATCTATTTTTGCGTCAAATTTTTTTATAATATAGAAAATTGAGGTAGCTTAACGTCGGCATTGGATTCGTGTGTTTCAGAGCTCTAAATAAAAAGTTAAAAACAATTTAGTGCGGACATGTCAAGTTGATTGGCCAGTTGAAATGATTATTCTAAACTGGTAATTGGTGCTCATTTAGTAAAGGCATATAAATGAAGCATACGCCATGACATCACATAGTTTGGGATACATTGAATTATTTGGAAGCCTTGTCGTATCTAGTTATGTCTAAGATTTTGTCACAATATAGAAAATTGAACTAGCTTAATGTGGGCATTGGATTCGTGTCATTCTGAACTATATATCAAAAGTTATGGACGATTTAGTGCAGACATGACAAGATGATCGGCCAGTTAAAATGATCATTCTAAACTGATCATTAGTGCTCATTTACTAAAAGCTTAATATTGAAAAATAATGCATGGCATCACGAAGTTTGGGATGGATTAGATTACGTGGACTCTTTGTCGTATCTATTTGTGTCTTAAATTTTGTCACAATATAGAAAATTGAGCAAGCTTAACGTGGACACTGGATTCGTATAATTATGAGATCAAAATCAAAAGTTACAGATGATTTATAGCAGACATGTCAAGTTCATCAGCCAATTGAAGTGACCATTTTGAACTGATCTCTAGTGCTCATTAAGTAAAGACTTATAATTGAATCATAAAACATGGCATCAAGGAGTTTGGATAGATTGGATTACTTGAACGATTTGTTGTCTTTATTTTTGTCTCAAATTTTGTCAAAATATAGAAAATTGAGCTACCTTATTGTGGGCATTGGATTCGTGTTATTCTGAGCTCTAAATTAGAAGTTACAAACGATTGAGTATAGAAATGTCAAGTTGATAGGCAAGTTAAAGTGATCATTCTAAACTGATCATTGGTGCGCATTGAGTAAAGGCTTATAAATGAACCATAATGAATGGCATCACATAGTTTTGGATAGATTGGATTACTTTAATGCTTTCTCGAATATATTTTTGTGTCAAATTTTTTTATAATATAGAATATTGAGGTAGCTTAACGTCGGCATTGGATTCGTGTGTTTCAGAGCTCTAAATAAAAAGTTAAAAACGATTTAGTGCAGACATGTCAAGTTGATTGGCCAGTTGAAATGATCATTCTAAACTGGTAATTGGTGCTCATTGAGTAAAGGCATATAAATGAAGCATACGCCATGACATCACATAGTTTGGGATACATTGGATTATTTGGAGGCCTTGTCGTATCTAGTTATGTCTATAATTTTGTCACAATATAGAAAATTGAACTAGCTTAATGTGGGTATTGGATTCGTGTCATTCTGAACTATATATCAAAAGTTATGGAAGATTTAGTGCAGACATGACAAGATGATCAGCCAGTTAAAATGATCATTCTAAACTGATCATTAGTGCTCATTTAGTATAAGCTTAATATTGAAAAATAATGCATGGCATCACGAAGTTTGGGATGGATTAAATTACATGGACGCTTTGTCGTATCTATTTTTGTCTTAAATTTTGTCACAATATAGAAAATTGAGCAAGCTTAACGTGGACATTGGATTCGTATAATTATGAGATCTAAATCAAAAGTTACGGACGATTTATAGCGGACATGTCAAGTTGATCAGCCACTTGAAGTGACCATTCTGAACTGATCTCTGGTTCTCATTAAGTAAAGACTTATAATTGAATAGTAATACATGGCATCAAGGAGTTTGGATAGATTGGATTACTTGAATGATTTGTTGTTTTTATTTTTGTCTCAAATTTTGTCAAAATAAAGAGAATTGAGCTACCTTATTGTGGGCATTGGATTCGTGTTATTCTGAGCTCTAAATCAAAAGTTACAGACGATTTAGTGCAGAAATGTCAAGTTGATAGGCCAGTTTAAGTGATCATTCTAAACTGATCATTGGTGCTCATTGAGTAAATGCTTATAAATGAAGCATAATGAATGGCATCACACAGTTTTGGATAGATTTAAGTACTTTGACGCTTTCTCAAATCTATTTTTGTGTCAAATTTTTTTGTAATATAGAAAATTGAGCTAGCTTAAGGTCGGCATTGGATTCGTGTGTCTCAGAGCCTAAATGAAAAGTTAAAAACAATTTAGTGTGGACTTGTCAAGTTGATCGGCTAGTTAAAATGATCATTCTAAACTGGTAATTGGTGCTCATTGAGTAAAGGCATACAAATGAAGCATACGCCATGACATCACATAGTTTGGGATACATTGGATTATTTGGAGGCCTTGTCGTATCTAGTTATGTCTAAAATTTTTTCACAATATAGAAAATTGAACTAGCTTAATGTGGGTATTGGATTCGTGTCATTCTGAACTATATATCAAAAGTTATGGAAGATTTAGTGCAGACATGACAAGATGATCGGCCAGTTAAAATGATCATTCTAAACTGATCATTAGTGCTCATTTAGTATAAGCTTAATATTGAAAAATAATGCATGGCATCACGAAGTTTGGGATGGATTAGATTACGTGGACGCTTTGTCGTATCTATTTCTGTCTTAAATTTTGTCACAATATAGAAAATTGAGCAAGCGTAACGTGGACATTGGATTCGTATAATTATGAGATCTAAATCAAAAGTTACGGACGATTTATAGCGGACATGTCAAGTTGATCAGCCACTTGAAGTGACCATTCTGAACTGATCTCTGGTGCTCATTAAGTAAAGACTTATAATTGAATCATAATACATGGCATCAAGGAGTTTGGATAGATTGGATTACTTGAACGATTTGTTGTCTTTATTTTTGTCTCAGATTTTGTCAAAATATAGAGAATTGAGCTACCTTATTGTGGGAATTGGATTCGTGTTATTCTGAGCTCTAAATCAAAAGTTACACACGATTTAGTGGAGAAATGTCAAGTTGATAGGCAAGTTAAAGTGATCATTCTAAACTGATCATTGGTGCTGATTGAGTAAAGGCTTATAAATGAAGCATAATGAATGGAATCACACACTCTTGGATAGATTGGATTACTTTGACGCTTTCTCGAATCTATTTTTGTGTCAAAGTTTTTTATAATATAGAAAATTGAGCTAGCTTAACGTCGACATTGGATTCGTGTGTTTCAGAGCTCTAAATAAAAAGTTAAAAACAATTTAGTGCGGACATGTCAAGGTTATCGGCCAGTTAAAATGATAATTCTAAACTGGTAATTGGTGCTCATTGAGTAAATGCATATAAATGAAGCATACGCCATGACATCACATAGTTTGGGATACATTGGATTATTTGGAGGCCTTGTCGTATCTAGTTTTGTCTAAAATTTTGTCACAATATAGAAAATTGAACTAGCTTAATGTGGGCATTGGATTCGTGTCATTCTGAACTATATATCAAAAGTTATGGACGATTTAGTGCAGACATGACAAGATGAACGGCCAGTTAAAATGATCATTCTAACCTGATCATTAGTGCTCATTTAGTAAAAGCTTAATATTGAAAAATAATGCATGGCAT
Organism: Pugionium dolabratum; assembly: GCA_018901945.1. Lineage (NCBI taxonomy): Eukaryota > Viridiplantae > Streptophyta > Magnoliopsida > Brassicales > Brassicaceae > Pugionium > Pugionium dolabratum. The sequence continues at coordinate 329,886 of JAEVFF010000108.1, read as the reverse complement.
CACGGAGTTTGGGATGGATTAGATTACGTGGATTCTTTGTCGTATCTATTTGTGTCTTAAATTTTGTCACAATATAGAAAATTGAGCAAGCTTAACGGGGACATTGGATTCGTATAATTATGAGATATAAATCAAAAGTTACGGACGATTTATAGCGGACATGTCAAGTTGATCAGCCAGTTGAAGTGACCATTCTGAACTGATCTCTGGTGCTCATTAAGTAAAGTCTTATAATTGAAACATAATACATGGCATCAAGGAGTTTGGATAGATTGGATTACTTGAACGATTTGTTGTCTTTATTTTTGTTTCAAATTTTGTCAAAATATAGAGAATTGAGCTACCTTATTTTGGGCATTGGATTCGTTTTATTCTGAGCTCTAAATCAAAAGTTACAAACGTTTAAATGGTGAAATGTCAAGTTGATAGGTAAGTTAAAGTGATCATTCTAGATTGATCATTGGTGTTCATTGAGTAAAGGCTTATAAATGAAGCATAATGAATGGCATCACACAGTTTTGGATAGATTGGATTACTTTGACTCTTTCTCGAATCTATTTTTGTGTCAAAGTTTTTTATAATATAGAAAATTGAGCTAGCTTAACGTCGGCATTGGATTCGTGTGTTTCAGAGCTCTAAATAAAAAGTTAAAAACGATTTAGTGCGGACATGTCAAGTTGATTGGCGAGTTAAAATGATCATTCTAAACTGGTAATTGGTGCTCATTGAGTAAAGGCATATAAATGAAGCGTACGCCATGACATCACATAATTTGGGATACATTGGATTATTTGGAGGCCTTGTCGTATCTAGTTATGTCTAAAATTTTGTCACAATATAGAAAATTGAACTAGCTTAATGTGGGCATTGGATTCGTGTCATTCTGAACTATATATCAAAAGTTAGGGACGATTTAGTGCAAACATGACAAGATGATCGGCCAGTTAAAATGATCATTCTAAACTGATCATTAGTGCTTATTTAGTAAAAGCTTAATAATGAAAAATAATGAATGCATCACGGAGTTTGGGATGGATTAGATTACGTGGATGCTTTGTCGTATCTATTTGTGTCTTAAATTTTGTCACAATATAGAAAATTGAGCAAGCTTAACGTGGACATTGGATTCGTATAATTATGAGATAGAAATCAGAAGTTACGGACAATTTATAGCGGACATGTCAAGTTGATCAGCCAGTTGAAGTGACCATTTTGAACTGATCTCTGGTGCTCATTAAGTAAAGACTTATAATTGAATCATAATACATGGCATCAAGGAGTTTGGATAGATTGGATTACTTGAACGATTTGTTGTCTTTATTTTTGTCTCAGATTTTGTCAAAATATAGAGAATTGAGCTACCTTATTGTGGGAATTGGATTCGTGTTATTCTGAGCTCTAAATCAAAAGTTACACACGATTTAGTGGAGAAATGTCAAGTTGATAGGCAAGTTAAAGTGATCATTCTAAACTGATCATTGGTGCTGATTGAGTAAAGGCTTATAAATGAAGCATAATGAATGGAATCACACACTCTTGGATAGATTGGATTACTTTGACGCTTTCTCGAATCTATTTTTGTGTCAAAGTTTTTTATAATATAGAAAATTGAGCTAGCTTAACGTCGACATTGGATTCGTGTGTTTCAGAGCTCTAAATAAAAAGTTAAAAACAATTTAGTGCGGACATGTCAAGGTTATCGGCCAGTTAAAATGATAATTCTAAACTGGTAATTGGTGCTCATTGAGTAAATGCATATAAATGAAGCATACGCCATGACATCACATAGTTTGGGATACATTGGATTATTTGGAGGCCTTGTCGTATCTAGTTTTGTCTAAAATTTTGTCACAATATAGAAAATTGAACTAGCTTAATGTGGGCATTGGATTCGTGTCATTCTGAACTATATATCAAAAGTTATGGACGATTTAGTGCAGACATGACAAGATGAACGGCCAGTTAAAATGATCATTCTAACCTGATCATTAGTGCTCATTTAGTAAAAGCTTAATATTGAAAAATAATGCATGGCATCACGGAGTTTGGGATGGATTAGATTACGTGGATTCTTTGTCGTATCTATTTGTGTCTTAAATTTTGTCACAATATAGAAAATTGAGCAAGCTTAACGGGGACATTGGATTCGTATAATTATGAGATATAAATCAAAAGTTACGGACGATTTATAGCGGACATGTCAAGTTGATCAGCCAGTTGAAGTGACCATTCTGAACTGATCTCTGGTGCTCATTAAGTAAAGACTTATAATTGAAACATAATACATGGCATCAAGGAGTTTGGATAGATTGGATTACTTGAACGATTTGTTGTCTTTATTTTTGTTTCAAATTTTGTCAAAATATAGAGAATTGAGCTACCTTATTTTGGGCATTGGATTCGTTTTATTCTGAGCTCTAAATCAAAAGTTACAAACGTTTAAATGGTGAAATGTCAAGTTGATAGGTAAGTTAAAGTGATCATTCTAGATTGATCATTGGTGTTCATTGAGTAAAGGCTTATAAATGAAGCATAATGAATGGCATCACACAGTTTTGGATAGATTGGATTACTTTGACTCTTTCTCGAATCTATTTTTGTGTCAAAGTTTTTTATAATATAGAAAATTGAGCTAGCTTAACGTCGGCATTGGATTCGTGTGTTTCAGAGCTCTAAATAAAAAGTTAAAAACGATTTAGTGCGGACATGTCAAGTTGATTGGCGAGTTAAAATGATCATTCTAAACTGGTAATTGGTGCTCATTGAGTAAAGGCATATAAATGAAGCGTACGCCATGACATCACATAATTTGGGATACATTGGATTATTTGGAGGCCTTGTCGTATCTAGTTATGTCTAAAATTTTGTCACAATATAGAAAATTGAACTAGCTTAATGTGGGCATTGGATTCGTGTCATTCTGAACTATATATCAAAAGTTAGGGACGATTTAGTGCAAACATGACAAGATGATCGGCCAGTTAAAATGATCATTCTAAACTGATCATTAGTGCTTATTTAGTAAAAGCTTAATAATGAAAAATAATGAATGCATCACGGAGTTTGGGATGGATTAGATTACGTGGATGCTTTGTCGTATCTATTTGTGTCTTAAATTTTGTCACAATATAGAAAATTGAGCAAGCTTAACGTGGACATTGGATTCGTATAATTATGAGATAGAAATCAGAAGTTACGGACAATTTATAGCGGACATGTCAAGTTGATCAGCCAGTTGAAGTGACCATTTTGAACTGATCTCTGGTGCTCATTAAGTAAAGACTTATAATTGAATCATAATACATGGCATCAAGGAGTTTGGATAGATTGGATTACTTGAATAATTAGTTATATTTATTTTTGTCTCTAATCTTGTCAAAATATAGAAAATTGAGCTACCTTATATTGGGCATTGGATTCGTGTTATTCTGAGCTCTAAATCAAAAGTTACAGACGATTTAGTGCAGAAATGTCAAGTTGATAGGCCAATTAAAGTGATCATTATAAACTGATCATTGGTGCTCATTGATTAAACGCTTATAAATGAACCATAATGAATGGCATCACACAGTTTTGGATAGATTGGATTACTTAGATGCTTTCTCGGATCTATTTTTGTGTCAAATTTTTTATAATATAGAAAATTGAGCTAGCTTAACGTCGGCATTGGATTTGTGTGTTTCAGAGCTCTAAATAAAAAGTTAAAAACGATTTAGTGCGGACATGTCAAGTTGATTGGCCAGTTAAAATGATCATTCTAAACTGGTAATTGATGCTCATTGAGTAAAGGCGTATAAATGAAGCATACGCCATGACATCACATAGTTTGGGATACATTGGATTATTTGGAGGCCTTGTCGTATCTAGTTATGTCTGAAATTTTGGCACAATATAGACAATTGAACTAGCTTAATGTGGGTACTGGATTCGTATCATTCTGAACTATATATCAAAAGTTATTGACGATTTAGTGCAGACATGACAAGATGATCGGCCAGTGAAAATGATTATTTTAAACTGATCATTAGTGCTCATTTAGTAAAAGCTTAATATTGAAAAATAATGCATGGCATCACGAAATTTGGGATGGATTAGATTACGTGGACGCTTTGTCGTATCTATTTGTGTCTTAAATTTTGTCGCAATATAGAAAATTGAGCAAGCTTAACGTGGACATCGGATTCGTATAATTCTGAGATCTAAATCAAAAGTTACGGACGATTTATAGCGGACATGTCAAGTTGAACAGCCAATTGAACTGACCATTCTGAACTGATCTCTGGTGTTCATTAAGTAAATACTTATAATTGAGTCATAATACATGGCATCAAGGATTTTGGATAGATTGGATTACTTGAATGATTTGTTGTCTTTATTTTTTTTCTCAAATATTGTCAAAATATAGAAAATTGAGCTACCTTATATTGGGCATTGGATTCGTGTTATTCTGAGCTCTAAATCAAAAGTTACAGACGATTTAGTGCAGAAATGTCAAGTTGATAGGCCAATTAAAGTGATCATTCTAAACTGATCATTGGTGCTCATTGAGTAAAGGCTTTTAAATAAAGCATAATGAATGGCATCACACAGTTTTGGATAGATTGGATTACTTAGATGCTTTCTCGAATCTATTTTTGTCCCAAATGTTTTTATAATATAGAAAATTGAGCTAGCTTAACGTCGGCATTGGATTTGTGTGTTTCAGAGCTCTAAATAAAAAGTTAAAAACGATTAAGTGCGGACATGTCAAGTTGATTGGCCAGTTAAAATGATCATTCTAAACTGGAAATTGGTGCTCATTGAGTAAAGGCATATAAATGAAGCATACGCCATGACATCACATAGTTTGGGATACATTGGATTATTAGGAGGCCTTGTCGTATCTAGTTATTTCTAAAATTTTGGCACAATATAGAAAATTGAACTAGCTTAATGTGGGTATTGGATTCGTATCATTATGAACTATATATCAAAAGTTATGGACGATTTAGTGCAGACATGACAAGATGATCGGCCAGTTAAAATGATCATTCTAAATTGATCATTAGTGCTCATTTAGTAAAAGCTTAATATTGAAAAATAATGCATGGCATCACAAAATTTGGGATGGATTAGATTACGTGGACGCTTTGTCGTATCTATTTGTGTCTTATTTTTTGTCACAATATAGAAAATTGAGCAAGCTTAACGTGGACATTGGATTCGTATAATTATGAGATCTAAATCAAAAGTTACGGACGATTTATAGCGGACATGTCAAGTTGAACAGCCAATTGAAGTGACCATTCTGAACTGATCTCTGGTGCTCATTAAGTAAAGACTTATAATTGAATCATAATACATGGCATCAAGGAGTTTGGATAGATTGGATTACTTGAATGATTTGTTGTCTTTATTTTTGTCTCAAATATTGTCAAAATATAGAAAATTGAGCTACCTTATATTGGGCATTGGATTCGTGTTATTCTGAGCTTTAAATCAAATGTTACAGACGATTTAGTGCAGAAATGTCAAGTTGATAGGCCAATTAAAGTGATCATTCTAAACTGATCATTGGTGCTCATTGGGTAAAGGCTTATAAATGAAGCATAATGAATGGCATCACACAGTTTTGGATAGATTGGATTACTTAGATGCTTTCTCGAATCTATTTTTGTGTCAAATTTGTTTATAATATAAAAAATTGAGCTAGCTTAACGTCGGCATTGGATTCGTGTGTTTCAGAGCTCTAAATAAAAAGTTTAAAACGATTTAGTGCGGACATGTCAAGTTGATCAGCCAGTTAAAATGATCATTCTAAACTGGTAATTGGTGTTCATTGAGTAAAGGCATATAAATGAAGCATACGCCATGACATCACATAGTTTGGGATACATTGAGTTATTTGGAGGCCTTGTCGTATCTAGTTATGTCTAAAATTTTGTCACAATATAGAAAATTGAACTAGCTTAATGTGGGCATTGGATTCGTGTCATTATGAACTATATATCAAAAGTTATGGACGATTTAGTGCAGACATGACAAGATGATTGGCCAGTTAAAATGATCATTCTAAACTGATCATTAGTGCTCATTTAGTAAAAGCTTAATATTAAAAAATAATGCATGGCATCACGAAGTTTGGGATGGATTAGATTACATGGACGCTTTGTCGTATCTATTTCTGTCTTAAATTTTGTCACAATATAGAAAATTGAGCAAGCTTAACGCGGACATTGGATTCGTATAATTATGAGATCTAAATCAAAAGTTACGGACGATTTATAGCAGACATGTCAAGTTGATCAGCCAGTTGAAGTGACGATTCGGAACTGATCTCTTGTGCTCATTAAGTAAAGACTTATAATTGAATCATAATACATGGCATCAAGGAGTTTGGATAGATTGGATTACTTGAACGATTTGTTGTCTTTATTTTTGTCTCAAATTTTGTCAAAATATAGAAAAATTGAGCTACCTTATTGTGGGCATTGGATTTGTGTTATTCTGAGCTCTAAATAAAAAAGTTACAGACGATTTAGTGCAGAAATGTCAAGTTGATAGGCCAATTAAAGTGATCATTATAAACTGATCATTGATTCTCATTGAGTAAAGCCTTATAAATGAAGCATAATGAATGGCATCACACTGTTTTGGATAGATTGGATTACTTAGATGCTTTCTCGAATCTATTTTTTTGTCAAATTTTTTTATAATATAGAAAATTGAGCTAGCTTAACGTCGGCATTGGATTTGTGTGTTACAGAGCTCTAAATGAAAAGTTAAAAACGATTTAGTGCGCACATGTCAAGTTGATTGGCCAGTTAAAATGATCATTCTAAACTGGTAATTGGTGCTCATTGAGTAAAGGCATATAAATGAAGCATACGCCATGACATCACATAGTTTGGGATACATTGGATTATATGGAGGCCTTGTCGTATCTAGTTATGTCTAAAATTTTTGCACAATATAGAAAATTTAACTAGCTTAATGTGGGTATTGGATTCGTATCCTTCTGAACTATATATCAAAAGTTGTGGACGATTTAGTGCAGACATGACAAGATGATCGGCCAGTTAAAATGATCATTCTAAACTGATCATTAGTGCTCATTTAGTAAAAGCTTAATATTGAAAAATAATGCATGGCATCACAAAATTTGGGATGGATTAGATTACGTGGACGCTTTGTCGTATCTATTTGTGTCTTATTTTTTGTCACAATATAGAAAATTGAGCAAGCTTAACGTGGACATTGGATTCGTATAATTATGAGATCTAAATCAAAAGTTACGGACGATTTATAGCGGACATGTCAAGTTGAACAGCCAATTGAAGTGACCATTTTGAACTGATCTCTGGTGCTCATTAAGTAAAGACTTATAATTGAATCATATGTCATCAAGGAGTTTGGATAGATTGGATTACTTGAACGATTTGTTGTCTTTATTTTTGTCTCAAATTTTGTCAAAATATAGAAAATTGATCTACATTATTCTGGGCATTGGATTCGTGTTATTCAGAGCTCTAAATCAAAAGTTACATGCGATTTAGTGCAAAAATGTCAAGTTGATAGGCAAGTTAAAGTGATCATTCTAAACTAATAATTGGTGCGCATTGAGTAAAGGCTTATAAATGAACCATAATGAATGGCATCACAAAGTTTTGGATAGATTGGATTAATTAGATGCTTTCTCGAATCTATTTTTGTGTCAAATTTTTTTATAATATAGAAAATTGAGCTAGCTTAACGTCGGCATTGGATTCGTGTGTTTCAGAGCTCTAAATAAAAAGTTTAAAACGATTTAGTGCGGACATGTCAAGTTGATCGGCTGTTAAAATGATCATTCTAAACTGGTAATTGGTGCTCATTGAGTAAAGGCATATAAATGAAGCATACGCCATGACATCACATAGTTTGGGATACATTGGATTATTTGGAGGCCTTGTCGTATCTAGTTATGTCTAAAATTTTGTCACAATATAGAAAATTGAACTAGCTTAATGTGGGCATTGGATTCGTGTCATTCAGAACTATATATCAAAAGTTATAGAAGATTTAGTGCAGACATGATAAGATGAACGGCCAGTTAAAATGATCGTTCTAAACTGATCATTAGTGCTCATTTAGTAAATGCTTAATATTGAAAAATAATGCATGGCATCACGAAGTTTGGGATGGATTAGATTACGTGCACGCTTTGTCGTATCTATTTCTGTCTGAAATTTTGTCACAATATAAAAAATTGAGCAAGCTTAACGTGGACATTGGATTCGTATAATTATGAGATCTAAATCAAACGTTACGGACGATTTATAGCGGACATGTCAAGTTGATCAGCCAATCGAAGTGACCATTCTGAACTGATCTCTGGTGCTCATTAAGTAAAGAGTTAGAATTGAATCATAATACATGGCATCAAAGAGTTTGGGTAGATTGGATTACTTGAACGATTTATTGTTTTATTTTTGTCTCAAATTTTGTCAAAATATAGAAAATTGAGCTACCTTATTGTGGGCATTGGATTCGTGTTATTCTAAGCTCTAAATCAAAAGTTACAGACGATTTAGTGCAGAAATGTCAAGTTGATAGGCCAGTTAAAGTGATCATTCTAAACTGATCGTTGGTGCTCATTGAGTAATGGCTTATAAATGAAGCATAATGAATGGCATCACACAGTTTTGGATAGATTGGATTACTTTGACGCTTTCTCGAATCTATTTTTGTGTCAAATTTTTTTATAATATAGAAAATTGAGCTAGCTTAACGTCAGCATTGGATTCGTGTGTTTCAAAGCTCTAAATAAAAAGTTAAAAACGATTTAGTGCGGACATGTCAGGTTGATCGGCCAGTTAAAATGATCATTCTAAACTGGTAATTGGGGCTCATTGAGGAAAGGCATATAAATGAAGCATACGCCATGACATCACATAGTTTGGGATACATTGGATTATATGGTGGCGTTGTCGTATCTAGTTATGTCTAAAATTTTGTAAGAATATAGAAAATTGAACTAGCTTAATGTGGGCATTGGATTCGTGTCATTATGAACTATATATCAAAAGTTATAGACGATTTAGTGCAGACATGATAAGATGAACGGCCAGTTAAAATGATCGTTCTAAACAGATCATTAGTGCTCATTTAGTAAAAGCTTAATATTGAAAAATAATGCATGGCATCACGAAGTTTGGGATAGATTAGATTACGTGGACGCTTTGTCGTGTCTATTTCTGTCTTAAATTTTGTCACAATATAGAAAATTGAGCAAGCTTAACGTGGACATTGGATTCGTACAATTATGAGATCTAAATCAAAAGTTACGGACGATTTATAGCGGACATGTCAAGTTGATCAGCCAATTGAAGTGACCATTCTGAACTGATCTCTGGTGCTCATTAAGTAAAGACTTATAATTGAATCATAATACATGGCATCAAGGAGTTTGGATAGATTGGATTACTTGAACGATTTGTTGTCTTTATTTTTGTCTCAAATTTTGTCAAAATATAGAAAATTGAGCTATCTTATTGTGGGCATTGGATTCATGTTATTCGGAGCTCTAAACCAAAAGTTGTAGACGATTTAGTACAGAAATGTCAAGTTGATAGGTCAGTTAAAGTGATCATTCTAAAATGATCATTGGTGCTCATTGAGTAAAGGCTTATAAATGAAGCATAATGAATGGCATCACATAGTTTTGGATAGATTGGATTACTCTGACGCTTTCTCAAATCTATTTTTTTGTCAAAATTTTTTATAATATAGGAAATTGAGCTAGCTTAACGTCGGCATTGGATTCGTGTGTTTCAGAGCTCTAAGTAAAAAGTTAAAAACGATTTAGTGCAGACATGTCAGGTTAATTGGCCAGTTAAAATGATCATTCTAAACTGGTAATTGGGGCTCATTGAGGAAAAGCATATAAATGAAGCATACGCCATGACATCACATAGTTTGGGATACATTGGATTATATGGTGGCCTTGTCGTATCTAGTTATGTCTAAAATTTTGTCACAATATAGAAAATTGAACTAGCTTAATGTGGGCAATGGATTCGTGTCATTTTGAACTATATATCAAAAGGTATAGACGATTTAGTGCAGACATGATAAGATGAACGGCGAGTTAAAATGATCGTTCTAAACTTATCATTAGTGCTCATTTAGTAAAAGCTTAATATTGAAAAATAATGCCTGACATCACGAAGTTTGGGCTGGATTAGATTACGTGGACTCTTTGTCGTATCTATTTCTGTCTTAAATTTTGTCACAATATAGAAAACTGAGCAAGCGTAACGTGGACATTGGATTCGTATAATTATGAGATCTAAATCAAAAGTTACGGACGATTTATAGTGGACATGTCAAGTTGATCAGCCAATTGAAGTGACCATTCTGAACCGATCTCTGGTGCTCATTAAGTAAAGACTTATAATTGAATCATAATACATGGCATCAAGGAGTTTGGATAGATTGGATTACTTGAAGGATTTGTTGTCTTTATTTTTGTCTCAAATTTTTTCAAAATATAGAAAATTGAGCTACCTTATTGTGGGCATTGGATTCGTGTTATTCTGAGCTCTAAATCAAAAGTTACAGACGATTTAGTACAGAAATGTCAAGTTGATAGGCCAGTTAAAGTGATCATTCTAAACTGATCATTGGTGCTCATTGAGTAAAGGCTTATAAATGAAGCATAATGAATGGCATCACACAGTTTTGGATAGATTGGATTACTTTGACGCTTTCTCGAATCTATTTTTTTGTCACATTTTTTTATAATATAGAAAAGTGAGCTAGATTAACGCCGGCATTGGATTTGTGAGTTTCAGAGCTCTAAATAAAAAGTTAAAAAAAATTTAGTGCGGACATGTCAAGTTGATCGGCCAGTTAAAATGATCATTCTAAACTGGTAATTGGTGCTCATTGAGTAAAGGCATATAAATGAAGCATACGCAACGACAACACATAGTGTGGGATACATTGGATTATTTGGAGGCCTTGTCGTATCTAGTTATGTCTAAAACTTTGTCACAATATAGAAAATTGAATTAGCTTAATGTGGGCATTGGATTTGTGTCATTCTGAACTATATATCAAAAGTTATGGACGATTTAGTGCAGACATGACAAGATGATCGGCCAGTTAAAATGATCATTCTAAACTCATCATTAGTGCTCATTTAGTAAAAGCTTAATATTGAAAAATAATGCATGGCATCACGAAGTTTGGGATGGATTAGATTATGTGGACGCTTTGTCGTATCTATTTGTGTCTTAAATTTTGTCACAATATAGAAAATTGAGCAAGCTTAACGTGGACATTGGATTCGTATAGTTATGAGATCTAAATCAAAAGTTACGGACGATTTATAGCGGACATGTCAAGTTGATCAGCCAATTGAAGTGACCATTCTGAACTGATCTCTGGTGCTCATTAAGTAAAGACTTATAATTGAATCATAATACATGGCATCAAGGAATTTGGATAGATTGGATTACTTGAACGATTTGTTTTCTTTATTTTTGGCTCAAATTTTGTCAAAATATAGAAAATTGAGCTACCTTATTTTGGGCATTGGATTCGTGTTATTCTGAGCTCTAAATCAAAAGTTACAGACGATTTAGTGCAGAAATGTCAAGTTGATAGGCCAGTTAAAGTGATCATTCTAAACTGATCATTGGTGCTCATTGAGTAAAGGCTTAGAAATGAAGCATAATGAATGGCATCACATAGTTTTGGATAGATTGGATTACTTTGACGCTTTCTCGAATCTATTTTTGTGTCAAATTTTTTTATAATATAGAAAATTGAGCTAGCTTAACGTCGGCATTGGATTCGTGTGGTTCAGAGCTCTAAATAAAAAGTTAAAAACGATTTAGTGCGGACATGTCAAGTTGATCGGCCAGTTAAAATGATCATTCTAAACTGGTAATTGGTGCTCATTGAGTAAAGGCATATAAATGAAGCATACGCCATGACATCACATAGTTTGGGATACATTGGATTATATGGTGGCCTTGTCGTATCTAGTTATGTCTAAAATTTTGTCACAATATAGAAAATTGAACTAGCTTAATGTGGGCATTGGATTCGTGTCATTCTGAACTATATATCAAAAGTTATAGACGATTTAGTGCAGACATGATAAGATGAACGGCCAGTTAAAATGATCGTTCTAAACTGATCATTAGTGCTCATTTAGTAAAAGCATAATATTGAAAAATAATGCATGGCATCACGAAGTTTTGGATGGATTAGATTACGTGGACGCATTGTCGTATCTATTTCTGTCTTAAATTTTGTCACAATATAGAAAATTGAGCAAGCTTAACGTGGACATTGGATTCGTATAATTATGAGATCTAAATCAAAAGTTACGGACGATTTATAGCGGACATGTCAAGTTGATCAGCCAATTGAAGTGACCATTCTGAACCAATCTCTGGTGCTCATTAAGTAAAGACTTATAATTGAATCATAATACATGGCATCAAGGAGTTTGGATAGATTGGATTAATTGAACGATTTGTTGTCCTTATTTTTGTCTCAAATTTTGTCAAAATATAGAAAATTGAGCTACCTTATTGTGGGCATTGGATTCGTGTTATTCTGAGCTCTAAATCAAAAGTTACAGACGATTTAGTACAGAAATGTCAAGGTGATAGGCCAGTTAAAGTGATCATTCTAAACTGATCATTGGTGCTCATTGAGTAAAGGCTTATAAATGAAGCATAATGAATGGCATCACACAGTTTCGGATAGATTGGATTACTTTGACGCTTTCTCGAATCTATTTTTTTGTCATATTTTTTATAATATAGGAAATTGAGCTAGCTTAACGTCAGCATTGGATTCGGGTGTTTCAGAGCTCTAAATAAAAAGTTAAAAACGATTTAGTGCGGACATGTCAACATGATTGGCCAGTTAAAATGATCATTCTAAACTGGTAATTGGTGCTCATTGAGTAAAGGCATATAAATGAAGCATACACCATGACATCACATAGTTTGGGATACATTGGATTATATGGAGGCCTTGTCGTATCTAGTTATGTCTAAAATTTTGTCACAATATAGAAAATTGAACTAGCTTAATGTGGGCATTGGATTCGTGTCATTCTGAACTATATATCAAAAGTTATAGACGATTTAGTGCAGACATGGTAAGATGAACGGCCAGTTAAAATGATCGTTCTAAACTGATCATTAGTGCTCATTTAGTAAAAGCTTAATATTGAAAAATAATGCATGGCATCCTGATCATTAGTGCTCATTTAGTAAAAGCTTAATATTGAAAAATAAAGCATGGCATCCCGAAGTTTGGGATGGATTAGATTACGTGGACGCTTTGTCGTATCTATTTCTGTCTTAAATTTTGTCACAATATAGAAAATTGAGCAAGCTTAACGTGGACATTGGATTCGTATAATTATGAGATCTAAATCAAAAGTTACGGACGATTTATAGGGGACATGTCAAGTTGATCAGCCAATTGAAGTGACCATTCTGAACTGATCTCTGGTGCTCATTAAGTAAAGACTTATAATTGAATCATAATACATGGCATCAAGGAGTTTGGATAGATTGGATTACTTGAATGATTTGTTTTCTATATTTTTGTCTCAAATTTTCTCGAAATATAGAAAATTGAGCTACCTTATATTGGGCATTGGATTCGTGTTATTCTGAGCTCTAAATCAAAAGTGACAGAAGATTTAGTACAGAAGTGTCAAGTTGATAGGCCAATTAAAATGATCATTTTAAACTGGTCATTGGTGCTCATTGAGTAAAGGCTTATAAATAAACCATAATGAATGGCATCACACAGTTTTGGATAGATTGGATTACTTTGACATATTCTCGAATCTATTTTTGTGTCAAATTTTTTTATAATATAGAAAATTGAGCTAGCTTAACGTCGGCATTGGATTCGTGTGTTTCAGAGCTCTAAATAAAATGTTAAAAACGATTTAGTGCAGACATGACAAGATGAACGGCCAGTTAAAATGATCATTCTAAACTGATCATTAGTGCTCATTTAGTAAAAGCTTAATATTGAAAAATAATGCATGGCATCACGAAATTTGGGATGGATTGGATTACGTCGACGCTTTGTCGTATCTGTTTCTGTCTTAAATTTTGTGACAATATAGAAAATTGAGCAAGCTTAACGTGGACATTGGATTCGTATAATTATGAGATTTAACTCAAAAGTTACGGACGATTTATAGGGGACATGTCAAGTTGATCAGCCAATTGAAGTGACCATTCTGAACTGATCTCTGGTGCTCATTAAGTAAAGACTTATAATTGAATCATAATACATGGCATCAAGGAGTTTGGATAGATTGGATTACTTGAATGATTTGTTGTCTTTATTTTTGTCTCAAATTTTGTCAAAATATAGAAAATTGAGCTACCTTATATTGGGCATTGGATTCGTGTTATTCTGAGCTCTAAATCAAAAGTTACAAACGATTTAGTGCAGAAATGTCTAGTTGATTGGCCAGTTAAAGTGACCATTCTAAACTGATCATTGGTGCTCTTTGAGTAAAGGCTTATAAATGAAGCATAATGAATGGCATCACATAGTTTTGGATAGATTGGAATACTTTGACGCTTTCGCGAATCTATTTTTGTGTCAAATTTTTTTTATAATATAGAAAATTAAGCTAGCTTAACGTCGGCATTGGATTCGTGTGTTTCAGAGCTCTAAATAAAAAGTTAAAAACGATTTAGTGCGGACATGTCAAGTTGATTGGCCAGTTAAAATGATCATTCTAAACTGGTAATTGGTGCTCATTGAGTAAAGGCATATAAATGAAGCATACGCCATGAGATCACATAGTTTGGGATACATTGGATTATATGGAGGCCTTGTCGTATTTAGTTATGTCTAAAATTTTTGTCACAATATAGAAAGTTGAACTAGCTTAATGTGGGCATTGGATTCGTGTCATTCTGAACTATATATCAAAAGTCATGGACGATTTAGTGCAGACATGATAAGATGAACGACCAGTTAAAATGATCATTCTAAACTGATCATTAGTGCTCATTTAGTAAAAGCTTAATATTGAAAAATAATGCATGGCATCACGAAATTTGGGATGGATTGGATTACGTGGACGCTTTTTCGTATCTATTTCTGTATTAAATTTTGTCACAATATAGAAAATTGAGCAAGCTTAACGTGGACATTGGATTCGTATAATTATGAGATCTAACTCAAAAGTTACGGACGATTTATAGCGGACATGTCAAGTTGATCAGCCAATTGAAGTGACCATTCTGAACTGATCTCTGGTGCTCATTAAGTAAAGACTTATAATTGAATCATAATACATGGCATCAAGGAGTTTGGATAGATTGGATTACTTGAACGATTTGTTGTCTTTATTTCTGTCTCAAATTTTTTCAACATATAGAAAATTGAGCTACCTTATATTGGGCATTGGATTCGTGTTATTCTGAGCTCTAAATCAAAAGTTACAAACGATTTAGTGCAGAAATGTCAAGTTGATAGGCCAGTTAAAGTGACCATTCTAAACTTATCATTGGTGCTCATTGAGTAAAGGCTTATAAATGAAGCATAATGAATGGCATCACACAGTTTTGGATAGATTGGAATACTTTGACACTTTCTCGAATCTATTTTTGTGTCAAATTTTTTTTATAATATAGAAAATTAAGCTAGCTTAACGTCGGCATTGGATTCGTGTGTTTCAGAGCTCTAAATAAAAAGTTAAAAACGATTTAGTGCGGATATGTCAAGTTGATTGGCCAGTTAAAATGATCATTCTAAACTGGTAATTGGTGCTCATTGAGTAAAGGCATATAAATGAAGCATGCGCCATGAGATCACATAGTTTGGGATACGTTGGATTATATGGAGGCCTTGTCGTATTTAGTTATGTCTAAAATTTTGTCACAATATAGAAAGTTGAACTAGCTTAATGTGGGCATTGGATTCGTGTCATTCTGAACTGTATATCAAAAGTCATGGACGATTTAGTGCAGACATGACAAGATGAACGGCCAGTTAAAATGATCATTCTAAACTGATCATTAGTGCTCATTTAGTAAAAGCTTAATATTGAAAAATAATGCATGGCATCACGAAATTTGGGATGGATTGGATTACGTGGACGCTTTGTCGTATCTGTTTCTGTCTTAAATTTTGTCACAATATAGAAAATTGAGCAAGCTTAACGTGGACATTGGATTCGTATAATTATGAGATCTAAATCAAAAGTTACGGACGATTTATAGCGGACATGTCAAGTTGATCAGCCAATTGAAGTGACCATTCTGAAATGGTCTATGGTGCTCATTAAGTAAGGACTTATAATTGAATCATAATACATGGCATCAGGGAGTTTGGATAGATTGGATTACTTGAACGGTTTATTGTCTTTATTTTTGTCTCAAATTTTGACAAAATATAGAAAATTGAGCTACCTTATTGGGGGCATTGGATTCCTGTTATTCTGAGGTCTAAATCAAAAGTTATCGACGATTTAGTGCAGAAATGTCAAGTTGATAGGCCAGTTAAAGTGACCATTCTAAACTTATCATTGGTGCTCATTGAGTAAAGGCTCATAAATGAAGCATAATGAATGGCATCACACAGTTTTGGATAGATTGGATTACTTTGACGCTTTCTCGAATCTATTTTTGTGTCAAATTTTTTTATAATATAGAAAATTGAGCTAGCTTAACGTCGGCATTGGATTCGTGTGTTTCAGAGCTCTAAATAAAAAGTTAAAAACGATTTAGTGCGGACATGTCAAGTTGATTGGCCAGTTAAAATGATCATTCTAAATTGGTAATTGGTGCTCATTGAGTAAAGGCATATAAATGAAGCATACGCCATGAGATCACATAGTTTGGGATACATTGGATTATATGGAGGCCTTGTCGTATCTAGTTATGTGTAAAATTTTTGTCACAATATAAAAAATTGAACTAGCTTAATGTGGGCATTGGATTCTTGTCATTCTGAACTATATATCAAAAGTCATGGACGATTTAGTGCAGACATGACAAGATGAACGGCCAGTTAAAATGATCATTCTAAACTGATCATTAGTGCTCATTTAGTAAAAGCTTAATATTGAAAAATAATGCATGGCATCACGAAATTTGGGATGGATTAGATTACGTGGACGCTTTGTCGTATCTATTTTTGTCTTAAATTTTGTCACAATATAGAAAATTGAGCAAGCTTAACGTGGACATTGGATTCGTATAATTATGAGATCTAAATCAAAAGTTACGGACGATTTATAGCGGACATGTCAAGTTGATCAGCCAATTGAAGTGACCATTCTGAACTGGTCTATGGTGCTCATTAAGTAAAGACTTATAAATGAATCATAATACATGGCATCAAGGAGTTTGGATAGATTGGATTACTTGAACGATTTGTTGTATTTATTTTTGTCTCAAATTTTGTCAAAATATAGAAAATTGAGCTACCTTATTGTGGGCATTGGATTCGTGTTATTCTGAGCTCTAAATCAAAAGTTACAGACGATTTAGTGCAGAAATGTCAAGTTGATAGGCCAGTTAAAGTGACCATTCTAAACTTATCATTGGTGCTCATTGAGTAAAGGCTTATAAATGAAGCATAATGAATGGCATCACATAGTTTTGGATAGATTGGATTACTTTGACGCTTTCTCGAATCTATTTTTGTGTCAAATTTTTTTATAATATAGAAAATTGAGCTAGCTTAACGTCGGCATTGGATTCGTGTGGTTCAGAGCTCTAAATAAAAAGTTAAAAACGATTTAGTGCGGACATGTCAAGTTGATCGGCCAGTTAAAATGATCATTCTAAACTGGTAATTGGTGCTCATTGAGTAAAGGCATATAAATGAAGCATACGCCATGACATCACATAGTTTGGGATACATTGGATTATTCGGTGGCCTTGTCGTATCTAGTTATGTCTAAAATTTTGTCACAATATAGAAATTTGAACTAGCTTAATGTGGGCATTGGATTCGTGTCATTCTGAACTATATATCAAAAGTTATGGACGATTTAGTGCAGACATGACAAGATGAACAGCCAGTTAAAATGATCATTCTAAACTGATCATTAGTGCTCATTTAGTAAAAGCTTAATATTGAAAAATAATGCATGGCATCACGAAGTTTTGGATGGATTAGATTACGTGGACGCTTTGTCGTATCTATTTCTGCATTAAATTTTGTCACAATATAGAAAATTGAGCAAGCTTAACGTGGACATTGGATTTGTATAATTATGAGATCTAAATCAAAAGTTACGGATGATTTATAGCAGACATGTCAAGTTGATCAGCCAGTTGAAGTGACCATTCTGAAGTGATCTCTGGTGCTCATTAAGAAAAGACTTATAATTGAATCATAATACATGCCATCAAGGAGTTTGGATAGATTGGATTACTTGAATGATTTGTTGTCTTTATTTTTGTCTCAAATTTTGTCAAAATATAGAAAATTGAGCTACCTTATATTGGGCATTGGATTCGTGTTATTCTGAGCTCTAAATCAAAAGTTACAGAAGATTTAGTGCAGAAATGTCAAGTTGATAGGCCAATTAAAGTGATCATTCTAAACTGATCATTGGTGCTCATGGAGTAAAGGCTTATAAATGAAGCATAATGAATGGCATCACACAATTTTGGATAGATTGGATTACTTTGACGCTTTCTCGAATCTACTTTTGTGTCAAATTTTTTGATAATATAGAAAATCTAGCTAGCTTAACGTTGGCATTGGATTCGTGTGTTTCAGAGCTCTAAATAAAAAGTTAAAAACGATTTAGTGCGGACATGTCAAGTTGATTGGCCAGTTAAAATGATCATTCTAAACTGGTAATTGGTGCTCATTGAGTAAAGGCATATAAATGAAGCATACGCCATGACATCACATAGTTTGGGATACATTGGATTATATGGAGGCCTTGTTGTATCTAGTTATGTCTAAAAATTTTTCACAATATAGAAAATTGAACTAGCTTAATGTGGGCATTGGATTCGTGTCATTCTGAAGTATATATCAAAAGTTATGGACGATTTAGTGCAGACATGACAAGATGAACGGCCAGTTAAAATGATCATTCTGAACTGATCATTAGTGCTCATTTAGTAAAAGCTTAATATTGAAAACTAATGCATGGCATCACGAAATTTGGGATGGATTAGATTACGTGGACGCTTTGTCGTATCTATTTCTGTCTTAAATTTTGTCACAATATAGAAAATTGAGCAAGCTTAACGTGGACATTGGATTCGTATAATTATGAGATCTAAATCAAAAGTTATGGACGATTTATAGCGGACATGTCAAGTTGATCAGCCAATTGAAGTGACCATTCTGAACTGGTCTATGGTGCTCATTAAGTAAAGACTTATAATTGAATCATAATACATGGCATCAAGGAGTTTGGATAGATTGGATTACTTGAACGATTTGTTGTCTTTATTTTTGTCTCAAATTTTGTCAAAATATAGAAAATTGAGCTACCTTATTGTGTGCATTGGATTTGTGTTATTCTGAGCTCTAAATCAAAAGTTACAGACGATTTAGTGCAGAAATGTCAAGTTGATAGGCCAGAAAGTGTCAAGTTGAATGGCATCACACAGTTTTGGATAGATTGGATTACTTTGACGCTTTCTCGAATCTATTTTTGTGTCAAAATTTTTTATAATATAGAAAATTGAGCTAGCTTAACGTTGGCATTGGATTCGTGTGTTTCAGACCTCTAAATAAAAAGTTAAAAACGATTTAGTGCGGACATGTCAAGTTGATTGGCCAGTTAAAATGATCATTCTAAACTGGTAATTGGTGCTCATTGAGTAAAGGCATTTAAATGAAGCATACGCCATGAGATCACATAGTTTGGGATACATTGGATTATATGGAGGCCTTGTCGTATCTAGTTATGCTTAAAATTTTTGTCACAATATAGAAAATTGAACTAGCTTAATGTGGGCATTGGATTCGTGTCATTCTTAACTATATATCAAAACTCATGGACGATTTAGTGCAGACATGACAAGATGAACGGCCAGTTAAAATGATCATTCTAAACTGATCATTAGTGCTCATTTAGTAAAAGCTTAATATTGAAAAATAATGCATGGCATCACGAAATTTGGGATGGATTAGATTACGTGGATGCTTTGTCGTATCTATTTCTGTCTTAAATTTTGTCACAATATAGAAAATTGAGCAAGCTTAACGTGGACATTGGATTCGTATAATTATGAGATCTAACTCAAAAGTTACGGACGATTTATAGCGGACATGTCAAGTTGATCAGCCAATTGAAGTGACCATTCTGAACTGATCTCTGGTGCTCATTAAGTAAAGACTTATAATTGAATCATAATACATGGCATCAAGGAGTTTGGATAGATTGGATTACTTGAACGATTTGTTGTCTTTATTTCTGTCTCAAATTTTTTCAACATATAGAAAATTGAGCTACCTTATATTGGGCATTGGATTCGTGTTATTCTGAGCTCTAAATCAAAAGTTACAAACGATTTAGTGCAGAAATGTCAAGTCTATAGGCCAGTTAAAGTGACCATTCTAAACTTATCATTGGTGCTCATTGAGTAAAGGCTTATAAATGAAGCATAATGAACGGCATCACACAGTTTTGGATAGATTGGAATACTTTGACGCTTTCTCGAATCTATTTTTGTGTCAAATTTTTTTATAATATAGAAAATTAAGCTAGCTTAACGTCGGCATTGGATTCATGTGTTTCAGAGCTCTAAATAAAAAGTTAAAAACGATTTAGTGCGGATATGTCAAGTTGATTGGCCAGATAAAATGATCATTCTAAACTGGTAATTGGTGCTCATTGAGTAAAGGCATATAAATGAAGCATACGCCATGAGATCACATAGTTTGGGATACATTGGGTTATATGGAGGCCTTGTCGTATTTAGTTATGTCTAAAATTTTTGTCACATTATAGAAAGTTGAACTAGCTTAATGTGGGCATTGGATTCATGTCATTCTGAACTATATATCAAAAGTCATGGACGATTTAGTGCAGACATGACAAGATGAACGGCCAGTTAAAATGATCATTCTAAACTGATCATTAGTGCTCATTTAGTAAAAGCTTAATATTGAAAAATAATGCATGGCATCACGAAATTTGGGATGGATTGGATTACGTGGACGCTTTGTCGTATCTATTTCTGTCTTAAATTTTGTCACAATATAGAAAATTGAGCAAGCTTAACGTGGACATTGGATTCGTACAATTATGAGATCTAAATCAAAAGTTACGGACGATTTATAGCGGACATGTCAAGTTGATCAGCCAATTNTAGCTAGCTTAACGTTGGCATTGGATTCGTGTGTTTCAGAGCTCTAAATAAAAAGTTAAAAACCATTTAGTGCGGACATGTCAAGTTGATTGGCCAGTTAAAATGATCATTCTAAACTGGTAATTGGTGCTCATTGAGTAAAGGCATATAAATGAAGCATACGCCATGACATCACATAGTTTGGGATACATTGGATTATATGGAGGCCTTGTTGTATCTAGTTATGTCTAAAATTTTTTCACAATATAGAAAATTGAACTAGCTTAATGTGGGCATTGGATTCGTGTCATTCTGAAGTATATATCAAATGTTATGGACGATTTAGTGCAGACATGACAAGATGAACGGCCAGTTAAAATGATCATTCTGAACTGATCATTAGTGCTCATTTAGTAAAAGCTTAATATTGAAAAATAATGCATGACATCACGAAATTTGGGATGGATTAGATTACGTGGACGCTTTGTCATATCTATTTCTGTCTTAAATTTTGTCACAATATAGAAAATTGAGCAAGCTTAACGTGGACATTGGATTAGTATAATTATGAGATCTAAATCAAAAGTTACGGACGATTTATAGCGGACATGTGAAGTTGATCAGCCAATTGAAGTGATCATTCTGAACTGGTCTATGGTGCTCATTAAGTAAAGACTTATAATTGAATCATAATACATGGCATCAAGAAGTTTGGATAGATTGGATTACTTGAACGATTTGTTGTCTTTATTTTTGTCTCAAATTTTGTCAAAATATAGAAAATTGAGCTACCTTATTGTGGGCATTGGATTCGTGTTATTCTGAGCTCTAAATAAAAAGTTACAAACGATTTAGTGCAGAAATGTCAAGTTGATAGGCCAGTTAAAGTGACCATTCTAAACTTTTCATTGGTGCTCATTGAGTAAAGGCTTATAAATGAAGCATAATGAATGGCATCACACAGTTTTGGATAGATTGGATTACTTTGACGCTTTCTCGTATCTATTTTTGTGTCAAATTTTTTTATAATACAGAAAATTGAGCTAGCTTAACGTTGGCATTGGATTCGTGTGTTTCAGACCTCTAAATAAAAAGTTAAAAACGATTTAGTGCGGACATGTCAAGTTGATTGGCCAGTTAAAATGATCATTCTAAACTGGTAATTGGTGCTCATTGAGTAAAGGCATATAAATGAAGCATACGCCTTGAGATCACATAGTTTGGGATACATTGGATTATATGGAGGCCTTGTCGTATCTAGTTATGCCTATATTTTTTGTCACAATATAGAAAATTGAACTAGCTTAATGTGGGCATTGGATTCGTGTCATTCTGAACTAAATATCAAAAGTTATGGACAATTTAGTGCAGACATGACAAGATGAACGGCCAGTTAAAATAAACATTCTAAACTGATCATTAGTGCTCATTTAGTAAAAGCTTAATTTTGAAAAATAATGCATGGCATCACGAAGTTTGGGAAGGATTAGATTACGTGGACGCTTTGTCGTAACTATTTCTGTCTTAAATTTTGTCACAATATAAAAAATTAAGCAAGGTTAACGTGGACATTGGATTCGTATAATTATGAGATCTAAATCAAAAATTACGGACGATTTATAGGGGACATGTCAAGTTGATCAGCCAATTGATGTGACCATTCTGAACTGATCTCTGGTGCTCATTAAGTAAAGACTTATAATTGAATCATAATACATGGCATCAAGGTGTTTGGATAGATTGGATTACTTGAATGATTTGTTGTCTTTATTTTTGTCTCAAATTTTGTCAAAATATAGAAAATTGAGCTACCTTATATTGGGCATTGGATTCGTGTTATTCCGAGCTCTAAATCAAAAGTTACAAACGATTTAGTGCAGAAATGTCTAGTTAATTGGCCAGTTAAAGTAATCATTCTAAACTAATCATTAGTGCTCATTGAGTAAAGGCTTATAAATGAAGCATAATGAATGGCATCACACAGTTTTGGATAGATTGGAATACTTTGACGCTTTCTCGAATCTATTTTTGTGTCAAATTTGTTTTATAATATAGAAAATTAAGCTAGCTTAACGTCGGCATTGGATTCGTGTGTTTCAGAGCTCTAAATAAAAAGTTAAAAACGATTTAGTGCGGACATGTCAAGATGATTGGCCAGTTAAAATGATCATTCTAAACTGGCAATTGGTGCTCATTGAGTAAAGGCATATAAATGAAGCATACGCCATGAGATCACATAGTTTGGGATACATTGGATTATATGGAGGCCTTGTCGTATCTAGTTATGTCTAAAATTTTTGTCACAATATAGAAAATTGAACTAGCTTAATGTGGGCATTGGATTCGTGTCATTCTGAACTATATATCAAAAGTCATGGACGATTTAGTGCAGACATGACAAGATGAACGGCCAGTTAAAATGATCATTCTAAACTGATCATTAGTGCTCATTTAGTAAAAGCTTAATATTGAAAAATAATGCATGGCATCACGAAATTTGGGATGGATTAGATTACGTGGACGTTTTGTCGTATCTATTTCTGTCTTAAATTTTGTCACAATATAGAAAATTGAGCAAGCTTAACGTGGACATTGGATTCGTATAATTATGAGATCTAAATCAAAAGTTACGGACGATTTATAGCGGACATGTCAAGTTGATCAGCCAATTGAAGTGACCATTCTGAACTGATCTATGGTGCTCATTAAGTAAAGACTTATAATTGAGTCTTAATACATGGCATCAAGGAGTTTGGATAGATTGGATTACTTGAATGATTTGTTGTCTTTATTTTTGTCTCAAATTTTGTCAAAATATAGAAAATTGAGCTACCTTATTGTAGTGCTCATTTAGTAAAAGCTTAATATTGAAAAATAATGCATGACATCACGAAGTTTGGGATGGATTAGATTACGTGGACGCTTTGTCGTATCTATTTTTGTCTTAAATTTTGTCACAATATAGAAAATTGAGCAAGCTTAACGTGGACATTGGATTCGTATAATTATGAGATCTAAATCAAAAGTTACGGACGATTTATAGCCGACATGTCAAGCTGATCAGCCAATTGAAGTGACCATTCTGAACTGATCTCTGGTGCTCATTAAGTAAAGACTTATAATTGAATCATAATACATGGCATCAAGGAGTTTGGATAGATTGGATTACTTGAATGATTTGTTGTCTTTATTTTTGTCTCAAATTTTGTCAAAATATAGAAAATTGAGCTACCTTATTGTGGGCATTGGATTCGTGTTATTCTGAGCTCTAAATCAAAAGTTACATACGATTTAGTGCAGAAATGTCAAGTTGATAGGCTAGTTAAAGTCATAATTCTAAACTGATCATTGGTGCTCATTGAGTAAAGGCTTATAAATGAAGCATAATGAATGGCATCACAAGGTTTTGGGAGGATTCGATTACTTTGACGCTTTCTCGAATCTATTTTTGTGTCAAATTTTTTTATAATATAGGAAATTGAGCTAGCTTAACATCGGCATTGGATTCGTGTGTTTCAAAGCTCTAAATAAATAGTTAAAAACGGTTTAGTGCGGACATGTCAAGTTGATCGGCCAGTTAAAATGATCATTCTAAACTGGTAATTGGTGCTCATTGAGTAAAGGCATATAAATGAAGCATACGCCATGACATCACATAGTTTGGGATACATTGGATTATTTGGAGGCCTTGTCGTATCTAGTTATGTCTAAAATTTTGTCACAATATAGAAAATTGAACAAGCTTAATGTGGGCATTGGATTCGTGTCATTCTGAACTATATATCAAATGTTATGGACGATATAGTGCAGACATGACAAGATGATCGGCCAGTTAAAATGATCATTCTAAACTGATCATTAGTGCTCATTTAGTAAACGCTTAATATTGAAAAATAATGCATGGCATCACGAAGTTTGGGATGGATTAGATTACGTGGACGCTTTGTCGTATCTATTTCTGTCTTAAATTTTGTCACAATATAGAAAATTGAGCAAGCTTAACGTAGAGATTGGATTCGTATAATTATGAGATCTAAAACAATAGTTATGGACGATTTATAGCGGACATGTCAAGTTGATCAGCCAGTTGAAGTGACCATTCTGAACTGATCTCTAATGCTCATTAAGTAAAGACTTATAATTGAATCATAATACATGGCATCAAGGAGTTTGGATAGATTGGATTACTTGAACAATTTGTTGTCTTTATTTTTGTCTCAAATTTTGTCAAAATATAGGAAATTTAGCTACCTTATTGTGGGCATTGGATTCGTGTTATTATGAGCTCTAAATCAAAAGTTATAGACGATTTAGTGCAGAAATGTCAAGTTGATAGGCAAGTTAAAGTGATCATTCTAAACTGATCATTGGTGCTCATTGAGTAAAGGCTTATAAATGAAGCATAATGAATGGCATCACACAGTTTTGGATAAATTGGATTACTTTGACGCTATCTCGAATCTCTTTTTGTTTCAAATTTTTTTATAATATAGAAAATTGAGCTAGCTTAACGTCGGCATTGGATTCGTGTGTTTTAGAGCTCTAAATAAAAAGTTAAAAATGATTTAGTACGGACATGTCAAGTTGATTGGCCAGTTAAAATGATCATTCTAAACTGGTAATTGGTGCTCATTGAGTAAAGGCATATAAATGAAGCATACGCCAAGACATCACATAGTTTGGGATACATGGGATTATTTGGAGGCCTTGTCGTATCTAGTTATGTCTAAAATTTTCTCACAATATAGAACGTTGAAATAGCTTAATGTGGGCATTGGATTCGTGTCATTCTGAACTATATATCAAAACTGATGGACGATTTAGTGCAGACATGACAAGATGATTGGCCAGTTAAAATCATCATTAGTGCTCATTTAGTAAAAGCTTAATATTGAAAAATAATGCATGGCATCATGAAGTTTGGGATGGATTAGATTACGTGGACGCTTTGTCGTATCTATTTCTGTCTTAAATTTGGTCACAATATAGAAAATTGAGCAAGCTTAACGTAGAGATTGGATTCGTATAATTATGAGATCTAAAACAAAAGTTAAGGACGATTTATAGCGGACATGTCAAGTTGATCAGCCATTTAAAGTTACCATTCTGAACTGATCTCTAGTGCTCATTAAGTAAAGACTTATAATTGAATCATAATACATGGCATCAAGGAGTTTGGATAGATTGGATTACTTGAACAATTTGTTGTCTTTATTTTTGTCTCAAATTTTGTCAAATTATAGAAAATTTAGCTACCTTTTTATGGGCATTGGATTCGTGTTGTTCTGAGCTCTAAATCAGAAGTTACAGACGATTTAGTGCAGAAATGTCAAGTTGATAGGCAAGTTAAAGTGATCATTCTAAACTGATCACTGGTGCTCATTGTGTAAAGGCTTATAAATGAAGCATAATGAATGGCATCACAAGGTTTTGGGAGGATTCGATTACTTTGACGCTTTCTCGAATCTATTTTTGTGTCAAATGTTTTTATAATATAGAAAATTGAGCTAGCTTAACGTCGGCATTGGATTCGTGTGTTTCAAAGCTCTAAATAAATAGTTAAAAACGGTTTAGTGCGGACATGTCAAGTTGATCGGCCAGTTAAAATGATCATTCTAAACTGGTAATTGGTGCTCATTGAATAAAGGCATATAAATGAAGCATACGCCATGACATCACATAATTTGAGATACATTGGATTATTTGGAGGCTTTGTCATATCTAGTTATGTCTAAAATTTTGTCACAATATAGAATATTGAACTAGCGTAATGTGGGCATTGGATTCGTGTCATTCTGAACTATATATCAAAAGTTATGGACGATTTAATGTAGACATGACAAGATGATCGGCCAGTTAAAATGATCATTCTAAACTGATCATTAGTGCTCATTTAGTAAAAGCTTAATATTGAAAAATAATGCATGGCATCACGAAGTTTGGGATGGATGAGATTACGTGGATGCATTGTCGTATCTATTTTTGCCTTAAATTGTCACAATATAGAAAATTGAGCAAGCTTAACGTGGACATTGGATTCGTATAATTATGAGATCTAAATCAAAAGTTACGGACGATTTATAGCGGACATGTCAAGTTGATCAGCCAGTTGAAATGACCATTCTGAACTGATCTGTGGTGCTCATTATGTAAAGACTTATAATTGAATCATAAAACATGGCATCAAGGAGTTTGGATAGATTGGATTACTTGAACGATTTGTTGTCTTTATTTTTGTCTCAAATTTTGTCAAAATATAGAAAATTGAGCTACCTTATTGTGGGCATTGGATTCTTGTTATTCTGAGCTCTAAATCAAAAGTTACAGACGATGTAGTGCAAAAATGTCAAGTTGATAGGCCAGTTAAAGAGATCATTCTAAACTGATCGTTGGTGCTCATTGAGTAAAGGCTAATAAATGAAGCATAATGACTGGCATTACATAGTTTTGGATAGATTGGATTACTTTGACGATTTCTTGAATCTATTTTTGTGTCAAAGTTTTTTATAATATAGAAATTTGAGTTAGCTTAACGTCGGCATTCGATTTGTGTGTTTCAGAGCCCTAAATAAAAAGTTACAAACGATTTTGTGTGGACATGTCAAGTTGATCGGCTAATTAAAGTGATCATTCTAAACTGACCATTGGTGGTCATTAAGTAAAGGGTTCTAAATGAAGGATAAAGCATGGCATCAAGGAGTTTGGATAGATTGGATTATTTGGAGGCCTTGTCGTATCTAGTTATGTCTAAAATTTTGTCACAATATAGAAAATTGAACTAGCTTAATGTGGGCATTGGATTCGTGTCATTCTGAACTATATATCAAAAGTTATGGACGATTTAGTGCAGACATGACAAGATGATCGGCCATTTAAAATAATCATTCTAAACTGATAATTAGTGCTCATTTAGTAAAAGCTTAATATTGCAAAATAATGCATGGCATTACGAAGTTTTGGATGGATTGGATAACGTGGACGCTTTGTCGTATCCATTTTTGCCTTAAATTTTGTCACAATATAGAAAATTGAGCAAGCTTAACGTGGACATTGGATTCGTATAATTATGAGATCTAAATCAAAAGTTACGGACGATTTATAGCAGACATGTCAAGTTGATCAGCCAGTTCAAGTGACCATTCTGAACTGATATCTGGTGCTCATTAAGTAAAGAATTATAATTGAATCATAATACATGGCATCAAGGAGTTTGGATAGATTGGATTACTTGAACAATTTGTTTTCTTTATTTTTGTCTCAAATTTTGTCAAAATATAGAAAATTTAGCAACCTTATTGTGAGCATTGGATTCGTGTTATTCTGATCTCTAGATCAAAAGTTATATATGATTTAGCGCATAAATGTCAAGTTGATAGGCCAGTTAAAGTGATCATTCTATACTGATCATTGGTGCTCATTGAGAAAAGGCTTATAAATGAAGCATAATGAATGCCATCACACAGTTTTGGATAGATTGGATTACTTTGACGCTTTCTCGAATCTATTTTTGTGTCAAATTTTTTTATAATATAGAAAATTGAGCTAGCTTAACGTCGGCATTGGATTCGTGTCTTTCAGAGTTTGAAATAAAAAGTTAAAAATGATTTAGTGCGGACATGTCAAGTTGATCGGCCAGTTAAAATGATCATTCTAAACTGGTAATTGGTGCTCATTGAGTAAAGGCATATAAATGAAGCATACGCCATGACATCACATAATTTGGGATACATTGGATTATTTGGAGGCTTTATCGTATCTAGTTATGTCTAAAATTTTGTCACAATATAGAATATTGAACTAGCGTAATGTGGGCATTGGATTCGTGTCATTCTGAACTATATATCAAAAGTTATGGATGATTTAATGCAGACATGACAAGATGATCGGCCAGTTAAAATGATCATTCTAAACTGATCATTAGTGCTCATTTAGTAAAAGCTTAATACTGAAAAATAATGCATGGCATCACGAAGTTTGGGATGGATGAGATTATGTGGACGCATTGTCGTATCTATTTCTGCCTTAAATTTTGTCACAATATAGAAAATTGAGCACGCTTCACGTGGACATTGGATTCGTATAATTATGAGATCTAAATCAAAAGTTACGGATGATTTATAGCGGACATGTCAAGTTGATCAGCCAGTTGAAGTGACCATTCTGAACTGATCTGTGGTGCTCATTATGTAAAGACTTATAATTGAATCATAAAACATGGCATCAAGGAGTTTGGATAGATTGGATTACTTGAACGATTTGTTGTCTTTATTTTTGTCTCAAATTTTGTCAAAATATAGAATATTGAGCTACCTTATTGTGGGCATTGGATTCGTGTTATTCTGAGCTCTAAATCAAAAGTTACAGACGATGTAGTGCAAAAATGTCATGTTGATAGGCCAGTTAAACTGATCATTCTAAACTGATCGTTGGTGCTCATTGAGTAAAGGCTTATAAATGAAGCATAACGAATGGCATTACACAGTTTTGGATAGATTGGATTACTTTGACGATTTCTTGAATCTATTTTTGTGTCAAAGTTTTTTATAGTATAGAAATTTGAGTTAGCTTAACGTCGGCATTCGATTCGTGTGTTTCAGAGCTCTAAATAAAAAGTTACAAACGATTTAGTGCGGATATGTCAAGTTGATCGGCTAATTAAAGTGATCATTCTAAACTGACCATTGGTGGTCATTAAGTAAAGGGTTCTAAATGAAGGATAAAGCATGGCATCAAGGAGTTTAGATAGATTGGATTATTTGGAGGCCCTGTCGTATCTAGTTATGTCTAAAATTTTGTCACAATATAGAAAATTGAACTAGCTTAATGTGGGCATTGGATTCGTGTCATTCTGAACTATATATCAAAAGTTATGGACGATTTAATGTAGATATGACAAGATGATCGGCCAGTTAAAATGATCATTCTAAACTGATCATTAGTGCTCATTTAGTAAAAGCTTAATATTGAAAAATAATGCATGGCATCACGAAGTTTGGGATGGATGAGATTACGTGGACGCATTGTCGTATCTATTTCTGCCTTAAATTTTGTCACAATATAGAAAATTGAGCAAGCTTAACGTGGACATTGGATTCGTATAATTATGAGATCTAAATCAAAAGTTACGGATGATTTATAGCATACATGTCAAGTTGATTAGCCAGTTGAAGTGACCATTCTGAAGTGATCTCTGGTGCTCATTAAGTAAAGACTTATAATTGAATCATAATACATGGCATCAAGGAGTTTGGATAGATTGGATTACTTGAACGATTTGTTGTCTTCATTTTTGTCTCAAATTTTGTCAAAATATAGAAAATTGAGCTACCTTATTGGGGGCATTGGATTCGTGTTATTCTGAGCTCTAAATCAAAACTTACAGACGATTTAGCGCAGAAATATCAAGTTGATACGCCAGTAAAAGTGATCATTCTAAACTGATCATTGGTGCTCATTGAGTAAAGGCTTATAAATGAAGCATAATGAATGGCATCACACAGTTTTGGATAAATTAGATTATTTTGATGCTTTCTCGAATCTATTTTTGTGTCAACTTTTTTATAATATAGAAACTTGAGCTAGCTTAACGTCGGCATTGGATTCGTGTGTTTCAGAGCTCTAAATAAAAAGTTAAAAACGATTTAGTGCGGACATGTCAAGTTGATTGGCCAGTTAAAATAATCATTCTAAACTGGTAATTGGTGCTCATTGAGTAAAGGCATATAAATGAAGCATACGCCATGACATCACATAATTTGGGATACATTGGATTATTTGGGGGCTTTGTCGTATCTAGTTATGTCTAAAATTTTGTCACAATATAGAATATTGAACTAGCGTAATGTGGGCATTGGATTCGTGTCATTCTAAACTATATATAAAAAGTTATGGACGATTTAGTGCAGACATGACAAGATGATCGGCCAGTTAAAATGATCATTCTAAACTGATAATTAGTGCTCATTTAGTAAATGCTTAATATTGAAAAATAATGCATGGCATCACGAAGTTTGGGATGGATTGGATTACGTGGACGCTTTGTTGTATCTATTTTTGTCTTAAATTTTGTCACAATATAGAAAATGGAGCAAGCTTAACGTGGACATTGGATTCGTATAATTATGAGATTTAATCAAAAGTTACGGACGATTTATAGTAGACATGTCAAGTTGATCAGCCAGTTGAAGTGACCATTCTGAACTGATATCTGGTGCTCATTAAGTAAAGAATTATAATTGAATCATAATACATGGCATCAAGGAGTTTGGATAGATTGGATTACTTGAACGATTTCTTTTCTTTTTTTTGTCTCAAATTTTGTCAAAATATAGAAAATTGAGCAACCTTATTGTGAGCATTGGATTCGTGTTATTCTGATCTCTAGATCAAAAGTTACAGATGATTTAGCGCAGAAATGTCAAGTTGATACGCCAGTTAAAGTGATCATTCTAAACTCATCATTGGTGCTCATTGAGAAAAGGCTTATAAATGAAGCATAATGAATGCCATCACACAGTTTTGGATAGATTGGATTACTTTGACGCTTTCTCGAATCTATTTTTGTGTCAAATTTTTTTATAATATAGAAAATTGAGCTAGCTCAACGTCGGCATTGGATTCGTGTGTTTCAGAGTTTGAAATAAAAAGTTAAAAACGATTTAGTGCGGACATGTCAAGTTGATCGGCCAGTTAAAATGATCATTCTAAATTGGTAATTGGTGCTCATTGAGTAAAGGCATATAAATGAAGCATACGCCATGACATCACATAATTTGGGATACATTGGATTATTTGGAGGCTTTGTCGCATCTAGTTATGCCTAAAATTTTGTCACAATATAGAATATTGAACTAGCGTAATGTGGGCATTGGATTCGTGTCATTCTGAACTATATATCAAAAGTTATGGACGATTTAATGCAGACATGACAAGATGATCGGCCAGTTAAAATGATCATTCTAAACTGATCATTAGTGTTCATTTAGTAAAAGCTTAATATTGAAAAATAATGCATGGCATCACGAAGTTTGGGATGGATGAGATTACGTGGACGCATT
Organism: Pugionium dolabratum; assembly: GCA_018901945.1. Lineage (NCBI taxonomy): Eukaryota > Viridiplantae > Streptophyta > Magnoliopsida > Brassicales > Brassicaceae > Pugionium > Pugionium dolabratum. The sequence continues at coordinate 297,521 of JAEVFF010000108.1, read as the reverse complement.
GTCGTATCTATTTCTGCCTTAAATTTTGTCACAATATAGAAAATTGAGCAAGCTTAACGTGGACATTGGATTCGTATAATTATGAGATCTAAATCAAAAGTTACGGACGATTTATAGCGGACATGTCAAGTTGATCAGCCAGTTGAAGTGACCATCTGAACTGATCTCTGGTGCTCATTAAGTAAAGACTTATAATTGAATCATAAAACATGGCATCAAGGAGTTTGAATAGATTGGATTACTTGAACGATTTGTTGTCTTTATTTTTGTCTCAAATTTTGTCAAAATATAGAAAATTGAGCTACCTTATTGTGGGCATTGGATTTGTGTTATTCTGAGCTCTAAATCAAAAGTTACAGACGATGTAGTGCAAAAATGTCAAGTTGATAGGCCAGTTAAAGTGATCATTTTAAACTGATCATTGGTGCTCATTGAGTAAAGGCTTATAAATGAAGCACAATGAATGGCACTACACAGTTTTGGATAGATTGGATTACTTTGACAATTTCTTGAATCTATTTTTGTGTCAAAGTTTTTTATAATATAGAAATTTGAGTTAGCTTAACGTCGGCATTCGATTCGTGTGTTTCAGAGCTCTAAATAAAAAGTTACAAACGATTTAGTGCGGATATGTCAAGTTGATCGGCTAATTAAAGTGATCATTCTAAACTGACCATTGGTGGTCATTAAGTAAAGGGTTCTAAATGAAGGATAAAGCATGGCATCAAGGAGATTGGATAGATTGGATTATTTGGAGGCCTTGTCGTATCTAGTTATGTCTAAAATTTTGGCCCAATATAGAAAATTGAACTAGCTTAATGTGGGCATTGGATTCATATCATTCTGAACTATATATCAAAAGTTATGGACGATTTAGTGCAGACATGACAAGATGATCGGCCAGTTAAAATGATCATTCTAAACTGATCATTAGTGCTCATTTAGTAAAAGCTTAATATTGAAAAATAATGCATGGCATCACGAAGTTTTGGATGGATTGGATTACGTGGACGCTTTGTCATATCTATTTTTTTTCTTAAATTTTGTCACAATATAGAAAATTGAGCAAGCTTAACGTGGACATTGGATTCATATAATTATGAGATCTAAATCAAAAGCTACGGACGATTTATAGCGGACATGTCAAGTTGATCAGCCAGTTGAAGTGACCATTCTGAACTGATCTCTAGTGCTCATTAAGTAAAGACTTGTAATTGAATCATAATACATGGCATCAAGGAGTTTGGATAGATTGGATTACTTGAACGATTTGTTGTCTTTATTTTTGTCTGAAATTTTGTCAAAATATAGAAAATTGAGCTACCTTATTGTGGGCATTGGATTCGTGTTATTCTGAGCTCTAAATCAAAAGTTACAGACGATTTAGTGAAAAAAATGTCAAGTTGATAAGCCAGTTAAAGTGATCATTCTAAACTGATCGTTGGTGCTCATTGAGTAAAGGCTTATAAATGAAGCATAATGAATGGCATCACACAGTTTTGGATATATTGGATTACTTTGACGCTTTCTCGAATCTATTTTTGGGTCAAATTTTTTTATAATATAGAAAATTGAGCTAGCTTAACGTCGGCATTGGATTCGTGTGTTTCAGAGCTAGAAATAAAAAGTTAAAAACGATTTAGTGCGGACATGTCAAGTTGATTGGCCAGTAAAAATGATCATTCTAAACTAGTAATTGGTGTTCATTGAGTAAAGCCATATAAATGAAGCATACGCCATGACATCACATAATTTGGGATACATTGGATTTTTTGGAGGCTTCGTCGTATCTAGTTATGTCTAAAATTTTGACACAATATAGAATATTGAACTAGCGTAATGTGGGCATTGGATTCGTGTCATTCTGAACTATATATCAAAAGTTATTGACGATTTAATGCAGACATGACAAGATGATCGGCCAGTTAAAATGATCATTCTAAACTGATCATTAGTGCTCATTTAGTAAAAGCTTAATATTGAAAAATAATGCATGGCATCACGAAGTTTGGGATGGATGAGATTACGTGGACGCATTGTCGTATCTATTTCTGCCTTAAATTTTGTCACAATATAGAAAATTGAGCAAGCTTAACGTGGACATTGGATTCGTATAATTATGAGATCTAAATCAAAAGTTACGGACGATTTATAGCGGACATGTCAAGTTGATCAGCCAGTTGAAGTGACCATTCTGAACTGATCTCTGGTGCTCATTAAGTAAAGACTTATAAATCAATCATAAAACATGGCATCAAGGAGTTTGGATAGATTGGATTACTTGAACGATTTGTTGTCCTTTTTTGTCTCAAATTTTGTCAAAATATAGAAAATTGAGCTACCTTATTGTGGGCATTGGATTCGTGTTATTCTGAGCTCTAAATCAAACGTTACAGACGATGTAGTGCAAAAATGTCAAGTTGATAGGCCAGTTAAAGTGATCATTCTAAACTGATCGTTGGTGCTCATTGAGTAAAGGCTTATAAGCATAATGAATGGCATTACACAGTTTTGGATAGATTGGATTACTTTGACGATTCTTGAATCTATTTTTGTGTCAAAGTTTTTTATAATATAGAAATTTGAGTTAGCTTAACGTCGGCATTCGATTCGTGTGTTTCAGAGCTCTAAATAAAAAGTTACAAACGATTTAGTGCGGACATGTCAAGTTGATCGGCTAATTAAAGTGATCATTCTAAACTGACCATTGGTGGTCATTAAGTAAAGGGTTCTAAATGAAGGATAAAGCATGGCATCAAGGAGTTTGGATAGATTGGATTATTTGGAGGCCTTGTCGTATCTAGTTATGTCTAAAATTTTGGCCCAATATAGAAAATTGAACTAGCTTAATGTGGGCATTGGATTCATATCATTCTGAACTATATATCAAAAGTTATGGACGATTTAGTGCAGACATGACAAGATGATCGGCCAGTTAAAATGATCATTCTAAATTGATCATTAGTGCTCATTTAGTAAAAGCTTAATATTGAAAAATAATGCATGGCATCACGAAGTTTTGGATGGATTGGATTACGTGGACGCTTTGTCATTTCTATTTTTTTTCTTAAATTTTGTCAGAATATAGAAAATTGAGCAAGCTTAACGTGGACATTGGATTCGTATAATTATGAGATCTAAATCAAAAGCTACGGACGATTTATAGCGGACATGTCAAGTTGATCAGCCAGTTGAAGTGACCATTCTGAACTGATCTCTAGTGCTCATTAAGTAAAGACTTATAATTGAATCATAATACATGGCATCAAGGAGTTTGGATAGATTGGATTACTTGAACGATTTGTTGTCTTTATTTTTGTCTGAAATTTTGTCAAAATATAGAAAATTGAGCTACCTTATTGTGGGCATTGGATTCGTGTTATTCTGAGCTCTAAATCATAAGTTACAGACGATTTAGTGAAAAAAATGTCAAGTTGATAGGCCAGTTAAAGTGATCATTCTAAACTGATCGTTGGTGCTCATTGAGTAAAGGCTTATCAATGAAGCATAATGAATGGCATCACACAGTTTTGGATATATTGGATTACTTTGACGCTTTCTCGAATCTATTTTTGTGTCAAATTTTTTTATAATATAGAAAATTGAGCTAGCTTAACGTCGGCATTGGATTCGTGTGTTTCAGAGCTCGAAATAAAAAGTTAAAAATGATTTAGTGCGGACATGTCAAGTTGATTGGCCAGTAAAAATGATCATTCTAAACTAGTAATTGGTGCTCATTGAGTAAAGCCATATAAATGAAGCATACGCCATGACATCACATAATTTGGGATACATTGGATTTTTTGGAGGCTTCGTCGTATTTAGTTATGTCTAAAATTTTGACACAATATAGAATATTGAACTAGCGTAATGTGGGCATTGGATTCGTGTCATTCTGAACTATATATCAAAAGTTATTGACGATTTAATGCAGACATGACAAGATGATCGGCCAGTTAAAATGATCATTCTAAACTGATCATTAGTGCTCATTTAGTAAAAGCTTAATATTGAAAAATAATGCATGGCATCACGAAGTTTGGGATGGATGAGATTACGTGGACGCATTGTCGTATCTATTTCTGCCTTAAATTTTGTCACAATGTAGAAAATTGAGCAAGCTTAACGTGGACATTGGATTCGTATAATTATGAGATCTAAATCAAAAGTTACGGACGATTTATAGTGGACATGTCAAGTTGATCAGCCAGTTGAAGTCACCATTCTGAACTGATCTCTGGTGCTCATTAAGTAAAGACTTATAAATGAATCATAAAACATGGCATCAAGGAGTTTGGATAGATTGGATTACTTGAACGATTTGTTGTCCTTTTTTGTCTCAAATTTTGTCAAAATATAGAAAATTGAGCTACCTTATTGTGGGCATTGGATTCGTGTTATTCTGAGCTCTAAATCAAACGTTACAGACGATGTAGTGCAAAAATGTCAAGTTGATAGGCCAGTTAAAGTGATCATTCTAAACTGATCGTTGGTGCTCATTGAGTAAAGGCTTATAAGCATAATGAATGGCATTACACAGTTTTGGATAGATTGGATTACTTTGACGATTCTTGAATCTATTTTTGTGTCAAAGTTTTTTATAATATAGAAATTTGAGTTAGCTTAACGTCGGCATTCGATTCGTGTGTTTCAGAGCTCTAAATAAAAAGTTACAAACGATTTAGTGCGGACATGTCAAGTTGATCGGCTAATTAAAGTGATCATTCTAAACTAACCATTGGTGGTCATTAAGTAAAGGGTTCTAAATGAAGGATAAAGCATGGCATCAAGGAGTTTGGATAGATTGGATTATTTGGAGGCCTTGTCGTATCTAGTTATGTCTAAAATTTTGGCCCAATATAGAAAATTGAACTAGCTTAATGTGGGCATTGGATTCATATCATTCTGAACTATATATCAAAAGTTATGGACGATTTATTGCAGACATGACAAGATGATCGGCCAGTTAAAATGATCATTCTAAACTGATCATTAGTGCTCATTTAGTAAAAGCTTAATATTGAAAAATAATGCATGGCATCACGAAGTTTTGGATGGATTGGATTACGTGGACGCTTTGTCATTTCTATTTTTTTCCTTAAATTTTGTCACAATATAGAAAATTGAGCAAGCTTAACGTGGACATTGGATTCGTATAATTATGAGATCTAAATCAAAAGCTACGGACGATTTATAGCGGACATGTCAAGTTGATCAGCCAGTTGAAGTGACCATTCTGAACTGATCTCTAGTGCTCATTAAGTAAAGACTTATAATTTAATCATAATACATGGCATCAAGGAGTTTGGATAGATTGGATTACTTGAACGATTTGTTGTCTTTATTTTTGTCTGAAATTTTGTCAAAATATAGAAAATTGAGCTACCTTATTGTGGGCATTGGATTCGTGTTATTCTGAGCTCTAAATCAAAAGTTACAGACGATTTAGTGAAAAAAATGTCAAGTTGATAGGCCAGTTAAAGTGATCATTCTAAACTGATCATTGGTGCTCATTGAGTAAAGGCTTATAAATGAAGCATAATGAATGGCATCACAAGGTTTTGGGAGGATTCGATTACTTTGACGCTTTCTCGAATCTATTTTTGTGTCAAATTTTTTTATAATATAGAAAATTGAGCTAGCTTAACGTCGGCATTGGATTCGTGTGTTTCAGAGCTCGAAATAAAAAGTTAAAAATGATTTAGTGCGGACATGTCAAGTTGATTGGCCAGTAAAAATGATCATTCTAAACTAGTAATTGGTGCTCATTGAGTAAAGCCATATAAATGAAGCATACGCCATGACATCACATAATTTGGGATACATTGGATTTTTTGGAGGCTTCGTCGTATCTAGTTATGTCTAAAATTTTGACACAATATAGAATATTGAACTAGCGTAATGTGGGCATTGGATTCGTGTCATTCTGAACTATATATCAAAAGTTATTGACGATTTAATGCAGACATGACAAGATGATCGGCCAGTTAAAATGATCATTCTAAACTGATCATTAGTGCTCATTTAGTAAAAGCTTAATATTGAAAAATAATGCATGGCATCACGAAGTTTGGGATGGATGAGATTACGTGGACGCATTGTCGTATCTATTTCTGCCTTAAATTTTGTCACAATGTAGAAAATTGAGCAAGCTTAACGTGGACATTGGATTCGTATAATTATGAGATCTAAATCAAAAGTTACGGACGATTTATAGCGGACATGTCAAGTTGATCAGCCAGTTGAAGTGACCATTCTGAACTGATCTCTGGTGCTCATTAAGTAAAGACTTATAAATGAATCATAAAACATGGCATCAAGGAGTTTGGATAGATTGGATTACTTGAACGATTTGTTGTCCTTTTTTGTCTCAAATTTTGTCAAAATATAGAAAATTGAGCTACCTTATTGTGGGCATTGGATTCGTGTTATTCTGAGCTCCAAATCAAACGTTACAGACGATGTAGTGCAAAAATGTCAAGTTGATAGGCCAGTTAAAGTGATCATTCTAAACTGATCGTTGGTGCTCATTGAGTAAAGGCTTATAAGCATAATGAATGGCATTACACAGTTTTGGATAGATTGGATTACTTTGACGATTTCTTGAATCTATTTTTGTGTCAAAGTTTTTTATAATATAGAAATTTGAGTTAGCTTAACGTCGGCATTCGATTCGTGTGTTTCAGAGCTCTAAATAAAAAGTTACAAACGATTTAGTGCGGACATGTCAAGTTGATCGGCTAATTAAAGTGATCATTCTAAACTGACCATTGGTGGTCATTAAGTAAAGGGTTCTAAATGAAGGATAAAGCATGGCATCAAGGAGTTTGGATAGATTGGATTATTTGGAGGCCTTGTCGTATCTAGTTATGTCTAAAATTTTGGCCCAATATAGAAAATTGAACTAGCTTAATGTGGGCATTGGATTCATATCATTCTGAACTATATATCAAAAGTTATGGACGATTTAGTGCAGACATGACAAGATGATCGGCCAGTTAAAATGATCATTCTAAATTGATCATTAGTGCTCATTTAGTAAAAGCTTAATATTGAAAAATAATGCATGGCATCACAAAATTTGGGATGGATTAGATTACGTGGACGCTTTGTCGTATCTATTTGTGTCTTATTTTTTGTCACAATATAGAAAATTGAGCAAGCTTAACGTGGACATTGGATTCGTATAATTATGAGATCTAAATCAAAAGTTACGGACGATTTATAGCGGACATGTCAAGTTGATCAGCCAGTTGAAGTGACCATTCTGAACTGATCTCTAGTGCTCATTAAGTAAAGACTTATAATTGAATCATAATACATGGCATAAAGGAGTTTGGATAGATTGGATTACTTGAACGATTTGTTGTCTTTATTTTTGTCTGAAATTTTGTCAAAATATAGAAAATTGAGCTACCTTATTGTGGGCATTGGATTCGTGTTATTCTGAGCTCTAAATCATAAGTTACAGACGATTTAGTGAAAAAAATGTCAAGTTGATAGGCCAGTTAAAGTGATCATTCTAAACTGATCGTTGGTGCTCATTGAGTAAAGGCTTATAAATGAAGCATAATGAATGGCATCACACAGTTTTGGATAGATTGGATTACTTTGACGCTTTCTCGAATCTATTTTTGTGTCAAATTTTTTTATAATATAGAAATTTGAGTTAGCTTAACGTCGGCATTGGATTCGTGTGTTTCAGAGCTCTAAATAAAAAGTTATAAACGATTTAGTGCGTACATGTCAAGTTGATCGGCTAATTAAAGTGATCATTCTAAACTGACCATTGGTGGTCATTAAGTAAAGGGTTCTAAATGAAGGATAAAGCATGGCATCAAGGAGTTTGGATAGATTGGATTACTAGGACGCTTAGCGTCTCTATTTCTATCTCAAATGTTGTCAAAAAATAGAAAATTAAGCAAGCTTAACGTGGGCATTGGATTTTTGTCATTCTATGGTCTAAATCATAGTTACGTACGATTAAGTGCGGACATGTCAAGTCGATCGACCAGTTAAAGTGATCATTCTAAACTTATTATTGGTGCTAGCTGAGTAAAGGCTTATAAATGAATCATAAGGCATGACACCACGCAATTTGGGATAGATAGCATGACTTGGACGCTTTGTCCTATCTATTTATGTCTCAAATTTTGTTACAATATATAGAATTAAACTAGCTTATCGTGGGCATTGGATTCGTGTCATTCTGAGCTCTAAATCAAAAGTTACTGACTATTTAGTGCGGACATGTCAAGTTGTGTGGCCAGTTAAAGTGATCAATCTTAACTGATCACAGGTGCTGATTAAGCTAAGGCTTATGAACAAAGCATAATGCATGGCATCAAGTAGTTTGGATTGATTGGATTACTTGGACACTTTTTCATCTCTATTTCTATCTCAAATTTTGTCAAAGTATAGAAAATTGAGCTACCTTAACGTGGGCATTGGATTCGTATCATTCTAAGCTGTAAATAAAAAGGTAAAGACTTATCAAGTTGATCGGCGAGTTAAAGTGATCATTTTAAACTGATCATTGGTGCTTATTGAGTAAAGACTTATAAATGAAGCGTAATGCACGACATCACAATGTTTTGGATAGATTAGATTACATGGATGCTTTATTGTATCTCTTTTTGTCTCAAATTTTGTCACAATATAGAAAATTGAGCTAGTTCAACGTGGGAATTGGATTCATGTGTTTCTGAGCTCTAAATCAAAAGTTACAAACAATTTAGTGCGTACATGTCAAGCTGATCGACTAGTTAAAGTGATCATTTTAAACTGATCATTGGTGGTCATTAAGTAAAGGCTTATAAATGAACCATAAAGCATGACATCAAGGAGTTTGGATAGATTGGATTACTTGGACGCTTTGTCGTCTCTATTTTTGTGTCAAATTTTGTTACAATATATAGAAAATTGAGCTATCATAACGTGGGCATTGGATTCGTGTTATTCTGAGCTCTAAATCAAAAGAAAAGGACAATTTAGTGCGGACATGTCAAGTTGATCGGCCAGTTAAAGTGATCAGTCTAAACTGATCATTATTGCTCATTGAGTAAGGCTTATAAATGAAGTATAAGGCATGGCATCATGCAGTTTGGGATAGATTGGATTACTTGGAATTTTTATCGTATATAGTTATGTCTCAAATTTTTCACAAAACATAAAATTGAAGTAGCTTAATGTGGGCATTGGATTCGTGTCATTCTGAGGTATAAATCAAAAGTTATGGACGATTTAGTTTAGACATGACAAATTCATCAGCCAGTTAAAATGTTCATTCTAAACTGATCATTGGTGCGCATTGAGTAAAGTTTATAAATGAAAAATAACACACGGCATCACATAGTTTGGGATTGTTTGGATTACTTGGACGCTTTGTTGAATCTATTTTTGTGTCAAAATGTTTTCAAAAAAATAAAAAAAATTGAGCTAGCTTAACGTGGGCATTGGATTCGTGTCAATTTGAGCTCTAAATAAAAAATTACGGGCGATTTAGTGCGGACATTTCAAGTTGATCGGCCATTTAAAGTGATTATTATAAACTGATCATTGGTGTTGATTGAGTAAATGCTTATAAATGAAGTATAATGCATGGCATAACACAGTTTTGGATATATTAGATTACTTGGATGTTTTGTCGTCTCTATTTCTTTTTCAAATTTTGTTACAATATAGAAAATTGAGCTAGCTTAACGTTGGCATTGGATTTTGGTCACTCTGAGCGCTAAATCGAAAGTTACGGATGATTTAAAACCGGCATTTCAAGTTGATCGGCCAGTTAAAGTGATCATTCTAAACTGATCATGGGTTCTCATTGAGTAAAGGTTTATAAATGAAGCATAAGGCATGGCATCACGCAGTTCGGGATAGATTGGATTAGTTGGACGCTTTGTCGTATCTAGTTCGGTCTCAAATTTTGTGACAATATAGAAAATTGAGGTTAATGTGGGCATTGGATTCTTGCATTCTAAGCTATAATCAAAAGTTATGGACGATTTAGTGCAGACATTAAAATTTGATGGGCCTGTTAAAATGATCATTCTAAACGTATCATTTGTGCTCATTTAGTAAAAGCTTATAAATGCAAAATAATGCATGGCATCACGCAGTTTGGTATAGATTGGATTACTTGGACGCTTTGTAGTACCTATTTCTGTCTCAAATTTTGTCACAATATATAAATTGAGCTTGCTTAACGTGGGCATTGGATTCGTGTCATTCTGAGCTTTAAATCAAAAGTTACAGACGATTTACTGCGGACATGTAAAGTTGATTGCCCATAAAAGTGATCATTCTAAACCGATCATTAGTGCTCAATGCGTAAAGGATTATAAATGAGGCATAGCGCATGGCATCACACAGTTTTGGATATATGGGATTACTTGGATGCTTTGCTATATCTATTTCTGTCTCATATTTTGTTACAACATAGAAAATTGAGCTATTTAACGTGGGCATTGGATTCGTGTCATTCTGAGATTGAAATCAAAAGTTACGAACGATTTAGTGCACACATGTCAAGTTGATTGGCCAGTTTATGTGATCATTCTAAACTGATCATTGGTGCACATTAAGTAAAGCTTTATAAATGAAGCATAATGCATGACATCAAGGAGTTTGGATAGATTGGATTACTTGGACACTTTTTGTCTCTATATTTATCTCAAATTTTGTCAAAATATAGAAAATTGAGCTAGCTTAACGTGGGCATTGGATTCGTGTCATTCGGAACTCTAAATCAAAAGTTATTGACAATTTATTGCGGACATGTTAAGTTGATCGGCCAGTTAAAGTGATCATCCTAAACTGATCATTGGTGCTCATTGAGTAAAGGCTTATAAATGAAGTATAAGGCATGGCATAACGGAGGTTGGGATATATTGGATTACTTGGATGTTTTGTCGTATCTAGTTATGCCTCAAATTTTGTCACGATATAAAAATTGAACTAGCTTAATGTGGGCATTGGATTCGTGTCATTCTAAGCCATAAATCAAAAGTTATGGACGATTTAGTGCAGAAATGACAAGTTGATCGGCCAGTTAAAATGATCATTCTAAACTTATCATTTGTGCTCATTGAGTAAAAGCTTATAAATGAAAAATAATACATGGCATCACGTAGTTTGGGATGGATTGGATGACTTTGATGCTTTGTCGTATCTATTTCTGTCTCAAATTTTGTCACAATATAGAAGTTGCGCTTGCTTAACATGGGCATTGGATTCATGTCATTCAGAGCACTAAAACAAAAGTGACGGACGATTTAGTGCGGACATGACAAGTTGATTGGCCAATTAAAATGATCATTCTAAACTGATCAGTTGTGCTCATTCGTTAAAGCTTATAAACGCAATATAATGCATGTCATCACGCAGTTTGGGATGCATTAGATTACTTGGACGCTTTGTCGTATCTATTTATGTCTCAAATTTTGTCAGAATATAGAAAATTGAGCTAGTTTAATGTGGGCATTGGATTCATATCATTCTGAGCTCTAAATCAAAGTCATGGATGATTTACTGCGGATATATCAAGTTGATTGGCCAGTTTATGTTATCATTCTAAACTGATAATTGGTGCTCAATAAGTAGAGGCTAATAAATGAAGCATAATGCATGGCATCAAGGAGTTTGGATTGATTGGATTACTGGACACAATTTGTCTCTATTTCTGTCTCAAATTTTGTCAAAATATAGAAAATTGAGCTAGCTTAATATGGACATTGGATTCGTCTCATTCGTAGCTCTAAATCAAAAGTTACAAACGATTTAGTGCAGACATGTCATGTTGATCGGTCTGCTAAATTGATCATTCTCAACGTATCATTGGTGCTCATTGAGTAAGGGATTATAAATTAAACATAAGGCATGGCATCACGCAGGTTGGGATAGATTGGATTACTTGGATGCTTTGTCGTTTCTAGTTATGTCTCAAATTTTGTCACAATATAGAAATTTAAACTAGTTTAATGTGGGCAATGGATTCGTGTCATTCTAATCTATAAATCAAAGGTTATGGACGATTTAGGGTGGACATGACAAGTTGATCGACTAGTTAAAATGATCATTCTAAACTTATCGTTGGTGCTCATTGAGTAAACGCTTGTAAAGGAAAAGTAATGCAAGGCATCACGCAGTTTGGGATGGATTGGATGACTTGGATGCTTTGTCGTATCTATTTCATTCTCGAATTTTGTTACAATATAGAAAATTGAGCTAGCTTAACGTGGGCATTTGATTCGTGTGTTTTTGAGCTCTTAATCAAAAGTTACGGACGATTTAGTACGTACATGTCACGTTCATCGAGATGTTAAAGTGATTATTCTAAACTGATCATTGGTGCTTATTAGGTAAAGGCTTATAAATGAAGCATAAAGTATGGCATCACATAGTTTGGGATAGATTGGATTACTTGGATGCTTTGTTGTCTCTATATCTGTCTCAAATTTTGTCAAAATATAGAAAATTGAGCTAGCTTAACGTGGGCATTGGATTCGTGTCATTCGAAGCTCGAAATCAAAAACTTACTGACGATTTATGGTGGACATGTCAAGTTGATCGGCCAGTTAAAGTGATCATTCTAAACTGATCTTTGGTGCTCACTACGTAAAGGCTTATAAATGATGCATAATGCATGGCATCATAGATTGTACTACTTGGACACCTTGTCGTATCTGGATCAGTCTCAAATATTGTAACAATATAGAAAATTGAACTACCTTAATGTGATTATTGGATTCGTGTCATTCTAAACTATAAATCAAAAGTTATGGACGATATAGTGCAGACATGACAAGTTGATCGGCCAGTTAAAATGATCATTCTAAACTGATCATTGGTTCTCATTTAGTAAAAGCTTATAAATGAAAAATAATGCATAGCATCACGCAGTTTGGGATGGATTTGATTACTTAGACGCGTTGTCATATCTATTTCTATGTCAAATTTTGTCACAATATAGAAAATTGAGCTAGCTTAATGTGGGAATTTGGATTCGTGTCATTCTGAGCTCTAAATCAAAAGTTACAGGAAATTTAGTGCGGAAATGCCAAGGTTATTGGCCAGTTAAAGTGATCATTCTAAACTGATCATTGGTGCTCATTAAGTAAAGTCTTATAAATGAAGCATAATGCATGGCATCAAGGAGTTTGGATAGATTGGATTACTTGGACGCTTTCTCGTATCTAATTATGTCTCAAAGTTTGTCACAGTATAGAAAATTGAGCTAGCTTAACGTGGGCATTGGATTCATGTCATTATGAGCTCAAAATCAAATGTTATGTACGAGTTAGTGCAGACATGTCAAGTTGATCGGACAATTAATATGATTATTCTAAAATGATCATTGGTAGTCATTGAGAAAAGGCTTATAAATGAAGCATAATGGATTGTATCAAACAGTTTTGGATTACTTGGACGCTTTGTCATATCTAGTTCTGTCTCAAATTTTTTCACAATATAGAAAAGTGAGCTAGCTTAACGTGGGCATGGGATTCGTGTCATTCTGATCTTTAAATCAAAAGTAAAGGACGATTTAGCACGGATACGTTAAGTTAATCGACTAGTTAAAGTGATCATTCTAAACTCATCATTGGTGCTCATTAAGTAGGCTTATAAATGAAGCATAATGCATGGCATCAAGCAGTTGGATAGATTGGATTACTTGTATTCTTTGTTGTCTCTATTTCTGTCTAAAAATTTATCAAAATATTCAAAATTGAGCTAGATTAACGTGGGATTTGAATTCATGTCAATCTGAGCTCTAAATCAAAAGTTACGTACGATTTAGTGCGGAAAAGTCAACTTGATCGGTAAGTTAAAGTGATCATTGTAAACTGATCATTGGTGCTCACTGAGTAAAGGCTTATAAATGAAGCATAATGCAAGGTATCACACAGTTTTAGATAGATTGGATTACTTGGAGAGGCTTTGTCGTATCTATTTCTGGCTCAAATTTTTTCCAATATATAGAAAATTGAACTAGCTTAATGTGAGCATTGGATTCGTGTCATTCTTACCTATAAATCAAAATTGGGATAAATTGGATTACTTGGACCCTTTGTTGTCTCTACTTCTGTCTCAAATTTTGTCAAAATATAGAACATTTACCCAGCTTAACATGGGCATTCGTTTTGTGTCATTATGAGCTCAAATCAAGAGGTACGGACGATTTACAGAGTACATGTCAAGTTGATCGGCCAGTTAGTGATCATTCTAAACTGATAATTGGTGCTCATTACATAAAGGCGTATAAATGAAACCTAAAGAATGGCATCATGCAGTTTGGGATAGATTGGATTACTTGGACGCCTTGTCGTCTCTACTTCTGTCTCAAATTTTGTCAAAATATAGAACATTTATCTAGCTTAACGTGGGAATTTGATTCGTGTCATTATAAGCTCAAATAAAGAGGTAGGGACAATTTACTGAGGACATGTCAAGTTGATCAGCCAATTAATATGATTATTCTAAATTGATCATTGGTGCTAATTGAGTAAAGGCTTTTAAATGAAGTATAATGCATGGCATCAAACAGTTTTCGATTGATTGGATTACTTGGGTGCTTTTTCATATCTATTTCTTTCTAAAATGTTGTTATAATATAGAAATTTGATCTAGATTATCGTGAAAACTAGATTCGTGTCATTCTGAGCTCTAAATCAAAAGTTACGGACGATTAAGTGTAGACATGTCAAGTTGAGAGTCTACTTAAGGTGATCATTTTATACAGATCATTGCTATTCATTGAGTAAAAGCTTATAAATGAGGCATAATGCATGGCATCACGCAGTTTGAGATAGATTAGATTACTTGTACGCTTTGCGTATCTATTTCTGTCTCAAATTTTGTTACAATATAGAAAATTGATCTACCTTAACGTGAGCATTGGATTTGTGTCCCTCTGAGCTCTAAATCATAAGTAACGGACGACTCAGAGCAGTCATGTCAAGTTGATCGGCCAGTTAATGTGATCATTCTAAACTGATCATTGGTGCTCATTGAGTAAAGGCTTATAAATGAAGCATAATCCATGGCATCTTACAGTTTTGGATAGATTGGATTAGCTGAACGCTTTATCGTATCTATTTCAGTCTCAAATTTTGTTACGATATAGAAAATTGAGCTCGCTTAACATGGGCATTTTCTTCGTGTCATTCTAAGCTATAGATCAAAAATTACGGACCATTTAGTGCATACTTGTAAAATTGATTGGACAGTTAAAGTAATCATTCTAAACTGATCATTAGTGCTCTTTAAGTAATGGCTTATAAATCAAGCATAAGGCATGGAATCACGCACTTTGGGATAGATTAGATTACATTGAGGCTTTGTCGTCTCTATTTCTATAGAAAATTTAGCTAGCCTAACGTGGGCATTGGATTCGTGTCATTCTTAGCTCTAAATAAAAAGTTACGGACTATTTTGTATGAACATGTCAAGTTGATCGGCCAGTTAATATGATTATTCTAAACTGATAATTGGTGCTCATTGGGTAAACGCTTATAAATGAAACAAAATGCAGGGCATCGTTCAGTTTGGGATAGATTGAATTATTTGGATGCTTTGACATAACTAGTTTTGTCTCAAAAAATTTTACGATATAGAAAATTGAGCTAGAATAACGTGGGCATTGGATAGGTGTCGTTCTGAGGTCAAAATCAAAAGTTATGGAAGATTTAGTGTGTACATTTCAAGTTGATCGGCCAGTTAATATGATTATTCTGAACTGATCATTGGTGATCATGGAGTAAAGGCTTATAAATGAAGCATAGTGCATGGCATCACACAAATTTGGATAGATTGGATTACTTAGCGCTTTTTCCTATCCATTTCTATCTCAAATTTAATTAAAATATAGAAAATTTATCTTGCTTAACATGGGAATTGGATTCGTGTGATTCTTAGCTCAAAGTCAATAGTTACGGACGATTTAGTGCAGACATGCCAAGTTGATCGGCCAAGTAAGTAAATCTGTATGATTATTCTAAACTGATCATTGGTGCTGATTGAGTAAAGGCTTCTAAATGATGCATTATCCATGGCATCACACAGATTTGGACATATTGGATTACTTGGACGCTTTGTCGTATCTATTTTTATCTCAAAATTTGTTACAATATAGAAAATTCATCTAGCTTAACTTGGGCATTGGAATCGTGTCATTCTGAGCTTTAAATCAAAGTTACGGACAATTTAGTGCAGGCATGTCAAGTTGATCAGCCAGTTAAAGTGATCATTCAATACTAATCATTGCTGCTCATTGAAAAGGCTTATAAATGAAGCATAAAGCGTGGATCACACAGTTCGGGATAGATTCGAATACTTGGACACTTTGTCGTCTCTATTTTCATCTCAAATTTTCTCACAATATAGAAAATCAAGAAATCTTAACGTGGGCATCGGATTCGTGTCAATCTTATCTCTAAATCAAAAGTTACAGACGATTTAGTGCGGACAAGTCAAGTTGATCGCCTAGTTAAAGTGATCATTCTAAACTGATCAATGGTGCTCTTTAAGTAAAGGCTTATAAATTAAGCATAAAGCATGAAATGACACAGTTCGAGATATATTGGATTATATGGAGGCTTTGTCATATCTATTTCTGTCTCAAGTTTTGTCAAAATATAGAAATTTTATCTAGCTTAACGTGGTCATTGGATTCGTGTCATTCGTAGCTCTAAATCAAAAGTTACGGACGATTTCGTGCAGACATGTCAAGTGGATCGGCCAGTTAATATGATTATTCTAAACTGATCATTGGTGCTTATTGAGTAATGGCTCATAAATGAAGCATAACGCAGGGCATCGTGGAGCTTGGGATAGATTGAATTATTTGGACGCTTTCTCATATCTATTTCTGTCTCAAAAAATTTTACGATATAGAAAATTGTGCTAGAATAACTTGAATTATTTGGACGCTTTCTCATATCTATTTCTGTCTCAAAAAATTTTACGATATAGAAAATTGTGCTAGAATAACGTGGGCATTGGATACATGTCATTCTGAGCTCAAAATCAAAAGTTACGGACGATTTAGTGCGTACATGTCAAGTTGATCGGCTAGTTAATATGATTATTATGAACTGATCATTGGTGCTCATTGAGTAAAGGCTTATAAATGTAGCATAATGCATGGCATCACAAAGATTTGAATAGATTGGATTACTTAGCGCTTTGTCCTATCCATTTCTATCTCACATTTTGTAAAAATATAGAACTTTAATCTACCTTAATATGGGCATTGGATTCGTGTCATTCTAAGCTCAAAATCGAAAGTTACGGACGATTTATTGAGGACATGTCAAGTTGATCGGCCAATTAATATGATTATTCTAAACTGATCATTGGTGCTAATTGAGTAAAGGCTTTTAAATGAAGCATAATCCATGGCATCACACAGGTTTGGATATATTGGATTACTTGGACGCTTTGTCGTATCTATTTTTGCCTCAAATTTTCTTACAATATACAAAATTCTGCTAGCTTAACATGGGCACTGGATTCATGTCACTCTGAGCTTTAAATCAAAAGTTTCAGAAGATTTGGTGCATACATGTCAAGTTGATCTGACAGTTAAAGTGAGCATTCATTATTGATCATTGGTGCTCGTTGAATAAAGGCTTATAAGTAAAGCATAAAGCATGGATCACGCAGTTCGGGATTGATTCGATTACTTGGACACTTTGTCGTCTCTATTTCTGTCTCAAATTTTCTCACAATATTGAAAATCGAGAAAGTTTAACGTGGGCATCGGATTCCTATCATTCTTATCTCTAAATCAAGACTTACGGACGATTTAGTGGGGACAAGTCAAGTTGATCGCCTAGTTAAAGTGATCATTCTAAACTGATCATTGATGCTCTTTAAGTAAAGGCTTATAAATGAAGCATAAATCATGGAATCACGTAGTTTGGGAAAGATTGGGTTACATGGAGGCTTTGTCGTATCTATTTCTGTCTCAAATTTTGTTAAAATATAGAAACTTTAGCTAGCTTAACGTGGTCATTGGATTCATGTCATTCTTAGCTCAAATCAAAAGTTATGGACAATTTAGTGCGGACATGTCAAGTTGATCGGCTAGTAAATATGATTATTCTAAACTGATCATTGGTGCTTATTGAGGAAAGGTTTATAAATGAAGAATAAGGCAGGGCATCGTGGAGCTTGGGATAGATTAAATTATTTGGATACTTTGTCGTATCTAGTTCTATCTCAAATTTTTTTATGATATAGAAAATTGAGCTAGAATAACGTCGGCATTGGATACGTGTCATTTTGAGCTCAAAATCAAAAGTTACGAACGATTTAGTGCGTACATGTCAAGTTGATCGGCCAGTAAATATGATTATTCTGAACTGAATATCGGTGGTCGTTGAGTAAAAGCTTATAAATGAAGCATAAAGCATTGATCACGGAGTTTGGGATAGATTCGATAACTTGGACACTTTGTAGCTCTATTTCTACCTCAAACTTACTCACAATATAGAAAATCGAGAACGCTTAACGTGGGCATATGATTCGTGTCATTTTTAGCTCTAAATCAAGAGTTACAGATGATTTCTGCGGCAAGTCAAGTTGATCGGCTAGTTAAAGTGATATTCTAAACTGATCATTGGTGGTCATTAAGTAAAAGCTTATAAATGAAGTATAAATCATGGCATCACACAGTTTGGGATAGATTGGATTACTTGTACGCTTTGTCGTCTATATTTCTGTCTTACATTTTGAAAAATATAGAAAATTTAGCTAGCTTAACCTGGGCATTGGATTCGTCTCATACTGAGCTCAAAATCAAAAATTACGGACGATTTAGTGCATACACGTAAAGTTGATCGGCCAGTTAATATGATTATTCTAAACTGATCATTGGTGCTCATTGAGTAAAGGATTATATATGAAGAATAATGCATGATATCACTCAGTTATGGATAGATTGGATTACTTGGCGCTTTCTCGTCTCTATTTCTGCCTCAAATCTTTGTTAAAATAAAGAAACTTTAGCTAGTTTAACGTGGTCATTGTATTCGTGTCATTCTTATCTCTAAATCAAAAGTTATGGCCGATTTAGTGCAGACATGTCAAGTTGATCGGCCAGTTAATATGATAATTCTAAACTGATCGTTGGTGCTTATTGAGTAAAGGATTTTAAATGAAGCATAATGCAGGGTATCGTGGAGTTTGGGATAGATTGAATTATGTGGACGCTTTGTCGTATCTATTTCTGTCTCAAAATTTTTTTACGATATAGAAAATTGAGCTAGAATAACGTGGGCATTGGATACGTGTAATTCTGAGCTCAAAATTAAAAGTTACGGACGATTTAGTGCATAGATGTCAAGTTGATCGGCCAGTTAATATGATTATTCTGAACTGATCATCGGTGCTCATTGAGTAAAGGTGTATAATAAACCATAAAGCATTGATCACGGAGTTTGGGATAGATTCGATTACTTGGACACTTTGTCGTCTCTATTTCTGCCTCAAACTTACTCACAATATAGAAAATCAAGAACACTTAACGTGGGCATATGATTCGTGTCATTCTTAGCTCTAAATCAAGAGTTACAGACAATTTAGTGCGGACAAGTCAAGTTAATCGGCTAGTTAAAGTGATCATTCTAAACTGATCATTGGTGCTCATTAAGTAAAAACTTATAAATGAAGTATAAATCATGGCATCACACAGTTTGGGTTAGACTGGATTATTTGGACGCTTTGTCGTCTCTATTTCTGTCTTAAATTTTGCAAGATATAGAAAATTTAGCTAGCTTAACCTGGGCATTGGATTCATGTCATTCTTACCTCAAAATCAAAAGTTACGGACGATTAAGTGCGGACATGTCAAGTTGATTGGCCAGTTAATATGATTATTCTAAACTGATCATTGGTGCTCATAAAGTAAAGTCTTATAAATGAAGCATATTGCAGGCCATCGTGGAATTTTGGATAGATTGAATTATTTGTATACTTTGTCGTATCTAGTTCTGTCTCAAATTTTTTTGCGATATAGAAAATTGTACTAAAATAACATGGGCATGGATATGTCTCATTTGAGCTCAAAATCAAAAGTTACGGATGATTTAGTGCGTACACGTAATGTTGATCGGCCACTTAATATGATTATTCTAAACTGATCATTATGATTTAGAGATAAGAATGACATTAATCCGATGATCACATTAAGCTAGCTAAAGCTTCTATATTTTAACAAAAATTTGAGACAGAAATAGAGACAACAAAGCACCAACTAATCCAATCTATCCAAAACTGTGTGATATCATGCATGATGCTTCATATATAATAATAAAGCATAAAAGCATTGATCACGGAGTTTGGGATAGATTTGATTACTTGGACACTTTGTCGTCTCTATTTCTACCTCAAACTTACTCACAATATAGAAAATCGAGAACGCTTAACGTGGGCATATGATTCGTGTCATAGATAGCTCTAAATCAAGAGTTACAGACGATTTAGTGCGTACAAGTCAAGTTTATCGGCTAGTTAAAGTGATCATTCTAAACCGATCATTGGTGCTCATTAAGTAAAAGCTTATAAATGAAGTATATATCATGGCATCACACAGTTTGGGATAGATTGGATTTCTTGGATGCTTTGTCGTCTCTATTTCTGTCATAAATTTTGCGAAATATAGAAAATTTAGCTAGCTTAACCTGGGCATTGGATTCGTGTCATTCCTAGCTCGAAATCAAAAGTTACGGACAATTTAGTGCTGACATGTCAAGTTGATCGGCCAGTTAATATGATTATTCTAAACTAATCGTTGGTGCTCATTGAGTAAGGTCTTAAAAATGAAGCATAATGCTGGCCGTCGTGGAGTTTGGGATAGATTGAATTATTTGGATACTTTGTCGTATCATTTCTGTCTCGAATTTTTTTTATGATATACAAAATTGAGGTAGAATAACACGGGCATTGTATAAGTCTTATTCTGAGCTCAAATCAAAAGTTACGAACGATTTAGTGCGTACACGTAAAGTTGATCAGCCAGTTAATATGATCATTCTAAACTGATCATTGGTGCTAGTAAAGGATTATATATGAAGCATAATGCATGATATCACACAGTTTGGGATAGATTAGATCAAAAGTTATAGACGATTTAGTGAAGACATGTCAAATTGATCTGCTAGTTAATATGATTAATCTAAGCTGATCATTGCTGCCCATTGAGTAGAGGCTTATGAATGAAGCATAATGCAAGGAATCTTACAGTTTTTGATAGATTGGATTAGCTGGACGTTTTGCCGTATCTATTTCTGTCTCAGATTTTGTTACAATAAAGAAAATTGAGCTATCTTAAAGTGGGCATTGGATTCGTGTCATTCGAAGCTCTAAATCAAAAGCTACGACCAATTTAGAGCGGACATGTCAAGTTGATCGGCCAGTTAAAATGATCATTCTAAACTGATCATTGGTGCTCATTAAGTAAATCTTTATAAATGAAGCATAAAGCATGGCATCAAGTAGTTTGGATAGATTGGATTACTTGGAGGCTTTGTCGTCTCTATTTCTGTCTCAAATTTTGTCAAAATATAGAAAATTGAGCTAGGTTAACGTGGCATTGGATTCGTGTCATTCTTAGCTCTAAATGAAAAGTTACGGACGATTTAGTGTGACATGTGAAGTTGATCAGACAGTTAATATTATTATTCTAAACTGATCATTGGTGCTCATTGAGTAAACGCTTATAAATGAAGCATAAAGCATAGATATCCCAGTTTGGTATAGCTTGGATTACTTGGACGCTTTGTACTCTCTATTTCTGTCTCAAATGTTCTCACAATATAGAAAATTGAGAAGGCTTAATGTGGGCATTGGATGCGTTTCATTGTGAGCTCTAAATCAATAGTTACAGACGATTTGTTGCGGATAAGTGAAGTTGATCGGCTAGTTAAAGTGGTCATTCTAAACTGGTCATTGGTGCCCATTATGTAAAAGCTTATAAATGAAGTATAGATCATGGCATCACACAGTTTGTGATATATTGGATTACGTGGACACTTTGTCGTCTCTCATTCTATCTCAAATCTTGCAAAATATATAAAATTTAGCTAGCTTAACGTGGCAATAGATTCATGTTATTCTAAGCTCTAAATCAAAAGTTAAGCACGATTTAGTGTGGATATGTCAAGTTGATGGGCCATTTAAAATGATTATTTTAAACTCATCACTGGTGCTCATTGAGTAAAGGCTTATAAATGAAGCATAAATCATGGATCACGTAGTTTGGGATAGATTGGATTACTTGGATGCTTTGTCATCTCTATTTGTATCTCAAAGTTTGACACAATATAGAAAATCGTGAAAGCTTAACATGGGCATTGAATTATTGTCATTCCTAGCTCTAAATCAAGAATTACGGATGATTTCGTGCGTACATGTCAAGTTGATCGGCCAGTTAATATGATTATTCTAAAATGATTATTGGTGCTCATTGAGTAAAGGCTTATGAATGAAGCATAATGCATGGCATCTCAAAGTTTTGGATAGATTGGATTACTTGGACGCTTTGTCGTATCTATTTCTGTCTCAAATTTTGTTAAAATATAGAAAATTTATCTAGTCTAACGTGGGCATTGCATTCGTGTCATTTTGAGCTCAAAATCAAAAGTTATGGACAATTTAGTGCGGACATGTCAAGTTGATCGGCCAGTTAAAGTGATCATTCTAAACTGATCATTGGTGCTCATTGAGTAAATGATTATAAATGAAGCATAAAGCATGGATCACGCAGTTTGGGATAGATTGGATTAGCTGGATGCTTTATCGTCTATATTTCTGTCTCAAATTTTCTCTCAATATAGAAAATCGAGAAAGCTTAAGGTGGGCATTGGATTCGTGTCATTCTGAGCTCTAAATAAAAACTTAAGGATGATTTAGTGTGGACAAGTCAAGTTGATCGGCAATTTAATATGATTATTTATTCTAAACTGATCACTGGTGTTCATTGAGTAAAGGCTTATAAATGAAGCATAATGCATGGCATCTCAAAGTTTTAGATAGATTGGATTACTTGAACATTTTAGCGTATCTATTTCTTCATCAAATTTTGTTACAACATAGACGATTGAGCTAGTTTAACGTGGACATTGGATTCGTTTCATTCTGAGCTCTAAATCAAAAGTTACGGAAAATTTACTACAGACATGTCAAGTTGGTCGGTCAGTTAAAGTGATCATTCTAAACTGATAATTGGTGCTCTTTACGTAAAGGCTTATAAATGAAGCATAAAGCATGACATCACGCAGATTGGGATAAATTGGATTACTTGGACGCTTTGTTGTCTATATTTCTGTCTCAATATTTTTCAAAATATAGAAAATTTAGCAAGCTTAACGTGGGCATTGGATTCATGTCAATTTGAGCTCAAAATTAAAAGTTTCGGACGATTTAGTGCGGACATGTCAAGTTGATCGGCCAGTAAATATGATTATTCTAAAGTGATCACTAGTGCTCATTGAGTACATGCTTATAAATTAAGAATAATGCACAGCATGTTATAGTTTTGGATAGATTAGATTACTTGGATGCTTTGTCATATCTATTTATGTCTCAAATTTTGTTACAATATAGGAAATTGAGCTAGCTTAACGTGGGCATTGGTTTCCTGTCATTCTAAGCTGTAAATCAAAAGTTACAGACGATTTAGTGCATACATGTCATGCTGATCGGCCAGTTAAAGTGATCATTCTAACTGATCATTGGTGCTCTTTAAGAAAAGGCTTATCTATAAAGCATAAAGAATAGCATCATGCAGTTTGGGATAGATTGGAATACTTGGACGTTTTTCGTCTCTATTTGTGTCTCAAATTTTGTCAAAATATAGAAAATTTACCTAACTTAACGTGGGCATTGGATTCGTGTCGTACTGAGCTCAAAAGTTACCGACTATTTGGGGCTGACACATAAAGTTGTTCGGCCAGTTAATATAACCATTCAAAACTTATCATTGGTGCTCATTGAGTAAAGGCTTCTAAGTGAAGCATAATGCATAGCATCACACTGCTTGGATATATTGGATTACTTGGATGCTTTTTCTTATCTATTTCCATCTTAAATTTTATTACAATATCGAAAATTGAGCAATCGTAATGTGGGCATTTGATTCGTGTTATTTTGAGCTCTAAATCAAAAGTTACGGACGATTTAGTGAGGACACGTCAAGTTGATCGGCCAGTTAAAGTGATCATTCTGAACTGATCATTGGTGCTCTTTAAGTAAAGGCTTATAAATGAAGCATAAAGCATATCATCACGAAGTTTGGGATATATTGGATTACTTGGACGCTTTTTCGTCTCGATTTCAGTCATAAAATTTGTCAAAATAAAGAATATTAAGCAAGCTTAACATGCGCATTGGATTCGTGTCATTCTGAGCTCAAAATCCAAAGTTACAGATGATTTACTGGGGACATGTCAAGTTAATCGGCAAGTTAATGTGATTATTCTAAACTGAGCTAGAAAATAGAAAATTGAGCTAGATTAACGTGGGCATTTGTTGGTGTCATTTTGAGCTATAAATCAAGAGTTACGGACGATTTAGGGTGGACATGTCAAGTTGATCGGCCAGTTAAAGTGTTCATTCTAAACTGATCATCGGCACTCATTGAGTAAAGGCTCCATGGACGCTTTGTCGTATCTATTTTTGTCTCAAATTTTGTTACAATATTGAAAATTTAGCTAGCTTAACTGGACATGTCAAATTTTGATCATTTTAAACTGATCATTCTAAACTGATCATTGGTGCTCTTTAAGTCATGGCTTATAAATGAAGCATAAAGCATGACCTCACAAAATTTGGGATAGATTCGATTAATTGGACGCTTTGTTGTCTATATTTCTGTCTCAAATCTTGTGACAATATAGCAAATTGAGCTAGCTTAACGTGGGCATTTGATTGGTGTAATTCTGAGCTCTAAATCAAAAGTTACAGACAATTTAGTGCGGAAATGTCAAGTAGATCTGTCAGTTAAAGTGATTATTCGAAATTGAACATTGGTGCTCATTGAGTAATAGCTTATAAATGAAGCATAACGCATGGCATCACACAGTTTTGGATAGATTTGATTACTTGGACGCTTTGTCGTATCTATTTTTTTTGTCTCAAATTCAGTTACAATAGAAAATTGAGCTAGCTTAACGTTGATATTGGGTTCTTGTCATTCTGATCTGTAAATCAAAATTTATAGACGACTTATTGCAGACATGCCAAGTTGATCGCTCACTTAAAGTTATCATTCTAAACTGGCCACTGATGCTCCTTAAATAAAGGCTTATAAATGTAGCATAAAGCATGCCATCACGCAGTTTGGGAAAGATTGGATTACTTGGACGCTTTGTCGTCTCTATTTCTGTCTCAAATTTCGTCAAAATATAGATTATTTAGCAAGCTTAACGTGGGCATTGATTCGTATCATTCTGAGCTCAAAATCAAAAGTTTACGGACAATTTAGTGTGCCAGGTCAAGTTGATCGGCCAGTTAATATGATAATTCTAAACTGATCATTGGTGCTCATTGAGTAAAGGCTTATAAATAAATCATAATGCATGGAATCACACAGTTTTGGATAGATTGGATTACTTGGACGCTTTGTGTCTCCATTTCTGTCTCAAATTTTGTTAAAATATAGAAAATTTATCTAGCTTAACGTGGGCATTGGTTTCGTGTCATTCTGAGTGCAAAATCAAAAGTTACAAACGATTTAGTGTAGACATGTCAAGTTCATCGGCCAGTTAATATGATTATTCTAAATTGATAATTGATGCGCATTGAGTAAAGGCTTATAAATAAAGCATAATGCATGGCATCACACAGTTTTGGGTAGATTGGAATACTTGGATGCTTTTTCGTATATATATTTCTGTCTCAAATTATGTTTCAATATAGAAATTAGAGCTAGCTTAACGTTGGCATTGGATTTGTGTCATTCTGAACTTCAAATTAAAAGTTACAAACGATTTACTCCGGACATGTAAGTTTATCCGCCAGTTAAAGTAATCATTCAAAACTAATCATTGGAGCTCATTAAGTAAAGGCTTATAAATGAAGCATAAAGCATTGGTATCACGTAGTTTGGGATAGATTGGATTACCTAAATGCTTATTTCTTTCTCAAATTTTGCCACAATATAGAAAATGTAGCTAGCTTAACGTGGGCATTGGATTCGAGTCATTTTGAGCTCTTAATCAAAAATTACGGACGATTTGGTGCACGCATGTCATGTTAATCGACCAGTTAAGATGATTATTCTAAACTGATTAATGGTGCAGATTGTGTAAAGGCTTATAAATGAAGCATATAGCACGGCATCCCACAGTTTGGGATAGATTAGAATACTTGGACGCAATATTGTCTCTATTTGTGTCTCAAATTTTGCAAACTATTAAACTTTTAGCTAGCTGAACGTGGGCATTGGATTCGTGTCATTCTGAGCTCTAAATTAAAAGTTACGAATGATTTAGTGGGAATATGTCTAATTGATCGGCCAGTTAATATGATTATTCTAACCTAATCATTGGTGTTCATTGAGTAAAGCCTTCTAAATGAAGCATGATACATGGCATAACACAGTTTTGGGTTTATTGGATTAGTTGGACGATTTGTCGACTCTATTTTTATCTCAAATTTTGCAATATATAGAAAGTTTAGCTAGCTTATCGTGGGTATTTGATTCGTGTCATTCGGATCTCTAAATCAAAAGACACGGACGATTTTATGTGTACATGTCAAGTTGATCGGCCAGTTAATATGATTATTCTAAACTGATCATTGGTGCTCATTGAGTAAAGGCTTATAAATGGAGTATAATACATGGCATCACGCAGTTTGAGATAGATTTATTTATTTGGACGATTTGTTGTACCTAATTCTATCTCAAATTTTTTTTACCTAATACATGGCATCACGCAATTTTTTTACTGGCCAATCTAACACAAAATTAGAATTAATTTTTAGTTATAAAATACCATAACAGACAGAAACATGGTAAAAAAGGAGAAATGGTGTCTGATCCAATTATGGCAATTATAAAGTAAAAAAAAAACCCCCACAGATATCAAAATGTTATTATAATTGTAGATTTTTATTATTATGTATAAAGAGAAGTATATATATTTTAAGAAGAACAATAATGAGTTGAGTATTTCGTAGGGTTGAAAAACAATGGTCCAAGTGTCTTGCACACACGCACCGATCGTGGGAGGACCCATATTTGGCTGCGGCGTATGTTAGAAGAGTTCCTTCTTTACGCTTACGTCACTTCGTAGGTCCGACTTCTTCACAGTTTGGACTGCCTTCTCCTGTTTTCTTATTTTATTTTTATTTTTGACTTTCACTTTTGATGCAGAAAATTTATCAACTTCAAAGACTAATTACTTAACATATATTTATTATTTTTTGAGTAATATATTAAATAATATTTTTAAAATTTTTTGTTATAAATCTAGTATACTTGTTATCTAGTAAATTTTGTTATCTAGTAAATCTAGTATAAATCTAGTAAATTTTTTGTTATATTAAATAAAATTTTTTGAGTAAATTTCTTGTCATCTGAGCTCAAAATCAAAAGTTCCGGACCATTTTGTGCGGACATGTCAAGTTGAATGGCCAGTTAAAGTGATCATTCTAAACAGATCATTGGTGTTCATTAAGTAAAGGCTTATAAATGAAGCATAAAACATGGCATCAAGTAGTTTGGTAAATTGGATTACTTGGCCACTTTGTCGTCTCTACTTCTATCTCAAATTTTGTTAAAATATAGAAAATTGAGTTTGCTTAATGTGGGCATTTGATTCGTGTCATTCTAAGCTCTAAATCAAAACTAACGGAAAATTTAGTGTGGACATGTCAAGTTTATCGGCCAGTTAATATGATTATTCTAAACTGATCATTGGTGATCATGGAGTAAAAGCTTATAAATGAAATATAATTCATGGCATCACGCCGTTTGGGTAGATTGGATTACTTGGACACATATTAGTATCTAATTCGGTCTCCAATTTTGTCACATTATAGAAACTTGAACTATCTTAATGTGGGCATTGCATTCGTGTAATTCTGAGCTATAAATCAAAAGTTACTAACGGTTTAGTGCGCACATGTCAAGTTGATGGACCAAATAATGTGATTATTCTAAAGAAATCATTGGTGGTCATTGAGTAAAGGCTTATAATTGAAGCATAATGCATGGCATCACACAGTTTTGGATAGATTGGATTACTTAGATGCTTTGTCGTCAATATTTCTGTCTCAAATTTTGTCAAAATATAGAAAATTGAGCTGGGTTAATGTGGGCAATTGATTCGTGAGTTTCTAAACTCTAAATCAAATGTTACGGACTATTAAAGTGAGCATTATAAACTAATCATTGGTGCCCATTGAGTAAAGGCTTGTAAATGAAACACAATGCATGACATCACGTAGTTTGGGATAGATTGGATTACTTGGACGCTTTTTAGTATGTAGTTCTCTTTCAAATTTTGTAACAATATAGAAAACTGAACTAGCTTAATGTGAGCATTGGATTCATGTCATTATGAGCTATAAATGAAAAGTTATGGACCATTTAGTGCAGACATGACAAGTTGATCGGCCTGTTAAACTGATCATTCTAAACTTATTATTGGTGCCCATTGGAAGGCTAAAAAATGAAGCATAACGCATGGCATCACATAGTTTTCAATAGATTGGATTACTTGAACAATTTGTCGTATCTATTTCACTCTCAAATTTTGTTACAATATAGAAAATTGAGCTAGCATAACGTGGGCATTGGATTTGCGTCATTCGGAGCTCTAAATCCGAAGTTATGGCAAATTTAGTGCGGACATGTCAAGTTGATCGGCTAGTGAAAGTGATCATTCTAAACTGATCATTGGTGCTCATTGAGTAAATGCTCATAAATGAAGCGTAAATGGCAACACACAATTTTGGATAGATTGGATTACTTGGACGCTTTGTCGTATCTTTTTCAGTCTCAAATTTTGTTAAAATAGAGCAAATTAAGCTAGCTTAACATGGGCATTGGATTCGTGTTTTTCTGAGCTCTAAATCAAAAGTTACGGACGATTTAGTGTGTACATGTCAAGTTGATGGGCCAGTTAAGGTGATAATTCTAAACTGATCATTCTAAACTTATCATTGGTGCTCATTGAGTAAAGGATTATAAATGTAGCACAATGGAAGGCATCACGCAGTTTGGGATAGATTGGATTACTTGGATGCTTTGTCGTATCTATTTCTGTTCAAATTTTGTCACAATATAGAAAATTGAAATAGCTTAATGTGGTCATTGGATTCGTGTCATTTTGAGCTCCAAATCGAAAGTTACGGACGATTTATTGCGTACATGTCATGTTGATTGGCCAGTTAAAGTGATCATTCTAAACTAATCATTGGTGCTCATTGAGTAAAATCTTATAAATGAAGTACAATGTGTGGCATCACGCAGTTTGTGATAGATTGGATTACTTAGACGCTTTGTCGTCTCTACTTCTATCTAAAATTTAATCAAAATATAGAAAATTTATCTAGTTTAATGCATGGCATCACACAGTTTTGGATAGATTGGATTACTTGGATGCTTTTTCATATCTAGTTTGTCTCAAATTTTCTCACAATAAAGAAAATTGAACACGCTTAACATGCAGATTGGATTCGTGTCATTCTGATCTCGAAATTAAAAGTTTCCGACGATTTAGTGCGGACATGTCAAGTTGATCGGCTAGTGAAACTAATCATTCAAAACTTATCATTGGTGCTGATTAAGTAAAGGCTTGTAAATGAAGCACAATGCATAGCATCACACATTTTTGGATAGATTGGCTTACTGGATGCTTTGTCGTATCTATTTTTTTGTTTCAAATTTTGTCACAATATAGAAAATTGAGCTAGTTTGACGTGGGCAGTGGTTTCGTTTGTTTCGTAGTTCTAAATCAAAAGTTCAGGACAATTTAGTGCGGACATGTCAAGTTGATCGGCTGGTTTAAATGATCATTCTAAACCGTTTATTGCTGCTCATTGAGTAAAAGCTTATCAATGAAAAATAATGAATGGCATCAAACAGTTTGGGATGGATTGGATTACTTGTACGCATTGTCGTATGTATTTCTATCTCAAATTTTGTCACAATATAGAAAATTGAGCTAGCTTAATGTCGGCGTTGGATTCGTGTCATTCTTAGCTATAAATATAAAGTTATGGATGATTTAGTGCAGACATTACAGGTTGATCGGCCAGTCAAAAATATCATTCTAAACTTATCATTGGTGCACATTGAGTAAAGTCTTAAAAATCAATCATAATGCATGGCATTACGCAGTTTGGGATAGATTGAATTACTTGGACAGTTTGTCGTATATAGTTTTGTCTCAAAGTTTGTCAAAATATAGAAAATTGAGCTTGCTTATTGTGGGCATTGGATTCGTGTCATTCTGAGCTCTAAATCTAATGTTACGAACGATTTAGTGCGGACATGTCAAGTTGAGTTGCTAGTTAAAGTGATCATTCTAAACAGATCATTGGTGCTCATTAAGTAAAGGCTTACAAATGAAGCATAAAGCATGACATCACGCAGTTTGGGATAGATTGGATTACTTAGACTCTTTGTCGCATCTAGTTTTGTCTCAAAATTTGTCACAATATTGAAAATCGATCTACTTAATGTGGGCATTGGATTCGTGTCATTTTGAGCTCTAAATAAAAAGTTATGGTCGATTTAGTGCGGACATGTCAATTTGATCGGCCTGTGAAAGTGATCATTCTAAATGGATCATTGGTGCTGATTCACTAAGCGGTTATAAATGAAGCTTAATGCATAGCATCACACAGTTTTGGGTAGATTGGATTACTTAGACACTTTGTCGTATCTATTTCTGTTTCAAATTTTGTTACACTATAGAAAATTGAGCTAGCTTAACGTGGGCTATGGTTTTGTGTGTTTTTGAGCTCTAAGTCAACAGTTACGGACAATTTAGTGCGGAAATGTCAAGTTGAACGGCAAGTTAATATGATCATTCTAAACTGATCATTGGCGAACATTAAGTAAAGGCTTATAAATGAGGCATAAAGCATGGCATCAGGCAGTTTGGGATAGATTGGATTACTTGGACAATTTGTTGTATCCAGTTCTGCTTCAAATTTTGTCACAATATAGAAAATTGAACTAGGTTAATGTGGGCATTGGATTCGTGTAATTATGAGTTATAAATCAAAAGTTATGGATGATTTAGTGCAGAAATGACAAGGTGATCGGGAAGTTAAAATGATCTATCTAAACTAATAATTGGTGCTCATTGAGTAAAAGCTTATAAATAAAAATAATGCATGGCATCATGCAGTTCGAGATGGATTGGATTACTTGGACGATTTGTCGTATCTATTTCCATCTCAAATTTTGTCACACTATAGAAAATTGAGCTAGGTTAAAGTGGGCATTGGTTTCGTGCGTTTCTGAGCTCTAAATCAAAAGTTACGGACGATTTAGTGCGGACATTTCAATTTGATCGGCAAGTTAAAATGATCATTTTAAACTTATCATTGGTGCTCAATAAGTAAAGGCTTATAAATGAGGCATAAAGCATGGCATCACGTAGTTTGGGATAGATTGGATTACTTGGACGCTTTGTCGTATCTAGTTCCGTTTTAAATTTTGTCACAATATAGAAAATTGAACTAGATTAATGTGGGCACTGGATTCGTGTCATTCTGAGCTATAAATCAAAAGATATGGACGATTTAGTGCGAAATAACAAGTTGATCGGCCCGTTAAAATGATCATTCTAAACGGTTTATTGGTGCTCATTGAGTAAAAGCTTATCAATGAAAAATAATGAATGGCATCACATAGTTTGGGATGGATTTGACTACTTGGATGCTTTGTCCTATCTATTTCTGTTTCAAATTTTGTCACAATATAGAAAATTGAGCTAGTTTAGTGTGGACGTTGGATTCGTGTCATTCTAAGCTATAAATCAAAAGTTATGGAAGATTTAGTGTAGACATGACAAGTTGATCGGGTAGTTAAAATGATCATTATAAACTGATCATTGGTGCTCATTTTGTAAGGCTTATAAATGAAGTATAATGCATGGCATCACGCAGTTTGAGATAGATGAATTACCTGGACAGTTTGTCGTATATAGTTTTGTCTAAACTTTTGTCAAAATAGAGAAAATTGAGCTTGCTTAATGTGGGCATTGGATTCGTGTCATTTTGAGCTCTAAATCAAATGTTACGAACGATTTACTACGGACATGTCTAGACGCTTTGTCGTATCTAGTTTTGTCTCCAAATTTGTCACAATATAGGAAATTGATCTACGTTACGTGGGCATTGGATTCGTGTTGTTTTGAGCTCTAAATAAAAAGTTATAGGTGATTTAGTGCGGACATGTCAAGTTGATCGGCCTGTAAAAGTGATAATTCTAAACGAAAATTGGTGCTAATTCACTAAACGGTTATAAATGATGCACAATGCATAGCATCACACATTTTTGGATAGATTGGATTACTTAGACGCTTTGTCGTATCTATTTTTGTCTCAAATTTTGTTACACTATAGAAAATTGAGCGAGCTTAACGAGGGCTATGGTTTTGTGTGTTTTGAGCTCTAAATCAAAAGTTACAAATGATTTAGTGCGGACATGTCAAGTTGATCGGCGAGTTAATATGATCATTCTAAACTGATCATTGGTGCACATTAAATAAAGGCTTATAAGAGAGGCATAAAGCATTGCATCATGCAGTTTGGGATAGATGGGATTACTTGGAAACTTTGTCATATCCAGTTTTGTTTCGAATTTTGTCAAAGTATAGAAAATTGAACTAGACTAATGTGGGCATTGGATTCGTGTCATTCGGAGCTATAAATCAAAAGGTATGGACGATTTAGTGCAGACATGAAAAATTGATCGGGCAGTTAAAATGATTATTCTAAACTGATAAATCGTGTTCATTGAGTAAAAGCATATAAATGAAAAATAATGCATGGCATCACGCAGTTCGTGATGGATTGGATTACATGGATGCTTTGTCGTATCTATTTCGGTCTCCAATTTTGTTACACTATAGAAAATTGAGCTAGCTTAACGTGGGCATTGAATTCGTGTCATTCTGAGCTCTTAAAAAAAAGTTACGGACGATTGAGTGCGGACATGTCAAGTTGATTGGCCAGTTGAAGTGATCATTCTAAGCTGATCATAGGTGCTCATTAAGTAAAGACTTATACATGAAGCATAATGCATGATATCACGCAGTTTGGGATAGATTAGATTATTTGGACGTTTTTTTGTATATAGTTCTCTCTCAAATTTTGTCACAATATAGAATATTGAACAAGCTTAATGGGGGAATTGGATTCGTGTCATGATGAGTTATAAATCAAAATTTATGGACGATATAATGCATACATGTCAAGTTGATCGGCCAGTTAAATTAATAATAATGATAAACTGATCGGTTGTGCTCACTGATTAAAATCTTATAAATGAAGAATAATACATGGCATGATGCAGTTTGGGCATTGGATTAGTGTCATTCTAAGCTATAAATCAAAAGTTACAGACAATTTAGTGCGGAAATGTCAAGTTGATTGGCCACTTATGTGATCATTCTAACTTGATCACTAGTGCAGATTGAGTAAAGGCTTATAAATGACGCATAATGCATGGCATCCCACAGTTTTGGATAGACTGGATTACTTGTACGCTTTGACGTATCTATTTCTGTCTCAAATTTTGTTACACTATAGAAAAATTGATTTAGCTTAACGTGGGCATTGGATTCGTGTGTTTCGCATGATTTACTGTGGAAATGTCAAGTTTATCGGCGAGTTAAAATGATCATTCTAAACTGATCATTGGTGCTCATTAAGTAAAAGCTTATAAATGAGTCTTAAAGCATGGCATCACGGAGTTCGGGATTGATTGGATTACTTAGACGCTTTGTCGTATCTACTTATGTTTCAAACTTTGTCACAATATAGAAAATTGAACTAGGTTAATGTGGGTATTGGATTCATGTCATTCTGAGCTATAAATCAAAACTTATGGACGATTTAGTGCATACATGACAAGTTGTTCAGCCAGTTGTAATGATCATTCTAAACTGATGTGCTCATTGAGTAAAAGCTTATAAATGAAAAATAATGCATGGCATCACGGAGTTTGGGATGGATTGGATTACTTGGACACTTTGTCGTATCTATTTATGTCTCAAATTTTATCACAATATAGAAAATTGAGCTAGCTTAACGTGGGCAATGTGTTCGTTTCATTCTGAGCTCTAAATAAAAAGTTATGGAAGATTTAGTGCAGACATGTCGAGTTGATCGGCCAGTGAAAGTGATCACTCTAAACTGATCATTGGTGCTCATTAAGTAAAGGCTTATAACCGAAGCATAATGCATGGCATCACACAGTTTTGCATCGATTGGATTACTTGATAGCTTTAGTGTATCTATTTATATCTCAAATTTTGTTACAATATAGAAAATTAGGCTAGCTTAACGTGGGAATTGGATTTGTGTCATTCAGAGCTCCAAATCAAAAGTTACAGACGGTTTAGTGCGGACATGTCAAGTTGATGGCTAGTTAAAGTGATCATTCTAAACTGATCACTAGTCCTGATTGAGTAAATGCTTATAAATGAGGCATAATGTAGGGCATCACAGAGTTTCGGATGTATTGTGTTATGTATTTATGTCTCAAATTTTGTTACACTATAAAAAATTGTGTTAGCTTAACGTGGGCATTTGATTCGTGTGTTTCTGAGCTCTAAATCAAAAGTTACGGACGATTTAGTGCAGACATGTCAAATTTATCGACCAATGAAAGTGATCATTCTAAACTGATCATTCGTATTGATTGAGTAAAGTTTTATAAATGAAGCACAATTTAGAAGATCACACAGTTTTGGATAGATTGGATTACTTGGATGCTTTTTCGTATCTATATCTGTCTCAAAATTTTGTTACACTATAAAAAATTGAGCTACCTTAACGTGGGCATTGGATTCGTATCATTCTGAACTCTAAATCAAAAGTTATGGACGATTTAGTGCGGACATGTCAAGTTGATCAACCAGTTAAATTGATCATTCTAAACTGATCAACGGTGCTCATTGAGTAAAGGCTTATAATTGAAGCATGGCATAACACAGTTTGTGATAGATTGGATTACTTGGAAACTTTTTCGTATCTAGTTGTGTCTCAAATTTATCACAATATAGAAAATTGAACTACCTTATTGTGGGCATTGGATTCTTGTCATTCTGAGCTATAAATCAAAAGTTATCAACGATATAATGTAGACTTGTCAAGTTAATCGGTCAGTTAAAATGATCATTCTAAACTGATCGTTGGTGCTCATTGAGTAAAATCTTATAAATGACAAATAATGCATGGCATGGCGCTTTTTCGGATGGACTGGGGTAGTTGGACGCATTGTGGTATCTATTTATGTCTCAAATTTTGTAATAATATAGAAAATGGAGCTAGCTTAATGTGGGCATTGGATTCAGGTCATTTTTAGCTCTAATTCAAAAGTTACAGACGATTTAGTGCGGACATGTCAAGTTGATCGGCCAGTAAAAGTGATAATTCTAAACGAATAATTGGTGCCAATTCACTAATCGGTTATAAATGAAGCACAATGCATAGCATCACACAGTTTTGGATAGATTGGATTACTTAGACACGTTGTCGTATCTATTTCTGTCTCAAATTTTGTTACACTATAGAAAATTGAGCTAGCTTAACGTGGGCTATGGTTTTGTGTGTTTTGAGCTCTAAATCAAAAGTTAGAAATGATTTAGTGCGGACATGTCAAGTTGATTGGCGAGTTAATATGATCATTCTAAACTGATCATTGGTGCACATTAACTAAAGGCTTATAAGAGAGGCATAAAGCATGACATCATGCAGTGTGGGATAGATGGGATTACTTGGAAATTTTGTCGTATCCAGTTCTGTTTCGAATTTTGTCAAAGTATAGAAAATTGAACTAGATTAATGTGGGCATTGGATTCATGTCATTCGGAGCTATAAATCAAAAGGTATGGACGATTTATTGCATACATGAAAAGTTGATCGGGCAGTTAAAATGATTATTCTAAACTGATAAATCGTGTTCATTGAGTAAAAGCTTTTAAATGAAAAATAATGCATGGCATCACGCAGTTCGAGATGGATTGGATTACTTGGATGCTTTGTCGTATCTATTTCGGTCTCAAATTTTGTTACACTATAGAAAATTGAGCTAGCTTAACATGGGCATTGGATTTGTGTCATTCTGAGCTCTTAAACAAAAGTTACGGACGATTTAGTGCGGATATGTCAAGTTGATTGGCCAGTTAAAGTGATCATTCTAAGTTGATCATAGGTGGTCATTAAGTAAAGGCTTATAAATGAAGCATAATGCATGATATCACGCAATTTGGGATAGATTAGATTATTTGGAGGCTTTTTTGTATCTAGTTCTCTCTCAAATTTTGTCACAATATAGAATATTGAACTAGCTTAATGGGGGAATTGGATTCGTGTAATGATGAGTTATAAATCAAAATTTATGGACGATATAATGCATACATGTCAAGTTGATCGGCCAGTTAAATTAATAATAATGATAAACTGATCAGTTGTGCTCATTGAGTAAAATCTTATAAATGAAGAATAATACATGGCATGATGCAGTTTGGGCATTGGATTAGTGTCATTCTGAGCTATAAATCAAAAGTTACAGACAATTTAGTGCGGAAATGTCAAGTTGGTTGGCCACTTATGTGATCATTCTAACTTGATCACTAGTGCAGATTGAGTAAAGGCTTATAAATGAAGCATAATGCATGGCATCCCACAGTTTTGGATAGATTGGATTACTTGTACGCTTTGACGTATCTATTTCTGTCTCAAATTTTGTTACACTATAGAAAAAATGATTTAGCTTAACGTGGGCATTGGATTCGTGTGTTTATGAGCTCTAAATCAAAAGTTACGCATGATTTACTGTGGAAATGTCAAGTTTATCGGCGAGTTAAAATGATCATTCTAAACTGATCATTGGTGCTCATTATGTAACAGCTTATAAATGAGTCTTAAAGCATGGCATCACGCAGTTCGGGATTGATTGGATTACTTAGATGCTTTGTCGTATCTATTTATGTTTCAAACTTTGTCACAATATAGAAAATTGAACTAGGTTAATGTGGGTATTGGATTCATGTCATTCTGAGCTATAAATCAAAACTTATGGACGATTTAGTGCAGACATGACAAGTTGATCAGCCAGTTATAATGATCATTCTAAACTGATGTGCTCATTGAGTAAAAGCCTATAAATGAAAAATAATGCATGGCATCACAGAGTTTGGGATGGATTGGATTACTTGGACGCTTTGTCGTATCTATTTATGTCTCAAATTTATCACAATAAAGAAAATTGAGCTAGCTTAACGTGGGCAATGTGTTCATTTCATTCTGAGCTCTAAATCAAAAGTTATGGAAGATTTAGTGCAGACATGTAGAGTTGATCGGCCAGTGAATGTGGTCGCTCTAAACTGATCATGTAAGAATATTGAGATTATAGAGGAGAAATGTGAAGGATTGAATCTGAAAACTCAAAGGGAAGTATGAGAAAATGAGAAATGACTTAGACTTATGGAGAAGAATCTCCTAAGAGTATATTATACATTGAGTCTTTACAGCCCTTTTATAGAGGATTTACAATGTGAACACAAAAGAAAAACGAATTCAAACTTGTGGATGAGTTTGAATAGAGGAGGAGCCTGTCAACAACCAATGAGAAGAGAGGAGACAGCATGGGCATGACTGTTTGGTGTGGTTGCCAAGACTGTGTGCAGCATGGGCATGACTGTTTGGTGTGGTTGCCAAGACTGTGTGCAGCATGGGCATGACTTTTTCACCTTGATTCTTCTCCCAAGGTAGCTATTTAACCATTTCAACCATGTGGTTAATAATAACCCATCCTTTTTCATTTCCCTTGTTATTCAAACTGAATTTTCGTGCTCACACTTGCCTTGTAGGTCAAGATAGGTCTTATTTGATTTTCCTATGTCAATACTCCCCCTCAAGCTAAAGACTTTGGAATCACCCTAAAGTCTTAAGCTTGGGAACCCAAGGCAACACCTCATTAAAAACCTTATTAAGGAAAACCACTTGGGACAAAACCTTAATAAGGGAAAAAGAGTGTGTTGCTCTTGGATTAGGAGACCTTTGATCATGGGTGTGATAAATCAACAAGCCCAAGTTTGCTAAAGATGTTCTTGCAAACTTTGAGACTTGCTGCCTTTGTGAAGATGTCAGCTAGTTGGTCTTCACTCCTTGTATAACATGGCAGAATGGTTCCATCTTGAACTTTCTCCCTAACCTTATGGCAGTCGATCTCTATGTGCTTGGTCCTCTCGTGAAACACTGAGTTTGAAGCTATGTGAATGGCTGCCTGATTATCACAATGGAAGGTAATTGGCCCTGGTTGTGCAATACCGAAATCTTTCAAGAGTGCTTTGAGCCAAGTTACTTCATTTGTCAGCTTCCTCATAGCCCTATATTCTGCTTCGGCACTAGAACATGATACCACCTTCCAAGTGACTAAGTTCCCACCAACGAAGGTGCAATACCCAGTGGTTGATTTCCTATCCACCCTATCACCAGCCCAATCCGCATCACAATACCCGACAATCTCAGTGTTCCCATTCTTGCCCATCCATATACCTTGACCAGGAGATCCTTTGATGTATCTAAGGATCCTTTCTACCATGCTCCAATGATATACAGTAGGCTTTTGCATATGTTGACTTACTTGATTCACAGCAAAACACAAGTCTGGTCGTGTGAGGGTGAGGTAGATCAGCTTCCCAACTAGTCTCCTATACTGAGAAACATCCTTAAATAACTCATCAGCTTTCTCCCCCTTTCCGTTGACCTTGTAGCCATCTTCAAGAGGAGTTTTGGCCGGTTTAGCCCCAAGCTTTCCCGTGTCTGTCAACAGATCAAGAGCATACTTTCTTTGGGATAGAAAGAGCCCTTCTTGAGACCGACACACTTCAATACCCAAGAAGTACTTCAACTCTCCAAGATCCTTGATGTCAAATGATCTGTTTAAGAAGGCCTTTGTGGACTGAATTCCTTCCTTATCATCTCCTGTGATGATAAGGTCATCCACATAAACCAAGACCGCCACGATTCTTTGGAGTTTTGACGAGTGAACAAAGTATGATCTGAATGGGATTTCCTAAACCCATTATCAGTAAGTGTGGAGCTTAATTTGTGATACCAGGCCCTTGGTGAGTGCTTCAACCCATATATTGCCTTCCTAAGTCTTAGAACCTGTCCCTCTTTGCAAAAATCTTCAAGGCCTGGTGGTGGAGTCATATACACTTCCTCTTCAAGTTCTCCTTGTAAGAATGCGTTCTTGACATCCATTTGCCATAAGTCCCAAGTCAGATTCGTAGCTAGTGAAAGAACAACCCTTACAGTGTGTAGCTTAGCCACTGGTGCAAATGTATCAGTATAGTCCTCTCCATATGTCTGAGTGAAACTTCTTTTGCAACTAGACGTGCCTTGTACCTTTCTATGTCCCCATTGCTCTTATACTTGATGGTGAACACCCACTTGGAACTCACAGCCTTCTTGCCTTTTGGAAGTTCTTGTATATCCCATGTATGATTCCTTTCCATAGCTCCCTTCTCATCTCTTACTGCATCTAACCATTCTTTCTTGCTCTCAGCTTCTTCATAAGTTCTTGGAATCTGACTTTGTTCAATCTTTCCAAGGAATGCTTGATGACTAGATGGCAAGAGGTCAAGGGAACAAACAGCTTGTATGGGATGAGCCACGGCCTGGTTGTGTAGAATACCCTAGTGTTCCTAAGTCTAGTACTCCTCCTTAAATGCTGAACAGGTGGTGCAGCCTCCTCTACAACCGTTTCCTCTTCCATTTGGTGAATAGGTTCCTCTATACCCACTTCCAAGCCGTCTTGTTCTTGATTTTGGGCCATAGCTTCTTCTTGGATTGGAGTTGGTTCTTGAGTTACCACCCCTTGTTCATTCTCTTTGGTATCTTGTGAACTACTTAAGGTTCTTGTTTCTTCGTGTCTTGAATCCTTTGGCAGATCATTTCCCAAATGATTCAAGAGAAACCTCAAACTCGTAGCCAAATCAGATGTTGACCTTGAGAGATCCTTCAATCCTTCCCAATCTTTCTGATCATAATAGCTTTGTTCTTCTATGAACTTGACATCTCTAGACACATATGTCCTGTTGTTGCTGGGATCATAGCACTTATAACCCTTTTGTGTTGTCGAATATCCAAGGAACATACACTTGATGCTCTTTGCCTCCAACTTGTTTCTTAGATCACTTGGAACATACACAAAGCACACACACGCAAATACACGTAAATGATCAATGGAAGGTTTAGTTTTATTGAGTACCTCAAATGGGGATATATCTTGCAAGACTTTGGTTGGAATCGGATTGATGAGGTAGCAAGCAACCAAGACTGCATCTCCCCAAAAACTTTTAGGAACATTGGTATGAAACATCATGGAACTTGCTACTTCCATTAAGTGTCGGTTCTTCCTTTCAGCAACTCTATTTTGTTGTGGTGTGTGTGGACAGCTAGTTTGATGTAGTATTCCATGTTTGTTTAGATGAGCTTTGAATCTTTGACTTGTGTATTCCCCTCCATTATCTGATCTTAACACTTTGATCTTGGCATTGAATTGATTAGTAACATAATTATGAAAAGTTTATAAATGCCTCATAAACCCTATCTTTAGATGGAAGTAATGTAACCCATGTATATTTCGATTTCTCACCTATAAAGGTCACAAAGTATTTATTCCTATCTCTAGACATGTAAGGTGAGGTCCAAACATCGGAATGTACTAAATCAAAGCAATGCTCATAAATTGTAGACGATTAAGGGAAAACAACACGACAATGTTTGCCAAGGATACAAGCCTCACAAACTGAGTGATCATAAGCGACATTAGGAATTATTAAGCTTAAAGCACGAGCATGAGGATGTCCTAATCTAGCATGCCATAGACATCTTTATTAGCAAAAACACAAGATTTGAAAGCTAAGGAATCCAAATTGCTTGGAGGGTCTTCAAGAACATAGAGCTCATCTTGAGTTACACCACCTCCAAGTATCTTACCACTCTTAATATCCTGAAAGTAAACATTGTTAGGCCCAAATGTAACATTGCAATTGAGGTCTTTAGTAGCCTTTTTGACAGAAACTAGATTAGACTTAAATTTAGGTACAAAGAATGCATTAGTTTCTTTGTCAAATAGTCTTAATTTTCCGGTTCCTTCAATTGGAATACCCTTACCATCAGCTATAGTTACTTGTCCTAGACATGGTTCAATGTTCTTTAACAACCTAGCATTGCTAATCATATGGTGAGAAGCACCTGAATCCACTACCAACTTATGATCTGGTTTATCAAGCGATTTATGGGAGTAGAGTGTGATACCGGAGAGTTTTGAGGCATAGGCCTTGATGAGATCCTCCAAGTCACTCTTCTTAACATACTCCATGGATACATTCATAGCTAGCTCCCCTCCTTGGTTGGATGAACTTGCCGGTTCAGTCGCAACCATTTGAGAGATGTTAGCCTTTGAATCCTTGAACCGGTTTGGCTTGAGATGAGGATGAAGTATCCAGCACTTGTCCTTGATGTGGCCATTCCTCTTACAATGCTCACACATCACACTCTTCCTATCCTCTTGCTTAAACACGCTTTTGTTGGCCATGACTAGTTCTCCTTTACCACCAAACAAACCAATGTTGCCTTGCTCCCTTTGAATCCGTGAGCACACCTCTTCGAAATCAGGGAGTTTTGGCTCTCTCAGGATGGACTTAATCACATCCTTAAAGGCTGGATTTAGGTTGAGAAGGAGCCCAAATATCTTGTCTTGTTCCTTCCTTTCATTAAGCACCTTTGGATCCATAGAACTTGGTCTCAACATGTCAAGCTCGGACCATGTTGACTGGAACTTGCCCAGGAATTTTGTGAACTCCATATCCTCTTGGTGTAGATCATTGAGAGCCTTCTTAACCTCATACACATGGCTGAGGTTTGAAACATCCCCATACACCCTCTTGAGAGTGTCCCAAAGAGACTTGGCAGTTTCACAATGTGAATAAGCTTCAAGAATGGATGGGTCCAATGAATTTTGGAGGTATCCAAGGACTGATTGATCTTCTTGGAACCACCTAGCTTCTTCTTTTCTTTTTGCCTCCCCATACACCCTCTTGAGAGTGTCCCAAAGAGACTTGGCAGTTTCACAATGTGAATAAGCTTCAAGAATGGATGGGTCCAATGAATTTTGGAGGAATCCAAGGACTGATTGATCTTCTTGGAACCACCTAGCTTCTTCTTTTCTTGTTGCCTCATCCTTCTTCTCCTTTTGATCATCT
This sequence comes from Pugionium dolabratum, assembly GCA_018901945.1. Lineage (NCBI taxonomy): Eukaryota > Viridiplantae > Streptophyta > Magnoliopsida > Brassicales > Brassicaceae > Pugionium > Pugionium dolabratum. The sequence continues at coordinate 255,045 of JAEVFF010000108.1, read as the reverse complement.
ATAGATGGAGTATTATCCTCCAAGATGTGATTCCAAAGTCCTTTGCCACAAATGGCTGTCTTGATGGTTCTTGACCATAATGTGTAGTTCAAGCCTTTGAGAACTACTGCTATCACGGTAGGTTTCAGGCTGAAACTAATTTGAACTGTATCCTCCATTGTTAGGCTTTGAAGAGCTCAAAGGAAGCAGCTTTTATGGTTGAATGAAACCGTGAGTTTTTAGTCTAAAGATTGAGAGATTTTTGACAGAATTTAGATTAGAAACTGAGAGATTTGAGTAGAAAAGATAAGAGAATGATCTTATGCTCTGATACCATGTAAGAATATTGAGATTATAGAGGAGAAATGTGAAGAATTGAATCTGAAAACTCAAAGAGAAGTATGAGAAAATGAGAAATGACTTAGACTTATGGAGAAGAATCTCCTAAGAGTATATTATACATTGAGTCTTTACAGCCCTTTTATAGAGGATTTACAATGTGAACACAAAAGAAAACGAATTCAAACTTGTGGATGAGTTTGAATAGAGGAGGAGCCTGTCAACAACCAATGAGAAGAGAGGAGACAGCATGGGCATGACTGTTTGGTGTGGTTGCCAAGACTGTGTGCAGCATGGGCATGACTGTTTGGTGTGGTTGCCAAGACTGTGTGCAGCATGGGCATGACTTTTTCACCTTGATTCTTCTCCCAAGGTAGCTATTTAACCATTTCAACCATGTGGTTAATAATAACCCATCCTTTTTCATTTCCCTTGTTATTCAAACTGAATTTTCGTGCTCACACTTGCCTTGTAGGTCAAGATAGGTCTTATTTGATTTTCCTATGTCAATAGATCATTGGTGCTCATTAAGTAAAGGCTTATAACCGAAGCATAATGCATTGCATCACACAGTTTTGGATAGATTAGATTACTTGATCGCTTTAGTGTATCTATTTCTATCTCAAATTTTGTTACAATATAGAAAATTAGGCTAGCTTAACGTGGGAATTGGATTTGTGTCATTCTGAGCTTTAAAGGTTTAGTGCGGACATGTCAAGTTGATGGCTAGTTAAAGTGATCATTCTAAACTGATCACTAGTACTGATTGAGTAAATGCTTATAAATGACGCATAATGCAGGGCATCACAGAGTTTCGGATGTATTGGATTATGTATTTATGTCTCAAATTTTGTTACACTATAAAAAATTGTGTTAGCTTAACGTGGGCATTGGATACGTGTGTTTCTGAGCTCTAAATCAAAAGTTACATACGATTTAGTGCGGACATGTCAAATTTATCGACCAATGAAAGTGATCATTCTAAACTGATCATTCGTATTGATTGAGTAAAGTTTTATAAATGAAGCAAAATGTAGAAGATCACACAGTTTTGGATAGATTGGATTACTTGGATGCTTTTCGTATCTATATATGTCTCAAATGTTGTTACACTATAAAAAATTGAGCTACCTTAACGTGGGCATTGGTTTCGTATCATTCTGAACTCTAAATCAAAAGTTATGGACGATTTAGTGCGGACATGTCAAGTTGATCAACCAGTTAAATTGATCATTCTAAACTGATCAACGGTGCTCATTGAGTAAAGGCTTATAACTTAAGCATGGCATAACACAGTTTGTGATAGATTGGATTACTTGGAAACTTTTTCGTATCTAGTTGTGTCTCAAATTTATAACAATATAGAAAATTGAACTAGCTTATTGTGGGCATTGGATTCGTGTCATTCTGAGCTATAAATCAAAAGTTATCGACGATATAATGCATACTTGTCAAGTTAATTGGCCAGTTAAAATGATCATTCTAAAGTGATCGTTGGTGCTCATTGAGTAAAATCTTATAAATGAAAAATAATGCATGGCATGACGCTTTTTCGGATGGACTGGAGTAGTTGGACGCATTGTGGTATCTATTTATGTCTCAAATTTTGTCATAATATAGAAAATTGAGCTAGCTTAATGTGGGCATTGGATTCAGGTCATTTTTAGCTCTAATTCAAAAGTTACAGACGATTTAGTGCGGACTTGTCAAGTTGATCGGCCAGTAAAAGTGATAATTCTAAACGAATAATTGGTGCTAATTAACTAAACGGTTATAAATGAAGCACAATGCATAGCATCAGATAGTTTTGGATAGATTGGATTACTTAGACGCTTTGTCGTATCTATTTCTGTCTCAAATTTTGTTACACTATAGAAAATTGAGCTAGCTTAACATGGGCTATGATTTTGTGTGTTTTGAGCTCTAAATCAAAAGTTACAAATGATTTAGTGTGGACATGTCAAGTTGATCGGCGAGTTAATATGATCATTCTAAACTGATCATTGGTGCACATTAACTAAAGGCTTATAAGAGAGGCATAAAGCATGGCATCATGCAGTTTGGAATAGATGGGATTACTTGGAAACATTGTCGTATCCAGTTCTGTTTTGAATTTTGTCAAAGTATAGAAAATTGAACTAGATTAATGTGGGCATTGGATTCGTGTCATTCGGAGCTATAAATCAAAAGGTATGGACGATTTAGTGCATACATGAAAAGTTGATCGGGCAGTTAAAATGATTATTCTAAACGGATAAATCGTGTTCATTGAGTAAAAGCTTTTGAATGAAAAATAATGCATGGCATCATGCAGTTCGAGATGGATTGGATTACTTGGATGCTTTCTCGTATCTATTTCGGTCTCAAATTTTGTTACACTATAGAAAATTGAGCTAGCTTAACGTGGGCATTGGATTCGTGTCATTCTGAGCTCTTAAACAAAAGTTACGGACGATTTAGTGCGGACATGTCAAGTTGATTGGCCAGTTAAAGTGATCATTCTAAGCTGATCATAGGTGCTCATTAAGTAAAGGCTTATAAATGAAGCATAATGCATGATATCACGCAGTTTGGGATAGATTAAATTATTTGGACGCTTTTTTGTATCTAGTTCTTTCTCAGATTTTGTCACAATATTTGGTGCAGATATGTCAAGTTGATTGGCCAGTTAAATTGATCATTCTAAACTTATCATTGGTGCTGTTTGAATAAAGGCTTATAAATGAAGCATAATGTATGGCATTAAAAAGTTTTGGATAGATTACATTGCTTGGATGATTTGTCATATCTATTTCTGTCTCTAATTTTGAAACACTATAGAAAATTGAGTTAGCTTAATACGGGTATTGGATTTGTGTGTTTTTAAGCTCTAAATCAAAAGTTCCGGACGATTTAAAGCCGACATGTCAAGTTGATCGCGAGTTAAAATGATCATTGTAAACTAGTCATTGGTGCTCGTTAAGTAAAGGCTTATAAATGAGGCATAAAACATGGTATCACGCAGTTCGGGATTGATTGGATTTCTTGGACCCTTTGTCGTATCTACTTCTATTTCAAATTTTGTCACAATATAGAAAATTGAACTAGGTTAATGTGGGCTTTCTATTCGTGTCATTCTGAACTATAAATCAAAAGTTATGAACAATTTAGTGCAGACACGACAAGTTGATCAGCCAGTTAAAATGATCATTCTAAACTGATCAATTATGCTTATTGAGTAAAAGCTTATAAAAGAAAAATAACGCATAATATCACACAGTTTGGGATGGACTGGATTACTTGGATGCTCTGTCGTATATATTTCTGTCTCAAATTTTGTCACAATATAGAAAATTGAGCTAGCTTAACGTGGGCATTGGATTCATGTAATTATGAGCTCTAAATAAAAAGTTATGGATGATTTAGTGCGGACATGTGATGTTGGTTGGCCAGTTAAAGTGATCATTCTAAACTTATCATTGGTGCTCATTAAGTAAATGTTTATAAACAAAGCATAATGCATGACATCACACAGTTTTAGATAGATTGGATTGCTTGGACACTTTGTCATATCTATTTTTGTGTCAAATTTTGTTACGCTATAGAAAATTGAGCTAGCTTAACGTGGGCATTGGATTCGTGTTTTCAGAGCTCTAACTCAAAAGTTACAGATGATTTAGTGCGAGAATGTCATGTTGATCGGCGAGTTAAAATGATCATTCTAAACTGATCATTGGTGCTCATTAAGTAAATGTTTATAAATGAGGCATAAAGTATGGCATTTCGCATTTTGGGATAGATTGGATTACTTAGACTATTTGACATATCTAGTTATGTTTCAAATTTTGTCACAATATAAAAAATTGAACTAGCTTAATTTGGGCATTGGAATCGTGTCATTCTAAGCTACAAATAAATAGTTATGGACGATTTTGTGCATACATGACAAGTTGATCGGCCTGTTAAAATGATGATTTTAAACAGATCATTAGTGCTCATTTATAAGCCTTTACTTAATGTGCACCAATGATCAGTTTATAATGATCACTTTAACTGGACGATCAACTTGATATATCCGCACTAAATTGTCCGTAACTTTTGATTTAGAGCTCTGAATGACACGAATCCAATACCCACGATATGCTAGCTCAATTTTCTATATTTTGACAGAATTTAAGATAGAAATAGAGACGAATAAACACCCAAGCAATTCAATCTATCCAAACTGCTTGATGTCATGCATTATGCTTCATTTATATGCCTTTGCTTAATGAGCACCAATGATTAGTTTAGAATGATCACTTTAACTGGACCATAAACTTGCTATGTCCGCACTCAATGATCAGTTACTTATGATTTAGTGATCCGAATGATAAAAATTCAATGCCCATGTTAAGCTTGCTCAATTTTCTATATTTTGACATAATTTGATATAGAAATAGAGACTACAAAGCGCCCAACTAATCCAATCTATCCAAAGTGCTGGATGTCATGCATTATGCTTCATTTATAAGCATTTACTTAATAAGCATCAATTATCAGTTTAGAATGATCACTTTAACTGGCCGATAACCTTATATGTCCGCACTAAATTGCATGTAACCTTAGATTTAGAGTTCAGAATGACACGAATCCAATGCCCACGTTAAGCTAGTTTAATTTTCTATATTGTGACAAAGTTTGAGACAGAAATAGATAAGACAAAGCGTCCAAGTAATCCAATCCATCCCAAACTATGTTATGCCATGCATTATTTTCATTTATAAGCTTTTACTCAATGAGCACCAATGATCAGTTTAAAATGATTATTTTAACTCGCCGATCAACTTGTCATGTCTGCACTAAATCGTCCATAACTTTTGACTTATTTCTCCGAATGACACGAATCCAATGCCCACATTAAGCTAGTTCAATTTTCTTTATTGTGACAAAGTTTGAGACAGAACTTGATACGACAAAACGTCCAAGTAATCCAATCAATCCAAAATTATGTGATGCCATGCATTATGTTTCATTTATAAGCTTTTACTCAATGAGCACCAATGATCAATTTATAATGATCACTTTAACTGGCCAATCAAACTTACATGTCCGCACTAAATCGTCTGTGACTTTTTATTTTGGAGCATATAATGACACGAATCGAATGCCCACGTTAAACTAGCTCAAATTTCTATATTTTGACAAAATTTGAGATAGAACTAGAGACGACAAAGTGTCCAAGTAATCCAATCTATCGAAAACTGTGTGATGCCATGCATTATGCTTCATTTACAAGCCATTACTCAATGGGCACCAATGATCAGTTTAGAGTTATCATATTAATTGGCCGATCAACTTGACATATCCACACTAAATTATCCGCCACTTTTGGTTTTGGGCTTAGAATGACACAAATCAAGTTCCCACATTAAGCTAGCTAGATTTTCTATGTTGTAAAAAAATTTCAGAGAGAAATAGATATGACAAAGCGTCCAAGTAATCCAATCTATCCAGAACTATGTGATGCCAATCATTATGCTTCATTTATAAGCCTTTACTCAATGAGCACCAATGACCAGTTTAGAATGATGAATTAAACTGGCCATTCAACTTGACATGTCCACACTAAATCGTCCAAATCTTTTGATTTACAGCTCAGAATGACACGAATCCAATGTCCACGTTAAGCTAGCTCAATTTCTATATCGTTACAAAATTTGAGACAAAAATAGAGACGACCAAGCGTCCAAGTAATCCAATCTATCACAAATTGCATGATGCCATGCTTTATATTTCACTTATAAGCCTTTACTTAATGTGCACCAATGATCAGTTTAGAATGATCACTTTAAGTGGGCGGTGAACTTAATATGTCGGCACTAAATTATCCCTAACTTTTGAATTAGAGCTTTGAATGAGACGAATCGAATACCCACGTTAAGCTAGCTCAATGTTCTATACTGTAACAATATTTGAAACTTAAATAGATATGACAAAGCTTCCAAGTATCCAATCTTTCTAAAAATGTTTGATGACATGGATTATGCTTCACTTATATGCTCTTACTCAATGAGCACCAATGATCAATTTAGAATGATCACTTTAACTGGACGACCAACTTGACATGTCCACACAAATCATCCATAAAATTTGATTTAGGGCTCCGAATGACACAAATCTAAATCCCACGTTAAGCTAGCTCAATTTTCTATATTTGTACATTATTTGAGACCGAAATAAAGCGGCCAAGTAATCCAATCTATCCAAACTGTTTGATGTCATGCATTATGCTTTGTTTATAAGCCTTTACTGAATGAGCACCAATGATCAGTTTAGAATGATCACTGTAATTGGCCGATCAACATGATATGTACGCACTAAATCGTCCATAACTTTTGATTTAGAGCTCAGAATGACACCAATCAAGTGTCCATCTGAAGCTACCTCAGTTTTCTATATTGTGGCAAAATTGAGATAGAAATAGATACGACAAAGCATCCAAGTAATCCAATCCATAAAAAACTATGAGATACCATGCATTATTTTTCATTTATAAGCTTTTACTCAGTGAGCACAAATGATCGGTTTAAAATGATAATTTTAACTGGCTAATGACTTTGTCATGTCACCACTAAATTGTCCATAAATTTTGATTTAGAGCTCAGAATAGCACGAATGCAATGCCCACGTTAAGCTAGCTCAATTTCTATATCGTGAAAAAATTTAAGACACAAATACGGACGACAAAACATCCAAGTAATCCAATCTATCCAACGTGCTTGATGCCATGCATTATGCTTCATTTCTAAGCCTTTACTTAATGAGCACCAATTATAGTTTATACTGATCATTTTAACTAGCCGATCAACTTGACATGTACGCACTAAATTGTCCGTAACTTTTAAATTAGAGCTCAGAATGACACGAATCAAATATCCACGTTAAGCTAGCTCAATTTTCTATATTGTGACAAATTTTAAATAGAATTAGATACAATATAGCATCCAAGTAATCCAATCTATCCAAAGCTGTGTGATGCCATGCAATACGCTTCATTTATAAGCCTGTACTCAATGAGCACCAATGATCATTTTAGAATGATCACTTTAACTGGCCGATCAACTTGACATGTCCACACTTATCGTCCAAAACATTTGATTTAGAGCTCAGAATTACATGAATCCAATGCCAACGTTAAGCTAGCCCAATTTTCTATATTTTGGCAAAATTTGAGATAAATATAGAGACGAGAAAGCGTCCAAGTAATCCAATATATCCAAAACTGTGTGATGCCATGCATTATGCTTCATTTATAAGTCTTTACTGAATGAGCACCAATGGTCACTTTAAAATGATCACTTTAACTGGCCGATCAACTTGATATGTCCGGACTAAATCGTCTGAAACTTTTGATTTAGTGCTCAAAACAAATGAATCCAATGAGCACCAATGATCATTTTAAGCTATTAATAAATGAGCACCAATAATCATTTTAGAATGATCACTTTAACTGGCCGATCAACTTGACATGTCCGCACTAATCGTCCGTAACTTTTGATTTAGAGCTCCGAATGACATGAATCCAATGCCCACTTTAAGCTAGCTCAATTTTCTATATTTTGACAAAATTTGAGACAGAAATAGAGACGACAAAGCATCCAAGTAATCCAATCTATCCAAAACTGTGTGATGCCATGCATTACGGTTCATTTATAAGTCTTTATTCAATGACCACCAAAGATAACTTTAGAAAGATCAATTTAACTAGCCGATCAAATTGACATGTCCGGTTTAAATCATCCGAAACTTTTGATTTAGAGCTCAAAACACACAAATCCAATGAGCACAAATGATCATTTTAAGCTATTAACTAATGAGCACCAATGATCATTTTAGAATGATCCATTTGACTTGCTGATCAACATGACATTTCCACACCAATCGTCTCAAAATTTTGATTTAGTGCTTCGAATTACATGAATCAAATGCCCACGTTAGCTCAGTTTTCTATATTTTGACAAAATTTGAGATAGATATTGAGACGAAAAAGCATCCAAGTAATCCAATCTATCCAAAACTATGTGATGCCATGCATTATGCTTCATTTATAAGTCTTTACTCAATGAGCACCAATTATCACTTTAAGCTATTATTTAATGAGCACCAATGATCATTTTAGAATGATAACTTTAATGAGCACCAATGATCCCTTTAACTGTCCGATCAACTTAACATGTCCGCACTAGTCGTCAATAACTTTTGATTTACAGCTCCGAATGACAAGAATCCAATGCCGACGTTAAGATAGCTCAATTTTCTATATTTTGAAAAAATTTCAGACAGAAATAGAGACGACAAAGCATCCAAGTAATCCAATCTATCCAAAACTGTGAGATGCAATGCAATATGCTTCATTTATAAGCCTTAACTCAATGAACACTAATGATCTGTTTAGAATGATCACTTTAATTGGCCAATCAACTTGATAAGTCCGCACTAAATCGTCAGTAACGTTTGATTTTGAGATCAGAATGACACGAATCCAGTGTCCAACTTAAGCTAGCTCAGTTTTCTATATTGTGGCAAAATTTGAGATAGAAATAGGTACCACAAAGCGTCCAAGATATCCAATCCATCCCAAACTGCATGATGCCATGCATTATTTTTCATTTATAAGCTTTTCCTTAGTGAGCACCAATGATCAGTTTAGAATGATCATTTTAACTGGCCGATGACTTTGTCATGTCAGCACTAAATTGTCTGAAACCTTTGATTTAGAGCTCAGAATGACACGAATGCAATACCCACGTTAAGCTAGCTCAATTTCTATATCGTGACAAAATTTGAGACAAAAATAGAGACAACAAAGCATCCAAGTAATCCAATCTATCCAATGTGCTTGATGCCATGCGTTTTGCCTCATTTCTAATCCTTTACTTAATGAGCCTCAATCATCAGTTTAAAATGATCACTTTAACTGGCCGATCAATTTGACATGTACGAACTAAATCATCCGTAACTTTTGAGTTAGAGCTCTGAATGACACGAATCAAATGCCCACGTTAAGCTAGCTAAATTTTCTATATTGTGACAAAATTTGAGACAGAACTAGTTACGACAAAGCGTCCAAGTAATCCAATGTATCCCAAACTGGTTGATGCCAAGCATTATGCTTCATTTATAAGCCTTTATTTAATGAGCACCAATTATCAGTTTAGAATGATCACTTTAAATGGCCGATCAACTTGACATGTCCACACTAAATCGCCCGTAACTTTTGATTTAGAGCTTACAAACACATGAATCCAATGCCCACGTTAAGCTAGCTCAATTTTCCATATTGTAATAATATTTGAGACCAAAATACATACGACAAAAAGTGCAAGTAATTCAATCCATCCCAAACTGTGTGATGCCATTATTTGGGCTTTATTTATAAGTCTTTACTTAATGAGCACCAATGATCAGTTTTGAATGATCACTTTAACTAGCCGATCAACTTGACATGTATGCACTAAATTGTGTGTAACTTTTGATTTAGAACTTAGAAACACATGAATCAAATGCCCACGTTAAGCTAGCTCAATTTTCTGTATTGTAACAAAATTTGAAACAGAAATAGAGACAACAAAGTATTCAAGTAATCCAATCTATCCAAAACTGTGTGATGTCATGCATTATGTTTCATTTCTACACCTTTATTCAATGAGCACTAACGATCAGTTCAGAATGATCACTTTAACTGGCCGATCAACTTCACATGTCCACACTAAATCATCCATAACTTTGATTTAGAGCTTAGAATGACACGAATCCAATACCCACGTTAATCTAGCTCAATTCTCTATTTTTTGACAAAATGAGAGACAGAAATAGGGACAACAATGTGTCCAAGTAATCCAATCTATCCCAAACTGCTTGATGCCATGCATTATGTTTCATTTATAAGACTTTATTTAATGAGCACCAATGATTAGTTTAAAATGATCACTTTAACTGGCCGATCAACTTGACATGTTCGCACTAAATCGTCTGTAACTTTTTATTTAGAGCTCAGAAGGACACGAATTCAATTGTCACGTTAAGGTAGCTTAATTTTCTGTATCTTGACAAAATTTGAGACAGAAATAGGGACGACAATGTGTCCAAGTAATCCAATCTATCCCAAAATGCTTGATGCCATGCATTATACTTCATTTATAAGCCTTTATTTCATGAGCACCAATGATTAGTTTAGAATGATCACTATAACTGGCCGAACAACTTGACATGTCTGCGCTAAATCGTCTTTAACTTTTACTTAGAGCTCAGAATGACACGAATCCGATCCCACGTTAAGGTAGCTTAATTTTCTATATTGTAACAAAATTTGAAATAGAAATAGAGACGACAATGCGTCCAAGTAATCCGATATATCCCAAAATGTGTGATGCCATGCTTTATGCTTTATTAATGAGCCTTTACTTAATGAGCAACATTGATCTGTTTAGAATGATCACTTTAAATGGCCGATCAACTCTACATGTACGCAATGAATCGTCCGTAACTTTTGATTTATAGCTTAGAAACACATGAATCCAATGCCCACGTTAAGCTAGCTCAATTCTCTATTTTTTTTTACAAAATGTGAGACAGAAGTAGGGACGACAAAGCGTCCAAGTAATCCAATCAATTCAAAACATCTTGATGCCATGCATTATTCTTCATTTATAAGCCTTTATTTAATAAGCACCAATGATCAATTTAAAATGATCACATTAAATGGCCGATCAACTTGACATATCCGTACAAATATTCTGTAACTTTTGATTTAGAGGTTGGAATGACACGAATCGAATGCCTACGTTAAGCAAGCTCAATTTTCAATATTTTGACAAAATTTGAGAAAGAAATAGAGACGACAAAGCGTTCAAGAAATAAAATCTATCCAAACTATTTGATGTCATGCATTATGCTTCATTTATAAGCATTTATTTAATGAGCACCAATGATCAGTTTAGAATGATCAGTTTAACTGGCCAATCAACTTGACATGTCCAGACTAAATCGTCCATAACTTTTGATTTAGAGCTTAGAAACACATGAATCCAATGCCCACGTTAAGCTAGCTCAATTTTCTATATTGAAACAAAATTTGAGATAGAAATAGATACAACAAAGTCTCCAAGTAATCTAACCTATCCAAAACTGTGTCATGCCATTCATTATGCTTCATTTATACACCTTTACTCAATGAGCACTGATGATCAGTTAAGAATGATCACTTCATCTGGTCGATCAACTTGACATGTCCACACTAAATCATACATAACTTTTGATTTAGAGCTCATAATGACACAAATACAATGCCCACATTAAACTAGCTCAATTTTCTATATTTTGATTTAATTTGAGACTGAAATAGTGACGACAAGGCGTCTAAGTAATCCAATCAATCCAAGCTGCTTGATGCCATGCATTATGCTTCGTTTATAAGCCTTTATTTAATGAGCACCAATGATCAGTTTAAAATGATCACTTTAAATGGCCGATCAACTTGACGTGTATTCACTAAATGGTCCATAACTTTTATTTAGAGCTCAAAAACAAAAAAAATCAAATGCTCACGCTAAGCTCGCTCAATTGTTTTCTATAACTTTAACTGGCCGATCAACTTGTCATATCCATACTAAATCGTGTGAAATTTTTGATTTAAAGCTCAGAATGACACGAATTCAATGCCCACGTTAAGCTAGCTCAATTTTCTATATTGTAAAAAAATTTGAAACTAAAATAGATACGACAAAGTATACAAGTAATCCAATCTATCCAAAACCATGTGATGCCATGCATTATGCTTCATTTAGAAGCCTTTACTCAATGAGCACCAATGATCATTTAGAATGATCACTTTAACTGGCCGATCAACTTGAAATGTCCGCAATAAAACGTCCGTAACTTTTGATTTAGAGCTCAGAAAGACACGAATCAAATGCCCACGTTAAGCTAGCTCCATTTTCTATATTGCAACAAAATTTGAAACAGAAATAGAGACGAAAAAGTGTCCAAGTAATCCAATATATCCCAAAATACGTGATGCCATGCTTTATGCTCATTTATAAGCCTTTACTTAATGAACAACATTGATCATTTTAGAATTATCACTTTAACTGGCCGATCAACTCTACATGTACGCACTAGATCGTTAGTAACTTTTGATTTAGAGCTTAGAAACAAATGAATCGAATGCCAATGTTAAGGTAGCTCAATTTTCTATATTTTAACAAGATTTGAGACAGATATAGATACAAAAAAGCGTCCATGTAATCTAATCTATCCAAAACTGTATGATGCCATGCATTGTGCTTCATTTATACGCCTTTACTTAATGAGCAATATTGATCATTTTAGAATGACCACTTTAACTGGCCGGTCAACTCTACATGTACGCACTAAATTGTTTGTAACATTTTAGTTAGAGTTTAGAAACGCATGAATCCATTGCCTATGTTAAGGTAGCTCAATTTTCTATATTGTAACAAGATTTGAGACAGATATAGATATGAAAAAGCGTCCAAGTAAACCAATCTATCCAAAACTGTGGAATGCCATGCATTGTGCTTCATTTATACGCCTTTACTTAATGAGCAACATTGATCATTTTAGAATGACCATTTTAACTGGCCGGTCAACTCTACATGTACGCACTAAATTGTTCGTAACTTTTGATTTAGAGCTTGGAAACACATGAATCCAATGCCCATGTTAAGGTAGCTCAATTTTCTTCTCGCCGATCAACACTACATGTACGCACTAAATTGTTCGTAACTTTTGATTTAGAGCTTAGAAACACATGAATCCAATGCCCATGTTAAGGTAGCCTACTTTTCTATATCGTAACAAGATTTGAGACAAAAACTGATACGAAAAAGCATCCAAGTAATCCAATATATCCAAAACTGTGTGATGCCATGTTTTATGCTTCGTTTATATGGCTTTACTCAATGAGCACTCATGATCAGTTTAGAATGATCACTTTAACTAGCTGATCAACTTGACATGTCCGCACTAATTCATCTAAATCTTTTGATTTATAGCTTGGAATGACACGAATCTAGTTCCAACGTTAATCTAGCTCAATTTTCTATATTGTGACAAAGTTTGAGAGTGAAATAGATACGACAAAGCGTCCAAGTAATCCAATCTATCCAACCTACGTGATGCCATTCTTTAGGCTTCATTTATAAGCCTTTACTTAATGAGCACCAATAATCAGTTTTGAATGATCACTTTAACTAGCCGATCAACTTGACATGTCAGCACTATATTGTACGTAACTTTTGATTCGGAGCTCGAAATGACACGAATCCAATGCCCATGTTAAGCTAGCTCAATTCTCTATTTTTTGAAAAAAATTTGAGACAAAAAAAGAGATGACAAAACATACAAGTAATCCAATCTATCCCAAACTGCGTGATGCCATGCTTTATGCTTCATTTATAAGCGTTTACTTAATGAGCACCAATGATCAGTTTATAATAATCACTTTAACTGGCCGATCAACTTTACATGTCCTCATTAAACTATCCATAGCTTTTGGTTTTGATGTCAAAATGACAAGAATCCAATGCCCACGTTAAGCTAGCTCAATTTCCTATATTTTCACATAATTTGAGGCAGAAATAGAGATGAAAAGGCATTCAAGTAATCCAATCCTATCCTAACTGCTTGATGTCATGCATTATGCTTCATTTATAAGCATTTATTTAATGGGCATCAATGATCATTTAGAATTATAACTTTAACTGGCCGATCAACTTGACATGTCCGCACTAAATCGTTCGTAACTTTTGATTTAGAGCTTAGAAACACATGAATCCAATGCCCACATCAATCTAACTCAATTTATTTTGTTGTAACAAAATTTGAGACAGAAATAGATATCACAAATGGTCCAGGTAATCCAATCTATCCAAAACTATATGATGTCATGCATTATGCTTCATTTATAAGCCTTTGTACTATCAGCATTATTGATTAGTTTAGAATGATCACTTCAACTTGCCGATCAAACTGACATGTCAACACTAAATCATCCATAACTTTTGATTTAGAGCTCAAAATGACACGAATCCAATGGCCACGTTAAGCTACCTCAATTTTCTATATTTGGACTTAATTTGAGACAGAAATAGAGACGACAAAGCATCCAAATAATCCTATCCATCCCAAACTGTGTGATGCCATTCTTTAGGCTTTATTTATAAGTCTTTACTTAATGAGCATCAATGATCAGTTTTGAATGATCACTTTAACTAACCAATTAACTTGACATGCACGCACTAAGTCATCCGTAACTTTTAAATTAGAGCTCAAAAACATACGAATCAAATGCCCACGTTAAGCTAGTTCAATTTTCTATATTGTAACAAAATTTGAAACAAAAATTGAGACGAAAAAGTGTCCAAACAATCCAATCTATCCAACAATGCGTGTTGCCGTGCTTTATGCTCATTTATAAGCCTTTACTTAATGAGCAATATTGATCATTTTAGAATGATCACTTTAACTGGCCGATCAACTCTACATGTACGCACTAAATCTTCTGTAACTTTTGATTTAGAGCTTAGAAACACATGTATCCAATGCCCACGTTAAGGTAGCTAAATTTTCTATATTTTGACCTAATTTGAGACAGAAATAGAGACGACAAAACATCCAAGTAATCGAATCTATCCGAACTGCTTGATGCCATGCATTATGCTTCATTTAAAAGCATTTATTTATTGAGCACCAATGATCAGTTTAGAATGATCATTTTAACTTGCCGATCTATTTATGTCCACACTAAATCGTCCGTAAATTTTGATTTAGAGCTCGGAATCACAAGAATCCTATGCCCCTGTTAAGCTAACTCAATTTTCTATATTCTGACGAAGTTTGAAACATAAATAGATACGAAAAAGCATCGAAATAATCCAATCTATCCCAAACTGCGTGATGCCATTCTTTAGGTTTCATTATATTCCTTTTACTTAATGAACACCAATGATCAGTTTTGAATGATCACTTTAACTGGCCGATCAACTTTACATGTCCACACTAAATCGTCTATAACTTTTGATTTAGAGCTCAGAATGACATGAATCCAATGCCCACGTTATGCTAGCTCAATTCTCGATTTTTTGACAAAATGTGAGCTGAAATAGGGATTACAAAGCATCCAAGTAATCCAATCTATCCCAAACTGTGCGATGCCATGATTTATGCTTCATTTATAAGCCTTTACTTAATAAGCACCAGTGATCAGTTTAGAAAGATCACTTTAACTGGCCGATCAACTTGATATATACGGATTAAATCGTTCGTAATTTTTGTTTAGAGCTCAGAAACACAAGAATCAAATGCCCACGTTAAGATAGCTCAATTTTCTATATCGTAACAAAATTCCAGACAGAAATATATACGACAAAGCGTCCAAGTAATCCAATCTATCCAAAACTGTGTGATGCCATGCATTATGCTTCATTTATGAGCCTTTAGTCAATGATCAGTTTAGAATGATAACTTTACATGGCACAATGATCAGTTTAGAATGATAACTTTACATGGCTGATCAATTTAACATGTCCGCACTAAATCATTTGTAACTTTTGATTTAGAGTTCAGAAACACACGAATCAAATGCCCATGTTAAGGTAGCTCAATTTTCTATATTGTAACAAAATTTGAGATAGAAAATAGATACGACAAAGCATCCAAGTAAACCAATCAATTCCAAACTGCGTGATGCCAAGCATTATTTTTCATTTATAAGCTTTTACTAAATGAGCACCAATGATCAGTTTAGAATGAAAATTTTAACTGGCTGATCAACTTAACATGTCCGCACTAAATCATCCGTAACTTTTTATTTAAAGTTTAGAATGACACGAATCTAGTACCCACATTAAGCTAATTCAATTTTGTATATTGTGACAAAATTTGAGACCGAAATAGATACGACAAAGCATACAAGTATTCCAATCCATTCCAAACTGCGTGATACCATGCATTATTTTCATTATTAAGCTTTTACTCAATGAGCACCAATGATCAGTTTAGAATGATCATTTTATCTGGCCGATCAACTTGTCATGCATGCACTAAATCGTTCATAACTTTTTATTTATAGCTCAGAATGACACGAACCCAATGGCCACATTAAGCTAGTTCAAATTATATATTGTGACAAAATCTGAGACAGAAATAGACACAACAAAGCATCCAAGTAATCCAATATATCCAAAATTGTGTGATGCCATGCATTATGCTTCATTAATAAGCCTTTACTCAATGAACACCAACGATCAGTTTAGAATAACCATGTTAACTGGCCGATCAACTTGACATGTCTGCACTAAATCGTCCGTAACTTTTGATTTTGCGCTCATAATAACACGAGTCCAGTTTCAACGTCAAGCTAGATAAATTTTCCAAATTTTGACAAAATTTGAGATAGAAGTAGAGACGACAAAGTGTTCAAGTAATCTAATCTATCCTAAACTACGTGATGCCATGCATTATACTTCATTTATAAGCCTTTACTCAATGAACACCAATGATCAGTTTACAGTAATCATATTAACTGGCCGATCAACTTGATATGTCCGCACAAAATCGTCTCTAACTTTATATTTAGAGCTCTCAATGAATCCAATGCCCACGTTCACCTAGCTCAATTTTCTATATTGTGACAAAATTTGAGACAGAAATAGATACAACAAAGCCTCCAAGTAATCCAATCTATCCAAAACTGAGTGATGTCATGCTTATGCTTCATTTATAAGCCTTTACTCATTGAGCACCAATGATTAGTTTAGAATGATCACTTTAACAGTCCGATCAACTTAAAATGATACGAATCCAATGTCCACGTTAAGCTAACAATTTTCTATATTTTGAAATAATTTAGAACAGAAATAGAGACGACAAAGCGTCCAAGTAATCAAATCTATCACAAATTGCATGCTGCCATGAATTATGTCTCATTTATAAGCATTTACTTAATGAGCACCAATGATCAGTTTAGAATGACCACTTTAACTAGCCAATCAACGTGACATGTACGCACTAAATGGTCCGTCAGTTTTGATTTAGAGCTCAGAAACACACGAATGAAATGCCCATGTTAAGCTAGCTCAATTTACTATATTGCAAAAAAATTTGAGAGACAAATAGATACGACAAAGCATCCAAGTAATCCAATCTAACCAAAACTGTTTGATGCCATGCATTATGCTGCATTTATAAGCCTTTACTCAATGAGCACCAATGATCAGTTTAGAATGATCAGTTTAGAATGATCACTTTAACTAGCCGATCACTTGACATGTCCACACTAAATTGTGACTTTTGATTTTGAGCTCTGAATGACACAATTCCAATGCCCACGTTAAGCAAGCTCAATTTCTATATTGTGACAAAATTTGAGACAGAAATAGATACGACAAAGAATCCAAGTAACCAATCATCCCAAACTGAATGATACCATGCATTATTTTTCATTTATAAGCTTTTACTTAATGCGCACCAATGATCAGTTTAGAATGATCATTTTAACTCGCCAAAAATCAGCTTGTCATGTATGCACTAAATCATCCATAGCTTTTGATTCATAGCTCTGAATGACACGAATCCGATGCCCACATTAAGCTACGATAATTTTCTATATTGTGACAAAATTTGAGACAGAACTAGATATGACAAAGCGTCTATGTAGTCCAATTTATCCAAAACTGCGTGATGCCATGTTTTATGCTTCATTTATAAGCCTTTACTTAATGAGCACCAATGATCAGTTTAGAATGATCGCTTTAACAGGCCATTCAACTTGACATGTCCGCATTAAATCGTCTGCAACTTTTGATTTAGAGCTCTGAATGAGAAGAATCCAATGCCTACATTAAGCTAGATCAAATTTCTATATTTTAGCAAAACTTCAGACAGAAATAGAGACGAAAAAATGTCCAAGTAATCCAATCTATCGAAGCTGCTTGATGCCATGCATTATGCTTCATTTATAAGCCTTAGCTTAATCAACACCAATGATCCGTTTAGAATGATCACTTTAACTGCCCATTCAACTTGACATGTCCGCACTAAATCGTGTATAACTTTCGATTTAGCTAGAGCTCAGAAACACATGAATCCAATGACCACATTAAGCTAGCTCAATTTTCTATATTATAAAAAAATTTGAGACCCAAATAGATACCACAAAGCGTCCAAATAATCCAATCTATCCAGAACTGTGTGATGCCATGCATTATGCTTTATATATAATTCTTTATTCAATGAGCACCAATAATCAGTTTAGAATGATCTCTATAACAGCCTGATCAACTTGACATGTCCGCACTAAATCCTCTATAACTTTTGATTTAGAGCTCAGAATGACACTAATCCAATGCCCACGTTAAGCTAACTCAATTTTCTATATTTTGACTAGATTTGAGACAAAATTAGAGATGACAAAGCGTCCAAGTAATCCAATCTATCCAAAATTCTTGATGCCATGCATTATATTTCATTTATAAGCATTTACTTAATGAGAACAAATATACTAGCCGATCAACTTAACATGTACGCACTAAATAGTTCGTAACTTTTGATTTAGATCTCAAAAACACACGAACCAAATGCCCATGTTAAGCTAGCTTAATATACTATATTGCAACAAAATTTGATACAGAAATAGATACGACCAAGCATCCAAGTAATCTAATATATCCAAAACTGTGTGATGCCATGCATTATGCTGCATTTATAAGCCTTTACTCAATGAGCTCCAATATCAGTTTAGAATGATCACTTTTTACTAGCCGATCAACTTGACATGTCCGAACAAATTGTCCGTAACTTTTGATTTAGAGCTCTGAATGACACGAATCCAATGCCCACGTTAAGCAAGCTCAATTTCTATATTGTGACAAAATTTGAGACAGAAATAGATACGACAAAGCATCCAAGTAACCAATCCATCCCAAACTGCGTGATGTCATGCATTATTTTTCATTGATAAGCTTTTATTTAATGAGCACCAATGAACTGTTTAGAGTGATCATTTTAACTCGCCGAAAATCAACTTGTCATGTGTGCACTAAATCGTCCATGGCTTTTGATTTATAGCTCTGAATGACATGAATCCAATGCGTACATTAAGCTAGGTTAATTTCTATATTGTGATAAAATTTGAGACAGAACTAGATAGGACAAAACGTCCGAATAATCCAATTTATCCAAAACTGCGTGATACCATACTTTATGCTTCATTTATAAGCCTTTACTTAATGAGCACCAATGATAAGTTTAGAATGATCACTTTAACTTACCATTCAACTTGACATGTCCGCACTAAATCATGTTTAACTTTCGATTTCGCTAGAGCTCAGAAACACATGAATCCAATGACCACGTTAACCTAGCTTAATTTTCTATATTATAACAAAATTTGAGATACAAATAGATACCACAAAGCATCCAAGTAATCCAATCTATCCAAAACTGTGTGATGCCATGCATTTTGCTTCTTTATAATCCTTTACTCAATGAGCACGAATAATCAGTTTAGAATGATCACTTTAACTGGCTGATCAACTTGACATGTCTGCACTAAATCGTCTATAACTTTTGATTTAGAGCTCAGAATGACACTAATCCAATGCTCCCGTTAATCTAGCTCAATTTTCTATATTTTCACATAATTTGAGACAGAAATAAAGACGACAAAGCGCCCAAGTAATCCAATCTATCCAAACTGCTTGATGTCATGCATTATGCGTCATTTATAAGCCTTTACTTAATGAGCACCAATGATCAGTTTAAAATGATCACTTTTACTGGCCGATCAACTTGACATGTTCCGAATGGCACTAAATCGTTCGTAATTTTTGATTTAGAGCTCCGAATGACACGAATCCAGTGCCCACATTAAACTAGCTCAATTTTCAATATTGTGAAAAAAATTGAGATAAAAACCGATACGAAGAATTGTCCAAGTAATACAATCTAACCCAAACTGCGTGATGCCATGCATTATGCTTCATTTATAAGCCTTGACGTAATGAGCACCAATGATCAGTTTAAAATGATCACTTTAACTGTCCACTCAACTTGACATGTCCGCACTAAATCGTGTTTAACTTTCGATTTAGCTAGAGCTCAGAAACATACGAATCCAATGACCATGTTAAGCTAGTTCAATTTTTTATATTATAACAAAATTTGAGACACAAACAGATACGAAAACGCATCCAAGTAATTCAATCTATCCAAAATTGTGTGATGTCATGCATTATATTTCATTTATAAGCCTTTACTCAATGAGCACCAATGATCAGTTTAGAATGATCACTTTAATTGGCCGGTCAACTTGACATGCCCGCACTAAATCATTTGAAACGTTTGATTTAGTGCTCAAAATGACATGAATCCAATGGCCACGTTAATTTAGCTCAATTTTTTTATATTTTTACATACTTTGAGACATAAATAGAAAGGAAAAAGCACCTAACTAATCCAATCTATCCAAACTGCTTGATGCCATGCATTATGCTTCATTGATAAGCCTTTACTTAATGAACACCAATGATCAGTTTAGAATGAAGACTTTTACTGGCCGATCAACTTGACATGTTCGCACTAAATCGTCTGTAACTTTAGATTTAGAGCTTTGAATGACACGAATCAAATGCCCACATTAATCTAGATCAATTTTCTATATTATGACAAATTTTGAGATAAAAATAGATACCACAAAGCATTCAAGTAATCCAATCCGTCCCAAACTGCGTGATGCCATGCATTATATTTTATTTATAATCTTTTACTCTGTGAGCACCAATGATAAGTTTAGAATGATCATTTTAACTGGCCGATGATTTTGTCATGTCGACACTAAATTTTCCATATCTTTTGATTTATAGCTCAGAATGATACGAATCGAGTGCCCACATTAAGCTAGTTCAGTTTTCTATATTTGAGACAGAACTATAATACGACAAAGCGTCCAAATAATCCAATCTATCTAAAAATGTGTGATGCCATGTATTAAACTTCATTTATAAGCCTTTACTTAACGAGTAACAATGATCAGTTTCGAATGTTCACTTTAACTGACCAATCAACTTGACATGTCCGCACTAAATCGTCCATAACTTTTTTTTTTAGAGCTCGGACTAAGACGAATCCAATGCCTACATTAAGCTAGATCAGTTTTCTACAGTTTAAAAAATATTTGAGATAGAAATACACACGACAAAGCGTCCAAGTAATCCAATCTATCCAAACTTCTTGATGCCATGCATTATGATTCATTTATAAGCCTTAGCTTAATCAGCACCAATGATCAGTTTAGAATGATCACTTCAACTGGCCACTCAACTTGACATATCCACACTACATCGTCCATAAGTTTTGATTTAGAGGTCAAAATGATATGAATCCAATGTCCACGTTAAGCTAGCTCAATTTTCTACATTGTAACAAAATTTGAGACAGAAATAAACACAATAGAGCGTCGAAGAAATCCAATCTATCCAAAACTGTGTCATGCCATGCATTATGCTTAATTTATAAGCCTTTACTAAAAGAGCACCAATGATTAGTTTAGAAAATCATATTAACTGGCCGATAAACTTGACATGTACATACTAAATCGTTTGTTTATTTTGATTTTAAGCTCAGAATGACACGAATACAGCGTCCACGTTAAGCTAGATAAAGTTTCTATACTTCGACAAAACTTGAGACAGAAGTAAGGACGACAAAAGATCCAAGTAATCCAATCTATCCCAAAATGCGTGATGTCATGCATTATGCTTCATTTATAAGCCTTTACTCAACGAGCACCAATGATCAGTTTACAATAATCATATTAACTGGCCGATGAACTTGACACATGTCCGCACTAAATTGTCTGTAACGTTTGATTTAGAGCTCGGAATAACATGAATCCAATGCCTACGTTAAGCTAGATCAGTTTCCTATATATTAACAAAATTTGAGACAGAAATAGACACAACAAAGTGTCCAAGTAATCCGATTTATCCAAACTTCTTGATGCCATGCAGTATGCTTCATTTATTAGCCTTTACTTAATGAGCACCAATGATTAGTTTAGAATGATCACTTTAACTGTCCAATCAGCTTGACATGTCCGCACTAAATTGTTTGTAACTTTTGATTTAGAGCTCTCAATGACACGAATCCAATGCCAATGTTAAGCTAGCTCAAATTTTCTATATTTTGACTTAATTTTACACTGAAATAGTGACAACAAGGCGTCCAAGTAATCCAATCAATCCAAACTACTTGATGCCATGCATTATGCTTCATTTATACGCCTTTATTTAATGAGCACCAATGATCAGTTTAGAATGATCGCTTTAACTGCTCGATTAACCTGACATGTATGCACTAAATCATCCATAACTTTTGATTTAGAGCTCAGAATGACAAGAATCCAATGCCCACGTTAAGCAAGCTCAATTTCTATATTGTGACAAAATTTGAGACCGAAATATATATGACAAAACATCCAAGTAATCCAATCCATCCCAAACCGCGTGATGCCATGCATTATTTTGCATTTATAAGCTTTTACTAAATGAGCACAAATGATCAGCTTAGAATAATCATTTTAACTGGCCGATCAATTTGTCGTATCTGCACTAAATTGTCCATAACTTTTGATTTATAGCTTAGAATTACTCAAAACCAATGCCCACATTAAGCTAGTCAATTTTCTATATTGTGATAAAATTTGAGAGAGAAGTAGATACAACAAAACGTCCAAGTAATCCAATCTATCCCAAACTCATGATGCCATGCCTTATGCTTCATTTATATGTCTTTACACAATGAGCACTAATGATTAGTTTATAATGATCACTTTAATTGGCCGATCAACTCTACATGTCCGTACTAAATCGTTCGTAACTTTTGATTTAGCGCTAAGAATGACATAAATCCAATGCCCACGTTAAGCTAGCTCAATTTTCTATATTGTAAAAAAATTGAAATGGAAATAGATACCACAAAGCATCCAAGTAATCCAATTTATCCAAAACTGTGTGATACCATGCGTTATGCTTCATTTAAAAGCCTTTACTCAATGAGCAACAATGATCAGTTTAGAATAATCACTTTAACTGCCCGATCAACTTGACATGTCCGCACTAAATCGTCTGTAACTTTTGATTTAGAGCTCCGAATGACACGAATCCAATGCCCATGTTAAGCTAGCTCAATTTCTATATTTTTGACAAAGTTTGAGACAAAAATAGATATGACTATGCATCCAATTAATCAAATCAATCCCAAACTGCGTGATGCCATATATTATTTTTCATTTATAAGCTATTACTCAATGACCACCAATGATCAGTTTTAAATGAACATTTTAAGTGGTCGATGACTTTGTCATGTCTGCACTAAATCTTTCATAACTTTTGATTTATAGATCAGAATGACATGAATCCAATGCCCACATTATTCTAGTTCAATTTTCTATATTGTGACAAAATTTGAGACAGAATTAGATACGACGAAGTGTCGTAGTAATCCTATATATCCAAAACTCTGTGATGTCATGGATTATGCTTCGTTTATAAGGATTTACTCAATGAGAACCAATGATCAGTTTAGAATGATGACTTCAACTTGCTGATCAACTTCACATGTCTGCACTAAATCATCCGTAATTTTTTATTTAAAGCTTAGAATGACACGAATCCAATGCCCACGTTAAGGTAGCTTAATTTTCTATATTTTGACAAAATTTCAGAGAGAAATATAGATGACAAAGTGTCCAAGTAATCCATACATTATGCTTCATTTATAAGCTTTTACTTAATGAGCACCAATGATGAGTTTAGATTGATCACTTTAACTGGCTTATCAACTTGACTTTTTGGCACTAAATCATCTCTAGCTCTTGATTTAGATCTCGGAATGACACGAATACAATGCCCAACGGAAACTAGTTCAATTTTCTATATTGTGACAAAATTTGAGACTGAAATAGAGACGACAAAGCGTCCATGTAATCCAATCAATCCCAAACTGCGTGATGACATGCTTTATGCGTCATTTATGAGTCTTTACTTAATGAGCAGCAATGATAGGTTTATAATGATGAATTTAACTGGCCGATCAAGTTGACATGTTCGCATTAAATCGCCGTTATTTTTTATTTAGAGGTTGGAATGACACGAACCCAATGCCCATGTTAAGCTAGCTCAGTTTTCAATATTTTGAAAACTTCGAGACAGAAATAGAGACGACAAAGCGTCCAAGTAGTTCAATCTTTCCAAACTGCTTGATGCCACGCATTATGCTTCATTTATAAGCCTTTACTTAATGAGCACCAATGATCAGTTTAGAATGATCACCTTAACTGCCCACTCAACTTGACATGTCCGTACTAAATCGACCTTAACTTTTGATTAAAAGATCAGAATGACACGAATACAATGTACACATTAATCTAGCTCAATTTTCTATATTGTAACAGAATTTGAGACATAAATAGAGACGACGAATCGTCCAAGTAATCCAATCTATACAAAAATGACTGAAGTCAAGTTTTATACTTCATTTATAAGCCTTTACTTAATGATCACCAATGATCAGTTTAGAGTGATCACTTTAACTAGCCACTCAACTTTGAGACAGAAATAGACACGAAAAAGCATCCAAGTAATCCAATCTATTCAAAACTATGTGATGACATGCATTATGCTTAATTTATAAGTCTTTATACAATGAGCACCAATGATCAGTTTAGAATAATCATATTAAATGCCGATCAACTTGACATCTCCATACTAAATTGTCTGTGACTTTTGATTTTGATCTCAAAATGACACCAAGTCCAGTGTCTAATTTAAAACTAGATAAATTTTCTATATTTTGAAAAAACTAGAGACAGAAGTAGAGACGACAAGGCGTCCAAGTAATACAATCTATCAGAAACTACGTGATAAAAAGCATTAGGCTTCATTTATAAGCTTTTACTTAATGAGCAGCAATGATCAATTTAGAAAGATCATTTTAACTAAGCGATTAACTTGGCATGTCCGCACTAAATCTCTATAACTTTTGATTTAGAGCTCAGAATGACATGAATCAAATGTCCACGTTAACCTAGCTCAATATTCTATGGTTTGACAAAATTTGAGACAGAAATAGAGACGACAAAGCATCCAAGTAATCCAATTTATCCAAAACTGTGTGATGCCATGCATTATGCTTCATTTATAAGCCTTTACTTAATGAGCACCAATGATGAGTTTAGAATGATCACTTTAACTGGCCAATCAACTTTGACATGTACGCACTAAATCGTACGCAACTTTTGATTTAGAGGTTAGAATGACATGAATCCAATGCCCATATTAACTAGATCAATTTTCTATATTGTAACAAAATTTGAGAAAGAAATAGACACGAGAAAGCCTCCAAGTAATCCAATCTATCTAAAACTATGGGAGGCCAGACATTATGTTTCGTTTACAAGCCTTTACTTAATGAGCATCAATGATCAGTTTAGAATATTCATATTAACTGGCCGATGAACTTGACATGTACTCACTAAATCGTTTATAATTTTTGATTTAGAGCTCGGAATGACACGAATCCAATGCCACGTTAACCTAGCTCATTATTTTATGATTTGACAAAATTTGAGACAAAAATAGAGACGATAAAGCGTCCAAGTAATCCAATCTATCCCAAACTACGTGATGCCATGCTTAATGCTTAATTTATCAGCCTTTACTTAATGAGCACAATTGATCAGTTTAGAATGATCACTTTAACTGGCCGATAAACTTGACATGTCTGCACTAAATCGTCTGTAACTTTTTTTATTTAGAGCTTAGAATGACACGAATCCAATGCCCATGTTAAACTAGCTCAATTTTCTATATTGTGACAAAATAGGAGACAAAAATAGATACACCAAAGCGTCCAAGTAATACATTCCATCCCAAACTGCGTGATGTCATGCATTATTCTTCATTTATAAGCTTTTACTCAATGACCACAAATGATCAGTTTAGAATGATCATTTTAACTAGTCGATCAACTTGACATATCTCACCAAATCGTCCATAACTTTTGATTTATAGCTCCAAATGGCAAGAATCGAATACCCACATTACGCTTGTTCAATTTTCTATATTGTATTAAAATTTGAATCAGAACTAGATAAAAAAAGCATCCAAGTAATCCAACATATCACAAACTGCGTGATGGCATACATTATGCTTCATTTATAATCTTTTACTCAATGAGCACCAATGATCAGTTTCGAATGATCATTTTAACTGGCCGATCAACTTGACATATCCACACTAAAACGTCTGTAACGTTTGATTTAGAGCTCCGAATGACATGAATCCAATGCCCACGTTAAGCTAGTTCAATGTTTTCTATGTTGACCAAATTTAAGACAGAAATAGAGATGACAAAGCATCCCAGTAAACTAATCTATCCCAAAATGCATGATGTCATGCTTTATGCTTCATTTATAGGCCTTTACTTAATGACCACCAATGATCAGTTTATAATTGTCATTTTAATTGGCCAATCAACTTGACTTTTCCGCTCTAAATCGTCTGTAAGTTTTGATTTAGAGCTCATAATGACACAAATCCAATGCCCACGTTAAGTTAAATAAATTTTCTATATTTTGACAAAATTTGGGACAGAAGTAGAGACGACAAAGCGTCCAAGAAATCCAATCTATCACAAACTTCATGATGACATGCCTTAGGCTTCATTTAAAAGCCTTTACGTAATGAGCACCAATGAACAGTTTAGAGTGATCACTTTAACTGGCCAATCAACTTGACATGTTCGCACTAAATTGTCCGTTATTTATTATTTAAAGTTTAGAATGACACGAATCCAATGCCCATATTAATATAGCTCAATTTTCTATATTTTGACAAAATTTGAGACCAAAATAGAAACATAAAGAATCAAAGGAATACAATCTATCCAAACTGCTTCATGACATGCATTATGCTTCATTTATAAGCCTTTACTTAATGAGCACCAATGATCAGTTTAGAATGATCTCTTTAATTGGCCACTCAACTTGACATGTTTGCACTAAATCTTATGCAACTTTTGATTTAGAGCTTAGAATGACATGAATCCAATATCCACTTTAAGCTAGCTCAGTTTTCTATATTGTAACAAAGGTTGAGACAAAAATAGACACGACAAAGATTCCAAGTAATCCAATCTATCTAAAACTGTGTGATGCCATGTATTATCCTTCATTTATAAGCCTTTGCTCAATGAGCAGCAATGATCAGTTTAGAATTATCATATTAACTGGCCGATCAACTTGACATGTCCGCACTAAATCGTCCGTACTTTTTGATTTTCAGCTCAGAATGACACTAATCCAATGCCCACGTTAAGCTAGAAATTTTTTCTATACATTGAAAAAAGTTGAGACAGAAGTAGAGACGACTAAGCGTCCAAGTAATCCAATCTTTCACAAACTGCGTGATGCCATGCCTTGGGCTTTCATTTAGAAGCCTTTACTTAATGAGCACCAATAATCATTTTGGAATGATCATTTTAACTGGTCGATCAACTTGATATGTCCGCACTAAATCGTCTATAACTTTTGATTTAGTGCTCAGAATGTCACGAATCCAATGCCCACGTTAAGCTAGCTCAATTTATATGGTTTGGCAAAATTTGAGACAGTAATAGAGACGACAAAGCATCCAAGTAATCCAATCTATCCCAAACTATGTTATGTCATGCTTTATGCTTCATTTATAAGCCTTTACTTAATGAGCACCAATGATTAGTTTAGAATGATCACTTTAACTGGCTGATAAACTTGACATGTTCGGACTAAATCGTCTGTAACTTTTGATTTAGAGCTTAGAATGACACGAATCTAATACCCACGTTAAGCTAGCACAATTTTCTATTTTGTAGACAAATTTGAGACAATAATAGACACGACAAAGCTTCCAAGTAATCCAATCTATCCAAAACTGTGTGATGCCATGCATTATGCTTCATTTATAAACCTTTACTCAATGAGCAGCAATGATCAATTTAGAATTATCAATTGAACTGGCCGATCAACTTGACGTGTCCGCCCTAAATCGTCAATAACATTTGATTCTAAGCTCAGAATGACACGAATGAAATGCCCACGATAAGCTTGCTCAATTTTCTATATTTTGACAAAATTTGATACATAAGTAGAGACGACAAAGCGTCCAAGTGATCCAATCTATCACAAACTGCGTGATGCATTAGGCTTTATTTATAAACTTTTATTTAATGAACAGCAATGATTATTTAAGAATGATCATTTTAACTGCCGATCAACTTAGCATGTCCGCACTAAATCGTCTATAACATTTGATTTAAAGCTCAGAATGACATGAATCCAATGGTCACGTTAGCTCAATTTTTTATGGTTTGACTAAATTTGAGACGGAAATAGAGACGACAAAGCGTACAAGTAATCCAATCTATCCAAAACTGTTTGATGCCATGCACTATGTTTCATTTATAAGCCTTTACTTAATGAGCACCAATGATGAGTTTAGAATGATCACTTTAGCTGGCCAATCAACTTGACATGTTTGCACTAAATCTTATGCAACTTTTGATTTAGAGCTTAGAATGACACGAATCTAATGCCCACGTTAAGCTAGCACAAGTTTCTATATTGTAACCAAATTTGAGAAAAAAATAGACACGACAAAGCTTCAAAGTAATCCAATCTATCCAAAACTGTGTGATGCCATGCATTATGTTTCATTTATAAGCCTTTTGTCAATGAGCATCAATGATCAGTTTAGAATAATTAATTTAACTGGCCGATCAACTTGAAGTGTCCACACTAATTCTTCTGTAACATTTGATTATGAGTTCCGAATGACACGAATCCAATTCATACGATAAGCTACAAAAATATTCTATATTTTGATAAAATTTGAGACAGAAGTAGAGACGGCAAAGCGTCCAAGTAATCTAATCTATCACAAACTGCGTGATGCCTTAGCCTTCATTTATAAGATTTTACTTAATTAGCACCAATGATCATTTTATACTGATCATTTTAAGTGCCCGATCAACTTGGCATGTCCGCACTAAATCCTCTATAACTTTTGATTTAGAGCTCAGAACGATATGAATCAAATGTCCACGTTAACCTAGCTATTTTTTCTATGGTTTGACAAAATTTGAGACAGAAATAGAGACCACAAAGCATCCAACTAATCCAATCTATCCAAAACTGTTTGATGCCATGCATTATGCTTCATTTATAAGCCTTTACTTAATGAGCACCAATGATGAGTTTAGAATGATCACTTTAACTGGCCAATCAACTTTGACATGTACGCACTAAATCGTACGCAACTTTTGATTTAGAGGTTAGAATGACATGAATCCAATGCCCATATTAACTAGATCAATTTTCTATATTGTAACAAAATTTGAGAAAGAAATAGACACGAGAAAGCCTCCAAGTAATCCAATCTATCTAAAACTATGGGAGGCCAGACATTATGTTTCGTTTACAAGCCTTTACTTAATGAGCATCAATGATCAGTTTAGAATATTCATATTAACTGGCCGATGAACTTGACATGTACTCACTAAATCGTTTATAATTTTTGATTTAGAGCTCGGAATGACACGAATCCAATGCCACGTTAACCTAGCTCATTATTTTATGATTTGACAAAATTTGAGACAAAAATAGAGACGATAAAGCGTCCAAGTAATCCAATCTATCCCAAACTACGTGATGCCATGCTTAATGCTTAATTTATCAGCCTTTACTTAATGAGCACAATTGATCAGTTTAGAATGATCACTTTAACTGGCCGATAAACTTGACATGTCTGCACTAAATCGTCTGTAACTTTTTTTATTTAGAGCTTAGAATGACACGAATCCAATGCCCATGTTAAACTAGCTCAATTTTCTATATTGTGACAAAATAGGAGACAAAAATAGATACACCAAAGCGTCCAAGTAATACATTCCATCCCAAACTGCGTGATGTCATGCATTATTCTTCATTTATAAGCTTTTACTCAATGACCACAAATGATCAGTTTAGAATGATCATTTTAACTAGCCGATCAACTTGACATATCTCACCAAATCGTCCATAACTTTTGATTTATAGCTCCAAATGGCAAGAATCGAATACCCACATTACGCTTGTTCAATTTTCTATATTGTATTAAAATTTGAATCAGAACTAGATAAAAAAAGCATCCAAGTAATCCAACATATCACAAACTGCGTGATGGCATACATTATGCTTCATTTATAATCTTTTACTCAATGAGCACCAATGATCAGTTTCGAATGATCATTTTAACTGGCCGATCAACTTGACATATCCACACTAAAACGTCTGTAACGTTTGATTTAGAGCTCCGAATGACATGAATCCAATGCCCACGTTAAGCTAGTTCAATTTTTTCTATGTTGACCAAATTTAAGACAGAAATAGAGATGACAAAGCATCCCAGTAAACTAATCTATCCCAAAATGCATGATGTCATGCTTTATGCTTCATTTATAGGCCTTTACTTAATGACCACCAATGATCAGTTTATAATTGTCATTTTAATTGGCCAATCAACTTGACTTTTCCGCTCTAAATCGTCTGTAAGTTTTGATTTAGAGCTCATAATGACACAAATCCAATGCCCACGTTAAGTTAAATAAATTTTCTATATTTTGACAAAATTTGGGACAGAAGTAGAGACGACAAAGCGTCCAAGAAATCTAATCTATCACAAACTTCATGATGACATGCCTTAGGCTTCATTTAAAAGCCTTTACGTAATGAGCACCAATGAACAGTTTAGAGTGATCACTTTAACTGGCCAATCAACTTGACATGTTCGCACTAAATTGTCCGTTATTTATTATTTAAAGTTTAGAATGACACGAATCCAATGCCCATATTAATATAGCTCAATTTTCTATATTTTGACAAAATTTGAGACCAAAATAGAAACATAAAGAATCAAAGGAATACAATCTATCCAAACTGCTTCATGACATGCATTATGCTTCATTTATAAGCCTTTACTTAATGAGCACCAATGATCAGTTTAGAATGATCTCTTTAATTGGCCACTCAACTTGACATGTTTGCACTAAATCTTATGCAACTTTTGATTTAGAGCTTAGAATGACATGAATCCAATATCCACTTTAAGCTAGCTCAGTTTTCTATATTGTAACAAAGGTTGAGACAAAAATAGACACGACAAAGATTCCAAGTAATCCAATCTATCTAAAACTGTGTGATGCCATGTATTATCCTTCATTTATAAGCCTTTGCTCAATGAGCAGCAATGATCAGTTTAGAATTATCATATTAACTGGCCGATCAACTTGACATGTCCGCACTAAATCGTCCGTACTTTTTGATTTTCAGCTCAGAATGACACTAATCCAAT
This sequence comes from Pugionium dolabratum, assembly GCA_018901945.1. Lineage (NCBI taxonomy): Eukaryota > Viridiplantae > Streptophyta > Magnoliopsida > Brassicales > Brassicaceae > Pugionium > Pugionium dolabratum. Next base: position 223,258 of record JAEVFF010000108.1, on the reverse strand, counting down.
GCCCACGTTAAGCTAGAAATTTTTTCTATACATTGAAAAAAGTTGAGACAGAAGTAGAGACGACTAAGCGTCCAAGTAATCCAATCTTTCACAAACTGCGTGATGCCATGCCTTGGGCTTTCATTTAGAAGCCTTTACTTAATGAGCACCAATAATCATTTTGGAATGATCATTTTAACTGGTCGATCAACTTGATATGTCTGCACTAAATCGTCTATAACTTTTGATTTAGTGCTCAGAATGTCACGAATCCAATGCCCACGTTAAGCTAGCTCAATTTATATGGTTTGGCAAAATTTGAGACAGTAATAGAGACGACAAAGCATCCAAGTAATCCAATCTATCCCAAACTATGTTATGTCATGCTTTATGCTTCATTTATAAGCCTTTACTTAATGAGCACCAATGATTAGTTTAGAATGATCACTTTAACTGGCTGATAAACTTGACATGTTCGGACTAAATCGTTTGTAACTTTTGATTTAGAGCTTAGAATGACACGAATCTAATACCCACGTTAAGCTAGCACAATTTTCTATTTTGTAGACAAATTTGAGACAATAATAGACACGACAAAGCTTCCAAGTAATCCAATCTATCCAAAACTGTGTGATGCCATGCATTATGCTTCATTTATAAACCTTTACTCAATGAGCAGCAATGATCAATTTAGAATTATCAATTGAACTGGCCGATCAACTTGACGTGTCCGCCCTAAATCGTCAATAACATTTGATTCTAAGCTCAGAATGACACGAATGAAATGCCCACGATAAGCTTGCTCAATTTTCTATATTTTGACAAAATTTGATACATAAGTAGAGACGACAAAGCGTCCAAGTGATCCAATCTATCACAAACTGCGTGATGCATTAGGCTTTATTTATAAACTTTTATTTAATGAACAGCAATGATTATTTAAGAATGATCATTTTAACTGCCGATCAACTTAGCATGTCCGCACTAAATCGTCTATAACATTTGATTTAAAGCTCAGAATGACATGAATCCAATGGTCACGTTAGCTCAATTTTTTATGGTTTGACTAAATTTGAGACGGAAATAGAGACGACAAAGCGTACAAGTAATCCAATCTATCCAAAACTGTTTGATGCCATGCACTATGTTTCATTTATAAGCCTTTACTTAATGAGCACCAATGATGAGTTTAGAATGATCACTTTAGCTGGCCAATCAACTTGACATGTTTGCACTAAATCTTATGCAACTTTTGATTTAGAGCTTAGAATGACACGAATCTAATGCCCACGTTAAGCTAGCACAAGTTTCTATATTGTAACCAAATTTGAGAAAAAAATAGACACGACAAAGCTTCAAAGTAATCCAATCTATCCAAAACTGTGTGATGCCATGCATTATGTTTCATTTATAAGCCTTTTGTCAATGAGCATCAATGATCAGTTTAGAATAATTAATTTAACTGGCCGATCAACTTGAAGTGTCCACACTAATTCTTCTGTAACATTTGATTATGAGTTCCGAATGACACGAATCCAATTCATACGATAAGCTACAAAAATATTCTATATTTTGATAAAATTTGAGACAGAAGTAGAGACGGCAAAGCGTCCAAGTAATCTAATCTATCACAAACTGCGTGATGCCTTAGCCTTCATTTATAAGATTTTACTTAATTAGCACCAATGATCATTTTATACTGATCATTTTAAGTGCCCGATCAACTTGGCATGTCCGCACTAAATCCTCTATAACTTTTGATTTAGAGCTCAGAACGATATGAATCAAATGTCCACGTTAACCTAGCTATTTTTTCTATGGTTTGACAAAATTTGAGACAGAAATAGAGACCACAAAGCATCCAACTAATCCAATCTATCCAAAACTGTTTGATGCCATGCATTATGCTTCATTTATAAGCCTTTACTTAATGAGCACCAAAGATGAGTTTAGAATGATCACTTTAACTGGCCAATCAACTTGACATGTACGCACTAAATCATACGCAACTTTTGATTTAGAGCTCAAAATTATACGAATCCAATAACCACATTAAGCTAGCTCAATTTTCTATATTGTGACAAAATTTGAGACAGAACTAGATACGAAAAAGCGTACAAGTAATCCAATCTATCCCAAACTGTGTGGTGCCATGCATTATGTTTCATTTATAAGCCTTTACTCAATGAGCACCAATGATCAGTTTAGAATTATCACTTTAACTGGCCGATCAACTTGACATATCAACAATAAATCGTCCATCTTTTGATTTAGAGCTCAGAATGACACGAATCCAATGCCCACGTTAAGCTAACTTAATTTTCTGAATTTTGAAAAAAATTGAGAAAGAAATAGAGACAACAAAGCATTCTAATAATCTAATCTATCCCAAAATACCCACGTTAATCTAGCTAAATTTTTTATATTGTAACAAAATTTGGGATAGAAATGGATATGATAAAATGTCCAGGTAATCCAATCCATACCAAATTACGTGATGCCTTGTATTATTGTTCATTTATAAGCTTTTATTCAATGAGCACCAATTATCAGTTTAGAATGATCATTTTAATTGGCCGATCAACTTGACATGTCTCAACTAAATTGTCCATAACTTTTGATTTATAGCACAGAATGACACGAATCCAATGCCCACGTTGTGCTAGCTCAATTTTTGATATTGTAAAAAAATTTGAGACAAAACTAGATACGACAAAGCATCCAAGCAATCCAATATATCCCAAACTGTGTGATGCCATGCATTATTCTTCATTTATTAGCTTTTCCTTAATGAGCACCAATGATCAGTTTAGAATGATCACTTTAATTGGCCGATCAACTTGACATGTCAACACTAAATCGTCTATAACTTTTGATTTAGAGTTTAGAATGACACGAATCCAATGTCCACGTTAAGCTAGCTTAATTTTCTTTATTGTCAAAACATTTGAGACATAACTAGATACGACAAAGCGTCCAAGTAATCCAATCTATCCTGAACTGCATGATACCATGTCTTATGCTTCATTGATAAGCCTTTACTTAATGAGCACAAATGATCATTTTAGAATGATCATTTTAAATGGCCGATCAACTGGAAACGTACACACTAAATCATTTATAACTTTTCATTCATAGCTAAGAATGACACGAATCCAATGTCTACATTAAGCTAGTTCAATTTTCTATATGCTAACAAAATTTGAGACAACAATTGATACGAAAATGAGTCCAAGTAATCCAATCTATCCAAAACTGTGTGATGCCATGCATTATGATTCATTTATAAGCTTTTAATCTATGAGCACCAATGATCAGTTTAGAATGATCACTTTAACTGGCCGATCAACTTGACATATCCACACTAAATCGTCTTTAACTTTTGATTTAGAGCTTAGAATGACACGAATCCAATGCCCTCGTTAGGCTAGCTCAAATTTCTATATTTCGAAAAATTTTGAGATAGAAATAGAGACGACGAAGCGTTCAAGTAATCCAATCTATTCCAAAATGTGTTATGCCATGCTTTACGCTTCATTTATAAGCCTTTACGTAATGAGCACCAATGATAAACTTAGAATGATCACTTTAACTGGCCGATCAAGTTGACATGTTTGCACTAAATCGTACATAACTTTTGATTTATAGCTCGGAATGACACGAATCCAATACCCACATTAAGCTAATTCAATTTTCTACTTTGTTACAAAATTTGAGACATAACTAGATACAACAAAGCGTCCAAGTAATCCAATCTATCCCAAACTGCGTGATGCCATGCCTTATGCTTCATTTATAAACTTTTACTTAGTGAGCAGCAATGATCAGTTTAGAATGATCATTTTAACCGGCCGATCAATTTGACATATCCACACTAAATCGTTCGTAACTTTTGATTTAGAGCTCAGAATGACACGAATCCAATGTACACGTTTAGCTAGCTCAACTTTCTATATTGTGAAAAAATTTCAGACGGATATAGATACGACAAAGCATCCAAGTAATCCAATCCATACCACACTACGTGATCCCATGTATTATTCTTCATTTCTAAACTTTTACTTAATGAGCACCAATGATAGTTTAGAATGATCACTTTAACTGGCCGATTAACTTGACATGTACACACTAAATCGTCCATAACTTTTGATTTAGAGCTCAGAATGACACGAATTCAATGTCAACGTTAAACTAGTTCAATTTTCTATATTGTGACACATTTTGAGACAGTAATAGATACGACAAAGCTTACAAGTAATCCAATGCATCCCAAACTGTGTGATGCCATGCATTACTCTTCATTCATAAGCTTTTACTCAATGAGCACCAATGATCAGTTTAGAATAATCATTTTAACTGGCCTATCAACTTGTCATGTCTGCACTAAATCATTCAGAACTTTTGATTTATAGCTCAGAATGACATGAATCCAATGCTTACGTTTAGCTAGCTCAATTTTCTATATGCTAACAAAATTTGAGACAAGGATTGAAACGAAAATGAGTCCAAGTAATCCAATCTATTCAAAACTGTGTGATGCTATGCATTATGATTCATTTATAAGCTCTTAATCTATGAGCACAAGTAATCAGTTTAGAATGATCACTGTAACTGGCCGATCAACTTGATATGTTCACACTAAAACGTTTATAACTTTTGATTTAGAGATTAGAATGACACGAATACAATGCCCTCGTTAAGCTAGCTCAATTTTCTATATTTTGTCAAATTTTGAGACTGAAATAGAGACGACAAAGCGTCCAAGTATTCCAATCTATCCCGAAATGCGTGATGCCATGCTTTATGCTTCATTTATAAGCATTTACTTAATGAACACCAATGATCAGTTTAGAATGATCATTTTAATTGGCCGATCAACTTGACATGTATGCACTAAATCGTCCATAACTTTTGATTTATAGCATAGAATGACACGAATCCAATAACCACATTAAGCTAGTTCAATTTTCTATACAGTGACAAAATTTTGAGACAGAACTAGATACAACAAAGCGTCCAAGATATCCAATCTATCCCAAACTGTGTGATGCCATGCCTTATGCTTCATTTATAAGCCTTTTCTTAGTGTGCACCAATGATCAGTATAGAATGATCACTTTAACTGGCCGATCACTTGACATGTCCATCCTAATCCTCTTTAACGTTTGATTTAGAGCTCAAAATGACACGAATCCAATGTCCACGTTAAGCTAATTCAATTTTCAACATTGTTACAAAATTTGAGACAGAACTAGATACAACGAAGCATCCAAGTAATCCAATCCATCCCAAACTGTGTGATGCCATGCCTTATGCTTCATTTATAAGCCTTTACTTAGTGAGCACCAATGATCAGTTTATAATGATCATTTTAACTGGTCGATCAATTTGACATGTCCACGATAAATAGTTCATAACTTTTGATTTAGAGCTCATAATGACATGAATATAATGTCCACGTTAAGCTAGTTCAATTTTCTATATTGTGACAAAATTTGAGACAGAAATAGATACGACAAAGCGTACAAGTAATCCAATCCATCCCAAACTAGGTGATGCAGTGTATTTTTCTTCATTCATAAGCTTTTACGTAATGAGCACCAATGATCAGTTTAGAATGATCATTTTAACTTGCCGATCAACTTTTCATGTGTGCACTAAATTATCCATACTTTTTGGTTTATAGATCCGAATGACGCGAATCCAATACCTATGTTAAGCTAGCTCAATTTTCTACATGGTAACAAAATTTGAGACAGAAATTGATACGAAAATAAGTCCAAGTAATCCAATCTATCCAAAACTGTGTGATGCAATGTATTATGATGCATTTATAACCTTTTACTCAATGTGCACCAATTATCAGTTTAGAATGATAAATTTAACTGGCCGAACAAATTTACAAATCCAAACTAAAACGTCTGTAACTTTTGATTTAGAGATCAAAATGACACGAGCCCAATGCCCTGGTTAAGCTAGCTCAATTTTCTATATTTTGACAAAATTTGAGATAGAAATTGAGACGAAAAGCATCTAAGCAATCCAATCTATCCCAAAATGTGCGATGCCATGCTTTATGCTTCATTTATAAGCTTTTATGTAATGAGCACCAATGATCTGCTTAGAATGATCATTTTAACTGGCCGATCAACTTGAAATGTTTGCACTTAATCGTCCATAACTTTTGATTTATAGCTCAGAATGACAGGAATCCAATACCCACATTAAGCTAATTCAATTTTCTATATTGTTACAAAATTTGAGACATAAGTAGATACAACAAAGCATCCAAGCAATCCAATCTATCCCAAACTGTGTGATGCCTTGCTTCATTTATAGCCTTTACTTAGTGAGCACCAATGATCAGTTTAGAAAGATCACTTTAACTAGCCGATCAATTTGACATGTCCACACCAAATCGTTCATAACTTTTGATTTAGAGTTCAGGATGACACGAATCCAATGTACACATTAAGTTAGCTCAATTTTCTATATTGTGACAAAATTTGAGATGGAAATAGATATGACAAAGCGTCCAAGTAATCCAATCCATCCCAAACTACGTGATGCCATGTATTATTCTTCATTTATATGCTTTTACTCAATGAGCACCAATGATCAGTTTAGAATGATCACTTTAACTGGCCGATCAACTTGACATTTCCACACTAAATCGTCCGTAACTTTTTTTTAGAGCTCAAAATGACACAAATCCAATGTCCACGTTAAGCTAGTTCAATTTTCGATATTGTGACAAAATTTGAGATAGAATTAGATACGACAAAGCGTACCAGTAATCCAATCCATCTCAAACTGCTTGATGCCCTGTGATACGACAAAGCGTACCAGTAACATTATTCTTCATTCATAAGCTTTTACTCAATGAACCCCAATGATCAGTTTAGAATGATCATTTTAACTGGCTGATCAACTTGTCATGTTTGCACTAAATCCTTCATAACTTTTGATTTATAACTCAGAATGACACGAATCCAATGCATACGTTAAGCTAGCTCAATTTTCTATATGCTAACAAAATCTGAGACAACAATTGATACAAAAATGAGTCCAAGTAATCGAGTCTATCCAAAACTGTGTGATGCAATGTATTATGATTCATTTGGAATCTTTTAATCAATGTGCACCAATGATCAGTTTACAATGATCATTTTAACTGGCCGATCAAATTGACATATCCAAACTAAATCGTCTGTAACTTTTGATTTAGAGCTCAAAATGACACAAATCCAATGCCGTCATTAAGCTAGCTCAATTTTCTATATTTTGACAAAATTTAAGATTGAAATAGAGACGAAAAAGCATCCAAGAAATCCAATCTATACTAAAATGCGAGATGCCATGCTTTATGCTTCATTTAAAAGCTTTTACGTAATAAGCAACAATGATCAGCTTAGAATGATCATTTTAACTGGACGATCAACTTGACATGTCTGCACTAAATCGTCCATAACTTTTGATTTATAGCTCAGAATGACACGAATCCAATACCCACATTAAGCTAATTTAATTTTCTATTTTGTTACAAATTTGAGACAAAACAATGTACAACAAAGCATCCAAATAATCCAATCTATCCAAATCTGTGTGATGCCATGCCTTATGCTTCATTTATAAGCCTTTACTTAGTGAGCACCAATGATCAGTTTAAAATGATCATTTTAACTGGCCAATAAACTTGACATGTCTGCACTAAATTGTCCATAAATTTTGATTTATAGCTCATAATGACACGAATCCAATATCCACATTAAACTAGTTCAATTTTCTATACTGTGACAAAATTTGAGACAAAACTAAATACAACAAAGCGTTCAAGTAATCCAATCTATCCAAAACTCCATGATACCATGCCTTATGTTTCATTTATAAACCTTTACTTAGTGAGCACCAATGATCAGTTTAGAATGATCATTTTAACAGGCCGATCAACTTGACATGTACGTACTAAATCGTCTGTAACTTTTGATTTAGAGCTTAGAATGACACGAATCTAATGCCCACGTTAAGCTAGCGCAATTTTCTGTATTGTAGCCAAATTTGAGACGGAAATAGATACGACAAAGCGTACAAGTAATCCAATCCATCCCAAACTGCGTGATGCCATGGATTATTCTTCATTTATAAGCTTTTACTCAATGAGCACCAATGATCAGTTTAGAATGATCATTTTAATTGGCCGATCAACTTGACATATCCCTACTAAAACGTCCAAAACTTTTGATTTAGAGCTTAAAAAGACATGAATCCAGTAACCACGTTAAGCTACCTCAATTTTCTATAATATGAATATTTTTTAGACAAAACTAGATACCAACAAGCCTCCAACTAATCCAATCCATCCCATACTGCGTGATGCCATTGATTATTTTTCATTTATAAGGTTTTACTCAATTAGCACCAATGATCGGTTTAGAATAATCATTTTAACTGGCTGATCAACTTTTCATCTCTGCACTAAATCGTCCATAACTTTTTATTTATAGCTCAGAATGACGCGAATCCAATACCTATGTTAAGCTAGCTCAATTTTCTTTTTGGTAACAAAATTTGAGAAAGAAATTGATACGAAAATGAGTCCAAGTAATCCAATCTATCCAAAACTGTGTGATTCAATGTATTATGATTCATTTATAACCTTTTACTCAATCAGCACCAATGATCAGTTGAGAATGATCACTTTAACTGACCGATCAAATTTACATATCCAAACTAAATCGTCTGTAACTTTTGATTTAGAGCTCAAAATGACACGAATCCAATGCCCTCGTTAAGCTTGCTCAATTTTCTATATTTTGACAAAATTTGAGATAGAAATAGAGACGAAAATGCATCCAAGCAATCTAATCTATCCCAAAATGTGTGATGCCATGCTTTATGCTTCATTTATATGCCTTTACATAATGAGCAACAATGATCAGCTTAGAATGATCATTTTAACTGACCGATCAACTTGACATCTTTGCACTAAATCATCCACTTTTGATTTATACCTCATAATGACACGAATCCAATACCCACATTAAGCTAATTCAATTTTCTTTATTGTTACAAAATTTGAGACAGAACTAGATTCAACAAAGCGTCCAAGAAATCCAATCTATCCCGAACTCTGTGATGCCTTGCCTTACGCTTCATTTCTAAGCCTTTACTTAATGAGCACCAATGATCAGCTTTGAATGATCACTTAAACTTGTTGATCAACTTGACATGTCCATACTAAATTGTTCGTAACTTTTGATTTAGAACTCCGAATGACACGAATCCAATGACCACATTAAGCTAGCTCAATTTTCTATATTGCGACAAAATTTGAGAAGGAAATAGATACGACAAAGCATACGAGTAATCCAATCCATCCCAACTGCGTGATGTCATGCATTATTCTTCATTTATAAGCTCTTACTTAATGAGCACCAATGATTAGTTTAGAATAATCATTTTAATTGGCCGTCAACTTGACATATCTGTACTAAATCATCTGTAGCTTTTGATTTAGAGCTTAAAATGACACAATCCAATGCCCACGTTAAGCCAACTCAATTTTCTATATTATGAAAAATTTTTAGAGAGAAATAGATACGATAAAGCGTCTAAGTAATTTAATCCATCCCAGACTGCGTGATGCCATGCATTATTTTTTCATTTATAAGGTTTTTCTCAATGAGCACCAATGATCAGTTTAAAATGATCATTTTAACTAGCCGATCAACTTGTCATGTATGCACTAAATTGTCAATAAGTTTTTATTTAGAGCTCCGAATGACACGGATCCAATGTCCACGTTAATCTAGCTCAATTTTCTGTATTGTGACAAAATTTGACATGGACATAGTTACGAAAATGCGTCCAAGTAATCAAATCTATCCAAAACTGTTTGATGCCATGCATTATGATTCATTGATATGCTTTTACTCAATAAGCACCAATGATCAGTTAGAATGATCACTTTAAATGGCCGATCAATTTTACATATCAACACTAAATCGTCTATAAATTTTAATTTAAAGTTCATAATGACATGATCCAATGCCCTCATTAAGCTAGCTAAATTTTCTATATGGTAACAAATTTTGAGACAGAAATTGATACGAAAATGAATCGAAGTACTCCAATCTATCCAAAATTATGTGATGCAATGTATTATGATTCATTTATAATCTTTTAATTAATGAGCACCAATGATCCGTTTAGAATGATCACTTTAACTGGACGATCAAATTGTCATATCCAAACTATATCGTCTAAACTTTTGTTTTAAATTTTAGAATGACACGAATCCAATGCCCTCATTAAGCTAGGTCAATTTTTTATATTTTGACAAAATTCGAGATAGAAATAGAGACGACAAAGTGTCCAAGTAATCCAATCTATCACAAAATGTGTGATGCCATGCTTTATGCTTCATTTATAAGACTTTACTTAATGAGCACCAAATGATCAGTTTAGAATGATCCATTTAACTGGCCGATCAACTTGAATTGTCTGCACTAAATCGTACATAACTTTTGACTTATAGCTCAGAATGAAACGAATCCAATACCCACATTAAGCTAGTTCAATTTTCTATATTATGACAAAATTTGAGACAAAACTAAATACAACAAAGCTTCCAAATAATCCAATCTATCCCAAACTCTGTGATGCCATGCCTTATGCTTCATTTATAAACGTTTACTTAGTGAGCACCAATGATCAGTTTAGAATGATCACTTTAACTGACCGATCATTTTGACATGTTCACACTAAATCGTCCGTAACTTTTGATTTAGAGTTCAGAATGACACGAATCCAATGTCCAAAATAAGCAAGCTCAATTTTCTTTATTGTGACAAAATTTGAGAGGGAAATAGATACGACAAATTGTCCAAGTAATCCAATCCATCCCAGACTGCGTGATGCCATGAATTATTTTTCATTTATAAGGTTTTACTTAATGAGCACCAATGATCAATATAGAATGATCGTTTTAATTGGCCGATCAACTTGTCATCTCTGCACTAAATCATCAATAAGTTTTGATTTATAGCTCAAAATGACACGAATCTAATGTACACGTTAAGCTACATCAATATTCTATATGGTAACAAAATTTGAGACAAAAATGGATACAAAAATGCGTCCAAGTAATCCACTGTATCCAGAACTATGTGATGCCATTCTTTATGATTCATTTATAAGCTTTTGCTCAATGAGCATCAATGATCACTTTAAATGGCCGATTAATTTGACATATGAACACTATATCGTCTATAACTTTTGATTTAATGCTCGGAATTGCACGAATCCAGTGCCCTCGTTAATCTAACTCATTCTCTACATTTGGACAAAATTAGAGATGGAAATGAAGACGAAAAAGCATCCAAGCACTCCAATCTATCCCAAAAATGTTTGATGCCATGCCTTATGCTTCATTTATAAGCCTTTACTTAATGAGCACCAATGATCAGTTTAGAATGATCATTTTAACTGGCCAATCAACTTGATATGTCTGCACGAAATCGTCCATAACTTTTGATTTATAGCTCAGAATGACACAAATCCAATAGCCACATTAAGCTAGTTCAAGTTTCTATATTGTGACAAAATTTGAGACATAACTAGATACAACAAAGCGTCCACGTAATCCAATCTACCCCAAACTGTGTGATGCCATGCATTATTCTCCTTTTATAAGCTTTTACTCAATGAGCACCAATGATCAGTTTAGAATGATTATTTTAATTCGTCGATCAACATGACATATCCGCACTAAATTGTTCGTAACTTTTGATTCAAAGCTTAAAATGGCACGAATCCAATGCACACGTCAAGCTAGCTCAGTTTTCTATAATTTGACAAAATTTCAGACAGAATTAGATACGACAAAGCGTTCAAGTAATCCAATACATCCCAAACTGCATTATGCCACGCATTATTTTTCATTTATAAGGTTTTACTCAGTGAGCACCAATGATCAGTTTAGAATTATCATTTTAACTGGCCGATCAACGTGTCATGTTTGCACTAAATTGACCGTAACTATTGATTTATAGCTCAGAATAATACGAATCCAATGCCCACGTTAAGCTAGCTCAATTATCAATATGGTAACAAAATTTGGCACAGATACGAAAATGTATCAAAGTAATCCAATCTACCTAAAATTGTGTGATGCCATGCATTATGATTCATTTATAAGCTTTTACTCAGTGATCAGTTTAGAATGATCACTTTAACTGGCCGATCAACTTGACATATACACACTAAATCGTATATAACTTTTGATTTAGAGCTCGTAATGACACGAATCCAATGCCCTCGTTAAGCTAGCTCAATTTTCTATATTTTGACAAAATTTTAAATAGAATTAGAGACGAGAAAGCATCCAAGCAATCCAATCTATACCAAAATGCGTGATGCCATGATTTATGCTTCATTTCTAAGTCTTTAATTAATGAGCACCAATGATCACTTTAAAATGATCATTTTAACTGGCCAATCAACTTGACATGTCTCCACTAAATCGTCCATAACTTTTGATTTATAGCTCATAATGACACGAATCCAATACCCACATTAAGCTAATTCAATTTTCTATATTGTGATAAAATTTGAGATAGAAGTAGATACAACAAAGTGCCCAAGTAATCCAATCTATCCCAAACTGCGTGATGCCATGCCTTATGCTTCATTTATAAGCATTTACTTAATGAGCACAAATGATCCGTTTACAATGATCAATTTAACTGGACAATCAACTTGACATTTCCACACTAAATCGTCCGTAACTTTTTATTTAGAGCTTAGAATGACACGAATCCAATGTCCACGTTAAACTAGCTCAATATTCTATATTGTGACAAAATTTGACACTAAAATAGATACGACAGAGCGTACAAGAAATCCAATCCATTCCAAACTGCGTGATGTCATGCATTATTCTTCATTTATTAGCTTTTACCGAATGAGCACCTCTGATCAGTTTAGAATGATCATTTTAATTGGACGATCAACATTTCATGTCCGCACTAAATCACCCGTAACTTTTGATTTATAGTTTAAAATGACATGAATGCAATGACCATGTTAATCTAGCTCATTTTTTCTATAATATGACAAAATTTAATACAGAACTGGATACAACAAAGCGTCCAAATAATCCAATCTATCCCAAACTGTGTGATGCCATGCCTTATGCTTCCTTTGTAAGGTTTTACTCAATGAGCATCAATGATTACTTTAGAATTATCATTTGAACTGCCCGATCAACATTTCACGTCTGCACTAAATCTTCCACAACTTTTGATTTATAGCTCAAAATGAAATGAATCCAATGCCCACGTTAAATTACCTCAATTTTCTATATGGTAACAAAATTTGGGATATAAATAGATACGAAAATGCGTCAAAGTAATCCAATCCATCCCAAACTGCGTGTTGCTATGCAATATTTTTCATTTATAAGGTTTTACTCAATGAGCACCAAAGAAGAGTTTAGTATGATCATTTTAATTTGCCGATCAACTTCTCATGTTTGCACTAAATTGTCCATACTTTTTATTTATAACTCAGAATGCCCACGTTAAGCTAGCTCAATTTTCTATATGTTAACAAAATTTGAGACAGAAATAGATACAAAAATGCGTCCAATCTATTCAAAACTGTGTGATGCCATGCATTATGATCCATTTCTAACCTTTTACTCAATGAGCACCAATGATCAGTTTAAAATGATCACTTTAACTGGCCGATCAACTTGACATATCCACACTAAATTTTCTGTAACTTTTTATTCAGAGCTCAATGTTCTAGCTCAATTTGAGACAACGTTAATCTAGCTCAATATTCTATATTTTGGCAAAATTTGAGAAAAAGGTAGAGACGGCAAAACGTCCACCTAATCCAGTCTATCCCAAAATGCGTGATGACAGGCTTTATTATTCCTTTATAAGCCTTTACTTAATGAGCACCAATGATCAGTTTAGAATAATCATATTAACTGGCCGATCAACTTGAAATGTCTGAACTAAATCGTACGTAACTTTTGATTTTGAGCTCAGAATGAAACAAATCCAATGCCCATGCTAAGCTAGGTCCATTTTCTATATTGTAACAAAATTTGATACATAAAAAGATATGAAAAAGTGTCAAAGTAATCTATTCAATCCAATGCCCACGTTGACATGTTTGCACTAAATATTTTATATTTTGCAAAATTTGAGACCGAAATAGATATGACAAAGCGTCCATGTAATCCAATCTATCCCAAACTGCGTGATGCCATGTTTTATGCTTCATTTATAAGCCTTTACTTAATAAGCACCAATGTTTGGTTTAGAATGATCACTTTAACAGGTCGATCAACTTGATATATCCGCTATAAATCGTATATAACTTTTTATTTAGACACTAATCCAATGTCCATGTTAACCTAGCTCAATTTTCAATATTTTGCCAAATTTGAGATACAAATAGAGACAACAAAGCATCCAAGTAATCCAACCTATCCCAAACTATGTTATGCCATGCTTTATGCTTCATTTATAAGCCTTTACTCAATCACTACTGTTGATCAGTTTAGAATAATCAACTTAACTGGCCGATCAATATGACATTTAGATATACATGTCTGCACCAAATCGTACGTAACTTTTCATTTATAGCTCAGAATGACACGAATCCAATTCCCACGTTAAGCTAGCTCAATTTTCTATATTTTGACAAATTTTGAGACAGAAATAGAGATGACAAATCATCTACGAAATCCAATATATCCCGAACTGTGTGATATCATGCTTTATGCTTCATTTATAACCCTTTACTTAGTGAGCACCAATGATCACTTTAGAATAATTGCTTTAACTGGCATATCAACTTGACATGTCCGCACTAAATCGTCCATAACTTTTGATTCAGAGCTCAGACTGAAACAATCCAATGCCCACGTTAAACTAGCTCCATTTTCTATACTGTAACAAACTTTGATACAGAAATAGATACGACAAAGCGTCCAAGTAATCCAATCAATCCAAAACTATATAAGATGGCATGCATTATGCTTCATTTATAAGCCTTTACTCTAGGAGCACCAATGAGCAGTTTGGAATAATCATATCAACTTGACTTGTCCACACTAAATCGTTCGTAACTTTTGATTTTGAGCTCAAAATGACACGAATTCAATGACCACATTAAACTAGATAAATTTCTATATTTTAACAAAATTTGAGACAGAAATAGAGACCAAAAAGCGCCCAAGTAATCCAATCTATCCAAAACTATGTGATGCCAAGTATTAAGCTTGATTTATAAGAATTTACTCAATGATCACCAATTATCAGTTTAGAAGATTCATATTAATTGGTCGATCAACTTGACATTTCCACACTAAATCGTCCGTAACTTTTGATTTTGAGCTCAGAATGACACGAATCCAATGCCCACATTAAGGTAGATAAATTTTCTACATATTAACAAAATCTGAAACAAAAATAGAGACGACAAAGCGTCCAAGTAATCCAATCTATCCAAAAATGTGTAATGCCATACATTATGCTTCATTTATAAGCCTTTACTCAATGAGCACCAATGATCAATTTAGAATAATCATATTAACTGGCCAATGAACTTGACATGTCCGCTTTAAATCGTCAGTAACTTTTGATTTTGAGTTTAGAATGACACGAATCCAATGCCCACGTTAAGCTAGATAAATTTTCTATATCTTAACAAAATTTGAGACTGAAATAGAGACGACAAAGCGTCCAAATAATCCTATCTTTCCCAAACTGTAAGATGGCGTGCATTATGCTTCATTTATAAGATTTTATTCAATGAGCACCAATGATTAGTTTAAAATGATCAGATTAACTAGCCGATCAATATGACATTTGCGGTTTAAATCGTCCGTAACATTGGATTTCGAGCTCGGAATGACACGAATTCAATGCCCACGTTGACATATCCGCACTAAATTTTCTATATTTTTCAAAATTTGAGACAGAAATTGAGACGAGAAAGCGTCCAAGTAATCCAATCTATTCCAAACTGCATGATGCCATGCTTTATGCTACATTTCTATGCCTTTACTTAATGAGCACCAAAAATCGTTTTAGAATGATCACTTTAACTGGCCGATCAACTTTACATGTCCACACTAAATAGTCAGTAACTTTTGATTTAGAGCTCAAAATGACACGAATCCAATACCCACGTTAAGCTAGCTAAATTTTCTATATTTTGCAAAATTTGAGATAGAAATAGAGAAAACAAAGCATCCAAGTAATCCAATCTATCTCAACCTGCGTGATGCCATGCTTCATGCTTCATTTATAAGACTTTACTCAATTAGCACCATTGATCAGTTTAGAATAATCATCTTGACTGGCCGATAACCTTTACATGTCTCCACCAAATCGTGTGTAACTTTTGATTTACAGCTCTGAATGACACGAATACAATGTCCACGTTAAGCTAGCTCAGTTTTCTCTATTGTTACAAAATAGGAGACAAAACTAGATACGACAAAGCATCCAAATAATCCAATCTATCCCAAACTGCGTGATGCCATGCATTATGCTTCATTTATAAGCCTTTACTCAATGAGGACCAATGATCAATTTAGAATAATCATATTAACTTGCCGATCAACTTGACATGTGCACACTACATCGTCTATAACTTTTGATTTAAAGCTCAGAATGACACAAATCCAGTGCCCACATTAAGCTAGCTCAATTTTGTATATAATAATAAAATTTGAGACAAAAATAGACACGAAAAAGCGTCCAAGTAATCCAATCTTTCCCAAACTGTAAGATGGTGTGCATTATGCTTCATTTTTAAGCCTTCACTCAATGAGCACCAATGATCAGTTTAAAATGATCATATTAACTGGCCGATCAACTTGACATGTCCGTACAAATTTTCCGTAACTTTTGATTTTGATCACAGAAAAACACGAATTCAACGCCGACGTTAAGTTAGATAAATTTTCTATATTTTAACATAAATTTGTGAGAAAAATAGTGACGACAAAGCGTCCAAGTAATCCAATCTATCCAAAACTATGGGATGCCATGCATTATGCTTGATTTATAAGCCTTTACTCAATGAGCACCAATGATCAGTTTAGAGTAATCATATTAACTGGCCGATCAACGTGACATGTCTGCACTAAATCATCCGTAACTTTTGATTTTGAGCTCAGAATAACACGAATCCAATTCCCACGTTAAGCTAGCTCAATTTTCTCTATTGTTACAAAATTTGAGACATAACTAGATACGACAAAGCGTCCAAATAATCCAATCTATGCCAAACTGCGTGATGCCATTCATTATGCTTCCTTTATAAGCCTTTACTCAATGAGCACCAATGATCAGTTTAGAATAATCATATTAAGTGGCCGATCAACTTGACATATCCGTATTAAATCATCCATAAATTTTGACTAAAAGATCATAATGACATGTATCCAATGCCCACGTTAATCTTGCTAAATTTTCTATATTTTGACAAAATTTGAGAAAAAAAATAGAGTCAACAAAGCGTCGAAGTATTCCAATCTTTCCCAAACTTTGTGATGTCATGCTTTAGGCTTCATTGATAAACCTTTGCTTAAAGAGCACCAATGATCAGTTTAGAATGATCACTTTAACTGGCCGATCAACATGACATATCGAAAACAAATGTTCCGAAACTTTTGATTTAGAGCTCAAAATGACACGAATCCAATGTATATGTTAAGCTAGCTCAATTTTCTATATTGTAACAAAATTGCAGACGAAAATAGATACGAAAAAACCATCCAAGTAATCCAATCTATCAAAAACTGTGTAATGTCATGCATTATGTTTCATTTATAAGCATTTACTTAATGAGCACCAATGATCAATTTAGAATTATCACATTAACTACCCGATAAAATTATCATGTACGCACTAAATCGTCCGTAACTTTTGATTTATAGTTTAGAATGACAACAATTGCATGCCCACGTTAAGCTAGGTAAATTTTCTATATTTTGCAAAATTTGAAACAGAGACAACAAAGCGTCCAAGTAATCCAATCTATCCCAACCTGCGTGATGCCATGCTTTATGCTTCATTTATAATCATTTACTCAATCAGTGCCATTGATCAGTTTAGAATAATCATCTTAACTGGCCGATAACCTTGACATGTCCGCACAAACTCGTCCGTAATTTTTCGATCTAGAGCTTAGAATGACACAAATCCAATTCCCACGTTAAGTTAGCTCAATTTTCTATATTGTGACAAAATTTGAGACATAAATAGAGACGGCAAATTGTCTAAGTAATCCACTCTATCCCAAACTGTGTGATACCATGCTTTATGCTTTATTTATAAGCCTTTAATTTATGAGCACCAATGACCAGCTTAGAATGATTACTTTAATTGGCCGATCAATTTGACATGTACACACTAAATCGTCCGTAACTTTTGATTTAGAGCTCAAAATGACACAAATCCAATGCGCACGTTTAGCTAGCTCAATTTTCTATATTGTAACAAAATTTGAGACAGAAATAGATACGAAAAACCATCCAAGTAAACCAATCTATCCAAAACAATGTGATGCTATGTATTATGCTTCATTTATAAGCCTTTATTCAGTTTAGAGTAATCATATTAACTGGCCGATAAACTTGACATGTACGCAGTTAATCATCCGTAACTTTTGATTTTGATTTCAGAATAACACGAATTCAATGCCCTTGTAAAGCTATATAAATTTTCTATATTTTAACAAAACTTGAGACAGAAATAGAGACGACAAAGCATCCAAGTAATCCAATCTATCCCGAAATGTGTGATGCCATGCATTATGCTTGTTTATAAGCCTTTACTCAATAAGCGCCAATGATCAGTTTAGAATAATAATATTATCTGGCCAGTAAACTTGACATGTCTGCACTAAACCATCCCTAACTTTTGATTTTGAGCTCGGAATGACACAAATCTAATGCCCCCGTTAAGCTATCTCAATTTTCTCTATGGTTACAAAATTTGAGACACAACTACATATGACAAAGCGTCCAAATAATCCAATATATCAAACTGCGTGATGCCATGCATTATGCTTCATTTATAAGCCTTTACTCAATGAGCACCAATGATCAGTTCAAAATAATCATATTAAGTGGTTGATCAACTTGACATATCCACATTAAATCGTTCGTAAATTTGATTTAAAGCTCATAATGACACGTATCCAATGCCCACGTTAATCTTGCTTAATTTTCTATATTTTGAAAAAGTTTGAGACAAAAATAGAGTAGTGTCCAAGTAATCCAATCTTTACCAAACTTTGTGATGCCATGCTTTATGCTTCATTTATAAACCTTTTCTTAAATAGCACCAATGATCGGTTTAGAATGATCACTTTAACAGGCCGATCAACATGAAATGTCTGCACTAAATCTTCCGAAACTTTTGATTTAGAGCTCAGAATAACACAAATCCAATGTCTACATTTAGCTAACTCAATTTTCTATATTGTAACAAAATTTAATACGGAAATAGATACAAAAAACCATCCAAGTAATCCAATCTATCCAAAAATGTTTGATGCCATGCATTATGTTTCATTTATAAGCCTTTATTCAATGATCACCAATGATCAGTTTAGAATTATCACATTAACTAGCTGATCAACTTGACAATTTGCTCTAAATCGTCCGTAACTTTTGATTTAGAGTTCAGAATGACACCAATCAAATGCCAATGTTAAGCTAGATAAATTTTCTATATTTTGCAAAATTTGAGATAGAAATGGGGACAACAAAGCGTCCAAGTAAACTAATCTATTCCCACCTGCGTGATGCCATGCTTTATGCTTCTTCTATAAGCATTTACTCAATCAGCACCATTGATCAGTTTAGAATAATCATCTTAACTACCCGATAACCTTGACATGTCTGCACCAAATCGTCCGTAATGTTTGATTTAGAGTTTAGAGTGACACGAATAAATTGTCCAAGTTAAGCTAGCTCAATTTTCTATATTGTGACAAAAATTGTGACATAAAGATAGACGACAAATCGTCTAAGTAATCCAATCTATCCCACAATGTGTGATGCCATGCTTTATGCATTATTTATCAGCCTTTAATTAATTAGCACCAATGATCTGCATAAAATGATTACATTAACTACCAGATCAACTTGACATGTACGCACTAAATAATCCGTAACTTTTGATTTAGAGCTCAGAATGACACAAATCCAGTGCCCATGTTATGCAAGCTCAATTTTCTATCTTGTAACTAAATTTGACACAAAAACAGATTCAAAAAACCGTCCAAGTAATCCAACCTATCCAAAACTGTGTGAAGCCATGTATTATGCTTCATTTATAAGCCTTTACTCAATTTGCACCAATGATCAGTACAGAATTATCTCATTAACTCGCTGATCAAGTTGTCATTTCCACACTAAATCGTACGTCACTTGTGATTTATAGTTCAGAATGACATGCCCACGTTAAGCTAGGTAAATGTTCTATATTTTGCAAAATTAGAGATAGAAATAGAGACAACAATGCGTCCAAGTAATCCAATCTATCCCAACCGGCGTGATGCCATCCTTTATGATTAATTTATAAGACTTTACTCAATCAGCACCATTGATCAGTTTAGAATAATCATCTAAACTGGCCTATAACCTTGACATGTCGACAACAAATCGTCCATAACTTTTTATTTAGAGCTCGGAATGACACGAATCCAATGCCCATGTTGAGCTAGAACAATTTTCTATATTGTGACAAAATATGAGATAGAAGTATAGACGAAATATCGTGTAAGGAATCCAATCTATCCCAATCAGCGTGATGTCATGCTTTAAGCTTCATTTATGAGCCTTTACTCAATGAGCACCAATGATCAGTTTAAAAAGATCATATTAAATGGCCGATAACCTTGACATGTCCGCCCTAAATCGTACGTAAATTTTGATTTAAAGCTCAAAATGACACGTATCCAATGCCCACGTTAATCTTGCTAAATTTTCTATATTTTGACAAAATTAGGGAAAGAAATAGAGTCGATAAAGCGTCCAAGTAATCCAATCTTTCCCTAACTTTGTGATGCCATGCTTTATGCTTCATTTATTTACCTTTGCTTAAAGAGTACCAATGATCAGTTTAGAATAATAACTTTAACTGGCCGATCAACATGACATTTCCGCACTAAATGATCAGAAACTTTTGATTTAGAGTTCAGAATGACACGAATCCAATGTCTATGTTAAGCTAGCTAAATTTTCTATATTTTAACAAAATTTGACACGAAAATAGATACGAAAAACCGTCCAAGTAATCCAATCTATCAAAAACTGTGTGATGCCATGCATTATGCATTTATAAGCCTTTACTCAATGAGCACCAATGATCAGTTTAGAATAATCATATTAACTGGCCAATCAACTTGACATGTCCGCACGAAATTGTCTGTAACTTTTGATTTTGAGCTTAGAATAACATGAATTCAATGCCCACGTTAAGCTAGATAAATTTTCAATATTGTTACAAAATTTGATACATAACTACATACGAGAAAGCGTCCAAACAATCATATCTATCCCAAACTACGTGATGCCATGCATTATGCTTCCTTTATAAGCCTTTACTCAATGAGCAGCAATGATCAGTTTAGAATGATCATATTAACTGGCTGATCAACTTGACATGGCCGTACTATATCGTTCGTAACTTTTGATTTAGAGCTCAGAAACGCACGAATCCAATGCCCACGTTAAGCTAGCTCAATGTTCTATATTTTTACGAAATTTGAGATAGAAATAGAGATGACAAAGCATCCAAGTAATCCAACCTATCCAAAACTGTGTGATGCATTATGCTTCATTTATAATTCTTTACTTAATGACCACCAATGATCAGTTAAAAAAATCATATTAACTGGCTGATCAACTTAACTCGTCCGAATGACACGAATCCAATGTCTACGTAAGCTAGCTCAATTTTCTATATTGTAACAAAATTTGAAATGGAAATAGATACGAAAAACCGTCCAAGTAATCCAATATATCCAAAACTGTGTGACACCATGCATTATGCTTCATTTATAAGCCTTTACTTAATGAGCACCAGTGATCAATTTAGAATAATCATATTAACTGGCCAATGAACTTGACATGTTCGCACTAAATTGTCAATAACTTTTGATTTTGAACTCTGAAGGACACGAACAAATGCCCATGTTAAGCTAGATAAAGTTTCTATATCTTAGCAAAATTTGAGACATAAATAGAGATGACAAAGCATTCAAGTAATCAAATCTATCCAAATCTGTGTGATGTCATGCATTATGCTTCATTTATAAGCATTTACTCAATGATCACCAATGATCATATTAACTTGCCGATCAGCTTGACATGTCCGGCCTAAATCGTTAGTAACTTTTGATTTTGAGCTCGGAATGACACGTTGACATGTCCGCACCAAATTTTACAATATTTTTCAAAATTTGAGACAGAAATAGAGACGACAAAGCGTCCAAGTAATCAAGTCTATCCCAAATGGCGTGATGCCATGCTTTATGCTTCATTTATAAGCCTTTAATTAATGAGCCCCAATGATCGTTTTAATGATCACTTTAATTCCCCGATAAACTTGATATTTTAGCACTAAATTGTATGTAAGTTTTGATTTAGAGTTCAGAATGACACAAATTCAATGCCAACGTTGACATGTCCGCATCATATTTTCAATATTTTTGAATATATGAGACAGAAATAGAGACGACAAAGCATTCAAATAATCCAATCTATCCCAAAATACGTTATGCCATGCATTATGCTTCATTTATAAGCCTTTGCTCAATGAGCAACAATGATCAGTTTAGAATAATCATCTTAACTACCCGATAACCTTGACATGTCTGCACCAAATCGTCCGTAATGTTTGATTTAGAGTTTAGAGTGACACGAATAAAATGTCCAAGTTAAGCTAGCTCAATTTTCTATATTGTGACAAAAATTGTGACATAAAGATAGACGACAAATCGTCTAAGTAATCCAATCTATCCCACAATGTGTGATGCCAAGCTTTATGCATTATTTATCAGCCTTTAATTAATTAGCACCAATGGTCTGCACAGAATGATTACATTAACTACTAGATCAACTTGACATGTACGCACTAAATAATCCGTAACTTTTGATTTAGAGCTCAGAATGACACAAATCCAGTGCCCATGTTATGCAAGCTCAATTTTCTATATTGTAACTAACTTTGACACAAAAACAGATTCAAAAAACCGTCCAAGTAATCCAACCTATCCAAAACTGTGTGAAGCCATGTATTATGCTTCATTTATAAGCCTTTACTCAATTTGCACCAATGATCAGTACAGAATTATCTCATTAACTCGCTGATCAAGTTGTCATGTCCACACTAAATCGTACGTCACTTTTGATTTATAGTTCAGAATGACATGCCCACGTTAAGCTAGGTAAATGTTCTATATTTTGCAAAATTAGAGATAGAAATAGAGACAACAATGCGTCCAAGTAATCCAATCTATCCCAACCGGCGTGATGCCATCCTTTATGATTAATTTATAAGACTTTACTCAATCAGCACCATTGATCAGTTTAGAATAATCATCTAAACTGGCCTATAACCTTGACATGTCGGCAACAAATCGTCCATAACTTTTTATTTAGAGCTTGGAATGACACGAATCCAATGCCCATGTTGAGCTAGAACAATTTTCTATATTGTGACAAAATATGAGATAGAAGTATAGACGAAATATCGTGTAAGGAATCCAATCTATCCCAATCAGCGTGATGTCATGCTTTAAGCTTCATTTATGAGCCTTTACTCAACGAGCACCAATGATCAGTTTAAAAAGATCATATTAAATGGCCGATAACCTTGACATGTCCACCCTAAATCGTACGTAAATTTTGATTTAAAGCTCATAATGACACGTATCCAATGCCCACGTTAATCTTGCTAAATTTTCTATATTTTGACAAAATTAGGGAACGAAATAGAGTCGATAAAGCGTCCAAGTAATCCAATCTTTCCCTAACTTTGTGATGCCATGCTTTATGCTTCATTTATATACCTTTGCTTAAAGAGTACCAATGATCAGTTTAGAATAATAACTTTAACTGGCCGATCAACATGACATTTCCGCACTAAATGATCAGAAACTTTTGATTTAGAGTTCAGAATGACACGAATCCAATGTCTATGTTAAGCTAGCTAAATTTTCTATATTTTAACAAAATTTGACACGGAAATAGATATGAAAAACCGTCCAAGTAATCCAATCTATCAAAAACTGTGTGATGCCATGCATTATGCATTTATAAGCCTTTACTCAATGAGCACCAATGATCAGTTTAGAATAATCATATTAACTGGCCAATCAACTTGACATGTCCGCACGAAATCGTCCGTAACTTTTGATTTTGAGCTTAGAATAACACGAATTCAATGCCCACGTTAAGCTAGATAAATTTTCAATATTGTTACATAATTTGATACATAACTACATACGAGAAAGCGTCCAAACAATCATATCTATCCCAAACTACGTGATGCCATGCATTATGCTTCCTTTATAAGCCTTTACTCAATGAGCAGCAATGATCAGTTTAGAATGATCATATTAACTGGCTGATCAACTTTACATGGCCGTACTATATCGTTCGTAACTTTTGATTTATAGCTCAGAAACGCACGAATCCAATGCCCACGTTAAGCTAGCTCAATGTTCTATATTTTTACGAAATTTGAGATAGAAATAGAGATGACAAAGCATCCAAGTAATCCAACCTATCCAAAACTGTGTGATGCATTATGCTTCATTTATAATTCTTTACTTAATGACCACCAATGATCAGTTAAAAAAATCATATTAACTGGCTGATCAACTTGACTCGTCCGAATGACACGAATCCAATGTCTACGTAAGCTAGCTCAATTTTCTATATTGTAACAAAATTTGAAATGGAAATAGATACGAAAAACCGTCCAAGTAATCCAATATATCCAAAACTGTGTGACGCCATGCATTATGCTTCATTTATAAGCCTTTACTTAATGAGCACTAGTGATCAATTTAGAATAATCATATTAACTGGCCAATGAACTTGACATGTTCGCACTAAATTGTCAATAACTTTTGATTTTAAACTCTGAAGGACACGAACAAATGCCCATGTTAAGCTATATAAAGTTTCTTTATCTTAGCAAAATTTGAGACATAAATAGAGATGACAAAGCATTCAAGTAGTCCAATCTATCCAAATCTGTGTGATGTCATGCATTATGCTTCATTTATAAGCATTTACTCAATGATCACCAATGATCATATTAACTTGCCGATCAGCTTGACATGTCCGGCCTAAATCGTTAGTAACTTTTGATTTTGAGCTCGGAATGACACGTTGACATGTCCGCACCAAATTTTACAATATTTTTCAAAATTTGAGACAGAAATAGAGACGACAAAGCGTCCAAGTAATCAAGTCTATCCCAAATGGCGTGACGCCATGCTTTATGCTTCATTTATAAGCCTTTAATTAATGAGCCCCAATGATCGTTTTAATGATCACTTTAATTCCCCGATAAACTTGATATTTTAGCACTAAATTGTATGTAAGTTTTGATTTAGAGTTCAGAATGACACAAATTCAATGCCAACGTTGACATGTCCGCATCATATTTTCAATATTTTTGAATATATGAGACAGAAATAGAGACGACAAAGCATTCAAATAATCCAATCTATCCCAAAATACGTTATGCCATGCATTATGCTTCATTTATAAGCCTTTGCTCAATGAGCAACAATGATCAGTTTAGAATAATCATCTTAACTACCCGATAACCTTGACATGTCTGCACCAAATCGTCCGTAATGTTTGATTTAGAGTTTAGAGTGACACGAATAAAATGTCCAAGTTAAGCTAGCTCAATTTTCTATATTGTGACAAAAATTGTGACATAAAGATAGACGACAAATCGTCTAAGTAATCCAATCTATCCCACAATGTGTGATGCCAAGCTTTATGCATTATTTATCAGCCTTTAATTAATTAGCACCAATGGTCTGCACAGAATGATTACATTAACTACTAGATCAACTTGACATGTACGCACTAAATAATCCGTAACTTTTGATTTAGAGCTCAGAATGACACAAATCCAGTGCCCATGTTATGCAAGCTCAATTTTCTATATTGTAACTAACTTTGACACAAAAACAGATTCAAAAAACCGTCCAAGTAATCCAACCTATCCAAAACTGTGTGAAGCCATGTATTATGCTTCATTTATAAGCCTTTACTCAATTTGCACCAATGATCAGTACAGAATTATCTCATTAACTCGCTGATCAAGTTGTCATGTCCACACTAAATCGTACGTCACTTTTGATTTATAGTTCAGAATGACATGCCCACGTTAAGCTAGGTAAATGTTCTATATTTTGCAAAATTAGAGATAGAAATAGAGACAACAATGCGTCCAAGTAATCCAATCTATCCCAACCGGCGTGATGCCATCCTTTATGATTAATTTATAAGACTTTACTCAATCAGCACCATTGATCAGTTTAGAATAATCATCTAAACTGGCCTATAACCTTGACATGTCGGCAACAAATCGTCCATAACTTTTTATTTAGAGCTCGGAATGACACGAATCCAATGCCCATGTTGAGCTAGAACAATTTTCTATATTGTGACAAAATATGAGATAGAAGTATAGACGAAATATCGTGTAAGGAATCCAATCTATCCCAATCAGCGTGATGTCATGCTTTAAGCTTCATTTATGAGCCTTTACTCAACGAGCACCAATGATCAGTTTAAAAAGATCATATTAAATGGCCGATAACCTTGACATGTCCACCCTAAATCGTACGTAAATTTTGATTTAAAGCTCATAATGACACGTATCCAATGCCCACGTTAATCTTGCTAAATTTTCTATATTTTGACAAAATTAGGGAACGAAATAGAGTCGATAAAGCGTCCAAGTAATCCAATCTTTCCCTAACTTTGTGATGCCATGCTTTATGCTTCATTTATATACCTTTGCTTAAAGAGTACCAATGATCAGTTTAGAATAATAACTTTAACTGGCCGATCAACATGACATTTCCGCACTAAATGATCAGAAACTTTTGATTTAGAGTTCAGAATGACACGAATCCAATGTCTATGTTAAGCTAGCTAAATTTTCTATATTTTAACAAAATTTGACACGGAAATAGATATGAAAAACCGTCCAAGTAATCCAATCTATCAAAAACTGTGTGATGCCATGCATTATGCATTTATAAGCCTTTACTCAATGAGCACCAATGATCAGTTTAGAATAATCATATTAACTGGCCAATCAACTTGACATGTCCGCACGAAATCGTCCGTAACTTTTGATTTTGAGCTTAGAATAACACGAATTCAATGCCCACGTTAAGCTAGATAAATTTTCAATATTGTTACAAAATTTGATACATAACTACATACGAGAAAGCGTCCAAACAATCATATCTATCCCAAACTACGTGATGCCATGCATTATGCTTCCTTTATAAGCCTTTACTCAATGAGCAGCAATGATCAGTTTAGAATGATCATATTAACTGGCTGATCAACTTGACATGGCCGTACTATATCGTTCGTAACTTTTGATTTAGAGCTCAGAAACGCACGAATCCAATGCCCACGTTAAGCTAGCTCAATGTTCTATATTTTTACGAAATTTGAGATAGAAATAGAGATGACAAAGCATCCAAGTAATCCAACCTATCCAAAACTGTGTGATGCATTATGCTTCATTTATAATTCTTTACTTAATGACCACCAATGATCAGTTAAAAAAAATCATATTAACTGGCTGATCAACTTGACTCGTCCGAATGACACGAATCCAATGTCTACGTAAGCTAGCTCAATTTTCTATATTGTAACAAATTTTGAAATGGAAATAGATACGAAAAACCGTCCAAGTAATCCAATATATCCAAAACTGTGTGACGCCATGCATTATGCTTCATTTATAAGCCTTTACTTAATGAGCACCAGGGATCAATTTAGAATAATCATATTAACTGGCCAATGAACTTGACATGTTCGCACTAAATTGTCAATAACTTTTGATTTTGAACTCTGAAGGACACGAACAAATGCCCATGTTAAGCTAGATAAAGTTTCTATATCTTAGCAAAATTTGAGACATAAATAGAGATGACAAAGCATTCAAGTAGTCCAATCTATCCAAATCTGTGTGATGTCATGCATTATGCTTCATTTATAAGCATTTACTCAATGATCACCAATGATCATATTAACTTGCCGATCAGCTTGACATGTCCGGCCTAAATCGTTAGTAACTTTTGATTTTGAGCTCGGAATGACACGTTGACATGTCCGCACCAAATTTTACAATATTTTTCAAAATTTGAGACAGAAATAGAGACGACAAAGCGTCCAAGTAATCAAGTCTATCCCAAATGGCGTGATGCCATGCTTTATGCTTCATTTATAAGCCTTTAATTAATGAGCCCCAATGATCATTTTAATGATCACTTTAATTCCCCGATAAACTTGATATTTTAGCACTAAATTGTATGTAAGTTTTGATTTAGAGTTCAGAATGACACAAATTCAATGCCAACGTTGACATGTCCGCATCATATTTTCAATATTTTTGAATATATGAGACAGAAATAGAGACGACAAAGCATTCAAATAATCCAATCTATCCCAAAATACGTTATGCCATGCATTATGCTTCATTTATAAGCCTTTACTCAATGAGCAACAATGATCAGTTTAGAATAATCATCTTAACTACCCGATAACCTTGACATGTCTGCACCAAATCGTCCGTAATGTTTGATTTAGAGTTTAGAGTGACACGAATAAAATGTCCAAGTTAAGCTAGCTCAATTTTCTATATTGTGACAAAAATTGTGACATAAATTGATACGACAAAGCGTCCAAGTAATCCTATCTTTCCCAAACTATAAGATGGCAAGTATTATGCTTCATTTATAAGATTTTACTCAATTAGAACCAATGATCAGTTTAGAATAATCATATTAACTGGCCGATCAATTTAACATGCCCGCACTAAATCGTCCGTAACTTTTGACTTTGAGCTCAGAATAACACGAATTCAATGCCCACATTAAGGTAGATAAATTTTCTATATTTTAACAAAAGTTGAGACTGAAATAGAGACGCAAAGCATCCAAGTAATCCAATCTATCCAAAATTGTGTGATGCCATGTATTATGCTTGATTTATAAGCTTTTACTCAATGAGCACCAATGATCAGTTTAGAATAATCATATTAACTGGCTGATCAATGACATGTATGCGATAAATCGTCCATAAATTTTGATTTAAAGCTAATAATGACACGTATCCAATGCCCACGTTAATTTTTCTAAATTTTCTATATGTTGACAAAATTTGAGACAAAAATAGCGTCGACAAAGCGTCCAAGTAATCCAATCTTTCCCAAACTTTTCGATGCCATGCTTTATTCTTCATTTAGAAACCTTTGCTTAAAAAGCACCAATGATTAGTTTAGAATGATCATTTTAACTGGCCGATCAACATGACATGTCCGCAGTAAATCTTCTGAAAATTTTGATTTAGAGCTCAGAATGACACGAATCCAATGTGTACGTTAAGCTAGCTCAAGTTTCTATATTGTAACAAAATTTAAGATGTAAATAGATATGAAAAATTTTCCATGTAATCCAATCTATCCCAAACTGCGCGATGCCATGCTTTATGCTTTATTTATAAGCCTTTAATGAGCACCAATGATCAGTTTAGAATGATTACTTTAACTGGCCAATCAACTTGACATTTACGCACTAAGTCGTCCGTAACTTTTGATTTAGAGCTCTGAATTACACAACTCCAATGCCCACGTTAAACTAGCTCAATTTTCTATATTGTAACAAAATTTGCGACTGAAATAGATACCCAGTAATCCAATCTATCCAATCTATACTGAAATAGATACCCAGTAACTTTTGATTTCCCATTATGCTTATTTATAAGCATTCACTCAATGAGCACAAATGATCAGTTTAGAATAATCATATTAACTGGCTGATCAACTTGACATGTCTGTAATAAATCGTCCGTAACTTTAGATTTAAAGCTCATAATGACACATAACCAATGCCCATGCTAATCTTGCTAAATTTTATATATTTTGACAATAATTGAGACAGAAATAGAGTCGATAAAGCCTCCAAGTAATCCAACCTTTCCCTAACTTTGTGATGCCATGCTTTATGCTTCATTTATATACCTTTGCTTAAACAGCACCAATGATCAGCTTAGAATGATCACTTTAACTAGCCGATCAACATGACATGTTCGCACTACATCTTCCGAATATTTTGATTTAGAGCTCAGAATGACACGAATCCAATGTCTACGTCAAACTAGCTAAATTTTCTATAGTATAACAAAATTTGACGCGGAAATAGATACGAAAAAACTGTCCAAGTAATCAATCTATCCAAAATTGTGTGATGCCATGCATTATTTTTCATTTATAAGCCTTTACTCGATGAGCACCAATATTCTGGTTAGAATAATCATATTAACTGGTGATCAACTTGACATGACCGCACTATCTAAGCTAGATAAATTTTCAATATTTTATCAAAATTTGAGACAGAAATAGAGACGACAAAGCATCCAAGTAATCCAATCTATCCAAAACTGTGCGATGCCATGCATTATGCTTGCTTTATTAGCCTTTACTCAATGAGCACCATTGATAAGTTTAGAATAATCATATTAACTGGCCGATCAACTTGACATGTCTGCACAAAAACGTCAGTAACATTTGATTTTGAGCTGAGAATGACACGAATCCCATGCGTGGTTAAGCTAGATAAATTTTCTATATTTTAGCAAAATTTGAAACAAAAATAGTGACAAAAAGCGTTCAACTAATCCAATATATCCATAACTGTGTGATGCCATGCATTATGCTTCATTTATAAGCCTTTACTTAATGAGGACCAATGATCAATTTTAGAATAATCATATTAACTGACCGATGAACTTGACATTTCCGCACTACATTGTCAGTAACTTTTGATTTTGAGCTCTGAATGACACGAATCCGATGCCCACGTTAAGGTAGATAAATTTTCAATATCTTAACAAAAATATAGATAGAAATATAGACGACAAAGCGTTCAAGTAATCCAATCTATCCAAAACTGTATGATGTCATGCATTATGCTTCATTTAAAAGCCTTTACTCAATGAGCATGAATGATCAGTTTAAAATGATCATATTAACTGGCCGATCAACTTGACATGTCCGCCCTAAATCGTTCGTAATTTTTGATTTTGAGCTCGGAATGAAACAAATTCAATGTCCACTTTGACATGTCCTCACCAAATTTTCAATATTTTTCAAATTTTGAGACATAAATAGAGACGACAAAGCATCCAAGTAATCCAATCTATCCAAACGGAGTGATGCCATGCTTTATGATTCATTTATAAGACTTTACTTAATGAGCACCAATGATCATTTTAGAATTATCACTTTAATTGGCTGATCAACTTGATATGTTAGCACTAAATCGTGTGTAAGTTTTGATTTTGAGCTCAGGATAACACGAATCCAATGCCCACATTAATCTATCTAAATTATTTATATTTTGCAAAATTTGAGATAGAAATAGAGACAACAAAACATCCAAGTAATCCAATCTAGCTCAACCTGCGTGATGCCATGCTTCATGCTTCATTAATAAGCCTTTATTCGATTAGCACCATTGATCAGTTCAGAATAATCATCTTAACTGTCCGGTAACCTTTACATGTCTCCACCAAATCGTCTGCAACTTTTGATTTAGAGCTTAGAATGACACGAATCCAATACCCACGTTAAGCTAGCTCAATTTTCTCTATTGTTTCAGAATTTTAAACTTAAGTTGATACGAAAAAGCGTTCAAATAATCCAATCTATCCCAAACTGCATTATGCTTCTTTTATAAGCCTTACTCAATGTGCAACAATGATCAGTTTAGAATAATCATATAAACTGGCCGATCAACTTGACATGAGCACACTAAATTGTCTGTAACTTGTGATTTAAAGCTCAGAATGACACAAATCCAATACCCACGTTAAGCTAGCTGAATTTTCAATATTGTAACAAAATTTGGGACAGAAATAGCGGCGACAAAGCGTCCAAGTACTCCTATCTTTCCCAAACTGTAAGATGGCGTGCATTATGCTTCATTTATAAGATTTTACTCAATTAGCACCAATGATCAGTTTAGAATAATCATATTAACTGGCTGATCAACTTCAAAAGCCCGCACTAAATCGTCCGTAACTTTTGACTTTGAGGTCAGAATAACACGAATTCAATACCCACATTAAGGTAGATAAATTTCTATATTTTAACAAAATTTGAGACTGAAATAGAGACGACAAAGCATCCAAGTAATCCAATCTATACAGAACTGTGTGATGCCATGCATTATGCTTTATTTATGAGCCTTTACTCAAAGAGCACCAATAATCAATTTAGAATAATCATATTAACTGGCCGATCCACCTACTTGAATGTATTAAATCATCCGTAACTTTTGATTTTGATCTCAGAATGAAATGAATCCAATGCCCACGTTAAGCTAGCTCAATTTTCTCTATTGTTATAAAATTTGAGACATAACTAGATACGACAAAGTGTCCAAATAATCCAATCTATCCCAAACTGCGTGATGCCATGCATTGTGCTTCATTTATAAACCCTTACTCAATGAGCACCAATGATCAGTTTAGAATAATCATATTAAGTGGCTGATAACCTTGACATATCCGCACTAAATCGTCCAGAAATTTTGATTTAAAGCTCATAAGGGCACGTATCCAATGCCCATGTTAATCTTGCTAAATTTTCTATATTTTTGCAAAATTTGAGACAAAACTAGAGTCGACAAAGCGTCCAAGTAATCCAATCTTTCCCAATATTTGTGATGCCATGCTTTATGGTTCATTTATAAACCTTAGCCTAAAGAGCACCAGTGATCAGTTTAGAATAATCATTCTAACTAGTCGATCAACATGACATGTCCACGCTAAATCTTCCGAAACTCTTGATTTAGAGCTCAGAATGACAAGAATCCAATGTGTACGTTAAGCTAGCTCAATTTTCTATATTGTAACAAAATTTGCGACGGAAATAGATACGAAAAACTGTCCAAGTAATCCAAGCTAACCAAAACTGTGTGATGCCATGCATTATGCTTGATTTATTAGCCTTTAATCAATGAGCACCAATGATCAGTTTATAATAATCGTATTAACTGGCCGATCAACTTGACATGTACGCACTAAATCGACCGTAACTTTTGATTTTGAGCTTAGAATGACACAAATCCAATGCCAACGTTAAGCTAGATAAACTTTCTATATTTTAGCAAAATTTGAAACAAAAAATAGAGACGAAAAAGCGTCCCAAGTAATCCAATATATCCAGAACTATGTGATGCCATGCATTATACTTCATTTATAAGCCTTTACAAAAATGAGCACCAGTGATCAATTTAGAATAATCATATTAACTGGCCGATGAACTTGACATGTCCACACTAACTTGTCAGTAACTTTTGATTTTGAGCTCAGAATGACACGAATCCAATGTCCACGTTAAACTAGATAAATTTTCAATATCTTAACAAAAATTGAGACAGAAATATAGATGACAAAGCGTACAAGTAATCCAATCTATCCAAAAATGTGTGATGTCATGCATTTTGCTTCATTTATAAGCCTTTACTCAATGAGAACCAATGATCAGTTTAAAATGATCATATTAACTGGCCGATCAACTTAACATGTGCGCCCTAAATCTTTCGTAATTTTTGATTTTTAGCTCGGAATGACACGAATTCAGTGCCCACATTGACATGTGCTCACCAAATTTTCAATATTTTTCAAAATTTGAGACATAAATAGAGACGAAAAAGCGTTCAATTAACCCAATCCATCCCAAACAGCGTGATGCCATTCTTTATGATTCATTTATAAGCCTTTACTTAATGAGCACCAATGATCGTTTTAGAATTATCACTTTAATTGGCCGATCAACTTGATATGTCTGCACTAAATCGTATGTAAGTTTTGATTTAGAGCTCAGAATGACACGAATCCAGTGCCCACATTAAGCTATCAACATTTTTTTTATATTTTGCAAAATTTGAGACAACAAAGCATCCAAGTAATCCAATCTATCTCAACCTGTGTGATGCCATGCTTCATTATTCATTAATAAGCCTTTACTCAATTAGCACCATTGATCAGTTTAGAATAATCATCTTAACTGTCCGATAACCTTTACATGTCTCCACCAAATCATCCGCAACTTTTGATTTGGAGCTTAGAATGACATGAATCCAATGCCCACGTTAAGCTAGCTCAACTTTATCTATTGTTTCAAAATTTGAGACATAACTAGATACGTCCAAGCGTTCAATTAATCCCATCTATCTCAAACTGCGTGACGCCATACATTATGCTTCATTTATAAGCCTTTACTCAATGTGCAACAATGATTAGTTTAGAATAATCATATTAACTGGCCGATCAGCTTGACATGACCACACTAAATTGGCTGTAACTCTTGATTTAAACCTCACAATGACACAAATCCAATGCCTACGTTAAGCTAGCTCAATTGTCAAAATTGTAACAAAATTTAAGCAAACATAGAGACGACACAACGTTCAAGTAATCCTATCTTTCCCAAACTGTAAGATGGTGTGCATTACGCTTCATTTATAACATTTTACTCAATTAGCACCAGTGATCAGTTTAGAATCATCATATTAACTGGCTGATCAACTTGACAAGCCCGCACTAAATTGTACGTAACTTTTTACTTTGAGCTCAGAATAACACGAATACAATGCCCACATTAAGGTAGATAAATTTTCTATATTTTAACAAAATTTGAACCCAAAATAGAGATGACAAAGCATCCAAGTAATCCAATCTATCCAAAACTGTGTGATGCCATGCCTTATGCTTGATTTATGAGCCTTTACTCAATGAGCATCAATGATCAGTTAAAAATAATCATATTAACTGGCCGATCAACTTGACATGAACGCATTAAATCGTCCGTAACTTTTGATTTTGATATCAGAATGACACGAATCCAATGCCCACGTTAAGCTATCTCAATTTTCTTTATTGTTACAAAATTTGAGGCATAACAAGATATGACAAAGCGTCCTAATAATCCAATCTATCCCAAACTTCATGATGTCATGCATTATGCTTCATTTATAAGCCTTTACTCAATAAGCACCAGTGATCAGTTTAGAATAATCATATTAAGTGGCCGATCAACTTGACATATCCGCACTAAATCTTCTGTAAATTTTGATTTAAAGCTCATAATGACACGTATCCTATGCCCACGTTAATCTTCCTAAATTTTCTATATTTTGACAAAATTGAGACAAAACTAGAGTCGACAAAGCGTCCAAGTAATCCAATCTTCCCAAACTTTGTGATGCCATGCTTTATGCTTCATTTATAAACCTTTGCTTAAAGAGCACCAATGATCAGTTTAGAATGATCATTTTAACTGGTCGATCAACATGACATGTCCACACTAAATCTTCCAAAATTTTTGATTTAAAGCTCAGATGACAAGAATCCAATGTGTACGTTAAGCTAGCTCAATATTCTATATTGTAACAAAATTTGAGACGGAAATAGATACGAAAAACTGTCCAAGTAATCCAAGCTATCCAAAATTGTGTGATGCCATGCATTATGCTTGATTTATTAGCCTTCACTCAATGAGCACCAATGATCAATTTAGAATAATCATATTAACTGGCCGATCAACTTAACATGTACGCATTAAATCGTCCGGAACTTTTGGTTTTGAGCTCAGAATGACATGAATCCAATGCCCACGTTAAGCTAGATAAATTTTCTATATTTTAGCAAAATTGGAAACAAAAATAGAGACGAAAAAGCGTCCAAGTAATCCAATATATCCAGCACTGTGCGATGCCATGCATTATGCTTCATTTATAAGCCTTTACTTAATGAGCACCAGTAATAAATTTAGAATAATCATATTAACTGGCATATGACTTTGACATGTCTTCATTAAATCGTCAATAACTTTTGATTTTGAGCTCAAAATGATATGAATCCAATGTCCACGTTAAGATAGTTAAATTTTCTATATCTTAACAAAAACTGAGACAGAAATATAGATGACAAAGTGTTCAAGTAATCCAATCTATCCAAAACTGTGTGATGTCATGCATTATGCTTAATTTATAAGCCTTTACTCAATGAGCACCAATGATCAGATTAAAATGATCATATTAACTGGCCCATCAAGTTGACATGTCCGCACTAAATCGTTCATAATTTTTGATTTTGACCTCGGAATGACACGAATTCAATGCCCACGTTGACATGTCCGATAACCTTTACATGTCTCCACCAAATCATCCGCAAATTTTGATTTAGAGCTCAGAATGACACGAATCCAATGCCCACGTTAAGTGAGCTCAATTTTCTCTATTGTTTCAAAATTTTAGATATAACTAGATACGACAAAGCATTCAAATAATCCAATCTATCCCAAAATGCGTGATGCCATTCATTATGCTTCATTTATAAGCCCTTACTTAATGTGCAACAATGATCAGTTTAGAATATTCATAATAACTGGCCGATAAACTTGACATGCCAACACTAAATCGTCTGTACTTTTGAATTTGAGCTCAGAATAACACGAATTCATTGCCCACATTAAGGTAGATAAATTTTCTATATTTTAACAAAATTTGAGACTGAAATAGAGACGACAAAGCATCCAAATAATCCAATCTATCCAAAACTGTGTGATGCCATGCATTATGCTTGATTTATAAGCCTTTACTCAATGAGCACCAATGATCAGCTTAGAATAATCATATTAACTGGCCGATCAACTTGACATGTATGCATTAAATCGTCCGTAACTTTTTGATTTTGATCTCATAATGACACGAATCCAATGCCCACATTACGTTAGCTCGATTTTCTCTATTGTTACAAAATTTGAGGCATAACTAGATACGATAAAGCGTCCAAATAATCCAATCTATCCCAAACTGCGTGATGCCATGCATTATGCTTAATTTATAAGCCTTTACTCAATGAGCACCAATGATCAGTTTAGAATTATCATATTAAGTGGCCGATCAACTTGACATGTCCGCACTAAATCGTCCGTAAATTTTGATTTAAAGCTCATAATGACACGTATCGAGTGCCCACGTTAATCTTGCTAAATTTTCTTTATTTTGACAAAATTTGAGACAAAACTAGAGTCGACAAAGCGTCCAAGTAATCCAATCTTCCCAAACTTTTTGATGCCATGCTTTATGATTAATTTATAAACCTTTGCTTAAAGAGCACCAATGATCAGTTTAGAATGATCATTTTAACTGGACGATCAATATGACATGTCCGCATTAAATCTTCCATAACTTTTGATTTAGAGTTCAGAATGACACGAGTCCAATGTGTACGTTAAGTTAGCTTGATTTTCTATACTGTAGCAAAATTTGAGACGGAAATAGATATGAAAAATTATCCAAGTAATCCAATCTATCCCAAACTGCGTGATGCCATGCCTTATGCTTTATTTATAAGCCTTTAATTAATGAGCACCAATGATCAGCTTAGAAAGATTACTTAATTAACTTGCCGATCAACTTGACATGTACGCACTAAATCGTCCGTAAATTTGGATTTGGAGCTCAGAATGACACAAATCCAATGCCCACATTAAGCTAGCTCAATTTTCTGTATTATAACGTAATTTGAGACAGAACTTGATACGAAAAACCATCCAAGTACTCCATTCTATCCAAAACTGTGTGATGTCATGCATTATGCTTCATTTATATGCCTTTACTCAAATGAGCACCAATGATCAGTTTAAAATGATCATATTAACTGGCCCATCAACTTGACATGTCCGCACTAAATCGTTCATAATTTTTGATTTTGACCTCAGAATGACACGAATTCAATGCCCACGTTGACATGTCCTCACAAAATTTTCAATATTTTTCAAAATTTGAGTCATAAATAGAGACGACAAAGCGTCCAAGTAATCCAATCTATCCCAAACGGCGTGATGCCATGCTTTATGATTCATTTATGAACCTTTACTTAATGAGCACCAATGATCGTTTTAGAATTATCACTGGAATTGGTCGATCAACTTGATATGTCAGCACTAAATCGTATGTAAGTTTTGATTTAGAGCTCAGAATGACACGAATCCAATGCCCACATTAAGCTATCTAAATTTTTTATATTTTGCAAACTTTGAGACAGAAATAGAGAAAACAAAGCATCCAAGTAATCCAATCTATCTCTACCTCCGTTATGCCGTGCTTCATTCTTCATTAATAAGCCTTTACTCAACTAGCACCATTGATCAAATTAGAATAATCATCTTAACTGTCCGATAACCTTTACATGTCTCCACCAAATCATCCGCAACTTTTGATTTAGAGCTCAGAATGACATGAATCCAATGCCCACGTTAAGTGAGCTCAATTTTCTCTATTGTTTCAAAATTTGAGATATAACTAGATACGACAAAGCATTCAAATAATCCAATCTATCCCAAAATGCGTGATGCCATTCATTATGCTTCATTTATAAGCCTTTACTCAATGTGCAACAATGATCAGTTTAGAATATTCATAATAACTGGCCGATAAACTTGACATGTCTACACTAAATTATCTGCAACTTTTGATTTAAAACTCAGAATGACACAAATCCAATGCCCACGTTATGCTAGCTCA
Organism: Pugionium dolabratum; assembly: GCA_018901945.1. Lineage (NCBI taxonomy): Eukaryota > Viridiplantae > Streptophyta > Magnoliopsida > Brassicales > Brassicaceae > Pugionium > Pugionium dolabratum. The sequence continues at coordinate 184,351 of JAEVFF010000108.1, read as the reverse complement.
ATTTTGAATATTGTAAAAAAATTTGAGACACAAATAAAGATGACAAAGAGTCCAAGCAATCCTATCTTTCCCAAACTGTAAGATGGTGTGCATTATGCTTCATTTATAAGATTTTACTCAATGAGCACCAATGATCAGTTTAGAATAATCATATTAACTGGCCGATCAACTTGACATGCCAACACTAAATCGTCTGTACTTTTGAAGTTGAGCTCAGAATAACACGAATTCATTGCCCACATTAAGGTAGATAAATTTTCTATATTTTAACAAAATTTGAGACTGAAATAGAGACGACAAAGCATCCAAATAATCCAATCTATCCAAAACTACGTGATGCCATGCCTTATGCTTTATTTATAAGCCTTTAATTAATGAGCACCAATGATCAGCTTAGAAAGATTACTTAATTAACTTGCCGATCAATTTGACATGTACGCACTAAATCGTCCGTAAATTTGGATTTGGAGCTCAGAATGACACAAATCCATTGCCCACATTAAGCTAGCTCAATTTTCTGTGTTATAACATAATTTGAGATAGAAATTGATACGAAAAACCATCCAAGTACTCCATTCTATCCAAAACTGTGTGATGTCATGCATTATGCTTCATTTATATGCCTTTACTCAAATGAGCACGAATGATCAGTTTATAATAATCATTTTAACTAGCTGATCAACTTGACATGTCCGCACTAAATCATCCGTAACTTTTGATTTAAAGCTTATAATGACACGTATCCAATGCCCACCTTAATGTTGGTAAATTTTCTATATTTTGAAAAAATTTGAGACAAAAATAGAGTCGATAAAGCGTCCAAGTGATCCAATATTTTCCTAACTTTGTGATGCCATGATTTATGCTTCATTTATATACCTTTGCATAAAGAGCACCAATGATCAGTTAAAAATGATAACTTTAATTGGCCGATCAACATGACATGTCCGCACTGAATCTTCCGAAACTTTTGATTTAGAGCTCAGAATGACATGAATCCAATGTCTACATTAAGCTAGCTAAATTTTCTATATTGTAACAAAATTAGACGCGGAAATAGATATGAAGAACTGTCCAAGTAATCCTATCTATCCAAAACTGTATGATGCCATGCATTATGCTTCATTTAAAAGCCTTTACTCAATGATCACCAATGAACATTTTAGAATAATCATATTAACTGACCGATCAACTTTACATGTTCGCACTAAATCATCCATAACTTTTGATTTTGAGCTTAGAATAATACGAATTCAATGCCCACGTAAAGCTAGATAAATTTTCAATATTTTAACAAAATTTGAGGTAGAAAAGCGACGACAAAGCATCCAAGAAATCCAATCTATCCAAAACTGTGTGAAGCCATGCATTACGCTTGATTTATAAGCCTTTACTCAATGAGCACCAATGATCAGTTTAGAATAATCATATTAACTGGCCGATCAACTTGACATGTCAGCATTAAATCTTCCGTAACTTTTGATTTTGAGCTCAGAATGACACGGATCCAATGCCCACGTTAAGCTAGATAAATTTTCTATATTTTAGCAAAATTTGAAACAAAATTAGAGACGACAAAGAGTTCAGAATGAAACGGATCCAATGCCCAAGTAATCCAATATATCCAAAACTATGTGATGTCATGCATTATGCTTCATTTATATGCCTTTACTTAATGAGCACCAATGATAAATTTAGAATAATCATATTAACTGGCCGATGAACTTGACATGCCTGCACTAAATCGTCAGTAAGTTTTGATTTTGATATCAGAATGACACGAATCCATTGCCCACGTTTAGCCAGATAAATTTTCTATATCTTAACAAAATTTGACATAGAAATAGAGACGACAAAGAGTTCAAGTAATCCAATCTATCCAAAACTGTGTGATGCCATACATTATGCTTCATTTATAAGCTTTCACTCAATGAGCACCAATGATCAGTTTAAAATGATCATATTAACTGGCCGATCAACTTGACATGTCCGCCCTAAATCGTTCTTAACTTTTGAGCTCGGAATGACACGAATGACACGAATTCAATGCCAACGTTGACATGTCCGCACCAAATTTTTAATATTTTTCAAAATTTGAGACAAAAATAGAGACGAAATTGCGTTCAAGTAATCCAATCTATCCAAAACGGCGTGATGCCATGCTTTATGCTTCATTTATAAGCCTTTACTTAATGAGCACCAATGATCGTTTTAGAATGATCACTTTAATTGGCTGATCAACTTGATATTTCAGCACTAAATCGTATGTAAATTATGATTTAGAGCTCAAAATAACACGAATTCAATGCCCACATTAAACTATCTTGATTTTTTATATCTTGCAAATTTTGAAACATAAGTAGAGACAACAAAGAACCCAAGTAATCCAATCTATCTCAACCTGCGTGATGCCATCCTTCATGCTTCATTAATAAGCCTTTGCTCAATTAGCACCATTGATCAGTTCAGAATAATCATCTTAAATGTCCGATAACCTTTACATGTCTCCACCAAATCGTCCGCAACTTTTGATTCAGAGCTCAGAATGACATGATTCCAATGTCGACATTAAGCTAGCTCAATTTTCTCTGTTGTTTCAAAATTTGAAACATAACTAGATAAGACAAAGTGTTCAAATAATCCAATCTATCACTAACTGCGTGAGGCCATTCATTATGCTTCATTTATAAGCCTTTACTCAATGAGTAATAATGATCAGTTTAGAATAATCATATTAACAGGCTAATCAACTTGACATGTCCGTAGAAAAATCGTCAGTAACTTTTGTTTTAAAGCTCATAATGACTTGTTGCTAAATCTTCTATATTTTGACAAAATTTGAGACAAAAATAGGGTTGATTAAGCGTCCAAGTGATCCAATCTTTCCCTAAATTTGTGATGCCATGATTTATGCTTCATTTATATACCTTTGCTTAAAGTACAGCAATGATCAGTTAAAAATGATAAATTTAACTGGCCGATCAACATGACATGTTCGCACTTAATCTTCAGAAACTTTTGATTTAGAGCTCAGAATGACACGAATCCAATTTCTACGTTAAGCTAGCTAAATTTTCTATATTGTAACAAAATTAGACACGGAAATAGATACGAAGAACTGTCCAAGTAAACCTAAATATCCAAAACCGTATGATGCCATGCATTATGCTTCATTTAAAAGCCTTTACTCAATGAGCACCAATGATCAGTTAAGAATAATCATATTAACTGGCCGATGAACTTGACATGTCCGCACTCAATCAGCCATAACTTTTGATTTTAAGCTTAGAATAACACGAATTCAATTCCCACGTTAAGCTAGATAAATTTTCTATATTTTAACAAAATTTGAGGTAGAAATAGCGACGACAAATCATCCAAATAAACCAATGTATCCAAAATTGTGTGATGCCATGCATTACACTTGATTTATAAGCCTTTACTCAATGAGCACCAATGATCAGTTTAGAATAATCATATTAACTGGCCGATCAACTTGACATGTCCGCACTAAATCGTTCGTAACTTTTGATTTGGAGCTCCGAATGACACGAATCAAATGCCCACGTTAAGCTAGAAAAATTATTTATATTTTAGCAAAATTTGAAACAAAATTAGAGACGACAAAGCATCCAAGTAATCCAATATATCCAAAACTGTGTGATGGCATGCATTATGCTTCATTTATATGCATTTACTTAATGAGCACCAATGATCAATTTAGAATAATCATATTAACTGGCCGATGAACTTGACATGTCTGCAATAAATTGTCAGTAACTTTTGATTTTGAAATCCGAATGACACGAATCCAATGCCCACGTTAAGCTAGTTAAATTTTCTATATCTTAACAAAATTTGACATAGAAATAGAGACGATAAAGCGTTCAAGTAATCCAATCTATCCAAAACTGTGTGATGCCATGCATTATATTAGAATAATCATATTAACTGACCGATACATTTTAGAATAATCATATTAACTGACCGATTAACTTTACATGTTCGCACTAAATCATCCATAACTTTTAATTTAGAGCTTAGAATAACACGAATCTAATGCACACGTTAAGCTAGCTAAATTTTCTAAATTGGGACAAAATTGAGACATAAAATAGAGAAGACAAAGTGTATAAGTAATCTAATCTATCCCAAACTATGTGATGCCATGATTTATGCTTCATTTATAAGCCTTTACTTAATGAGCACAAATGATCAACTAGAATGATTACTTTAACTGGCGGATCAACTTGACATTTTCGCACTAAATCGTTCATAACTTTTGATTTATAGCTCAGAATGACACAAATCCAATGCCCACATTAAGCTAGCTCCATTTTCTATATTGTAACAAAATTTGATACATAAATAGATTCGACAAAGCGCCCAAGTAAGCCAATCTATCAAAAAGTGTAAGATGGCGTGCATTACGATTCATTTATAACCCTTTACTCAATGAGCACCAATGATCAGTTTAGAATAATCATATTAACAGGCCGATCAATTTGACATGTCCGCACTAAATCGTCCGTAACTTTTGATTTTGAGCTTAGAATAACACAAATTCAATGCCCACGTTAGGCTAGATAAATTTTCTATAATTTAACAAAATTGATACAGAAATAGAGATGACAAAACATCCAAGTAATCCAATCTATCCAAAACTGTGTGATGCCATGCATTATGCTTGATTTATAAGCCTTTACTTAATGAGCTTCAATGATAACTTTAGAATTAATCATTTTAACAGTCCGATCAACTTGACATGTCCACACTAATCGTCCGTAAATTTTGTTTTTGAGCTCAGAATGAGACGAATCTAATGCCCACTTTAAGCTGTCTCAATTTTCTCTATTGTTACAACATTTGAGACATAACTAGATACAACAAAGCATCCAAATAATTCAATCTATCCCAAACTGTGTGGTGCCATGCATTATGCTTCATTTATAAGCCTTTACTCAATGAGCACCAATGATTAGTTTAGAGTAATCATATTTAAGTGGCCGATAAACTTAAAATTTATGCACTAAATCGTATGTAACTTTTGATTTTGAGCTCAGAATGACACGAATAAAATACACACATTACGCTAGATAAATTTTCTATATTTTAACTAAATTTGAGATAGAAATAGAGACGACAAAGCGTCCAAGTAATCCAATATATCCAAAACTGTGTGATGTCATGCTCATTTATAAGCCTTTACTCAATGAGCACCAATGATGAGTTTAAAATGATCAATTTAACTGGCCGATGAACTTGACATGTCCGCCCTAGAATGTTCAGAATGACAGGAATTCAATGACCACGTTGACATGTCCGCACTAAAGTTTCTATATTTTGCAAATTTGAGACAGAAATAGAGACGACAAAGCGTCCAAGTAATCCAATCTATCACAAACTGCGTTATGCCATGCTTTATGCTTCATTTATAAGCCTTTACTTAATGTGCACCAACGATCATTTTAGAATGATCACTTTAACGGGCTGATCAACTTGATATGTCCGCACTAAACTGCATGTAAGTTTTGATTTAGAGCTCAGAATGACACGAATCCAATGCCCACGTTAAGCTAGCTAAATTTTCAATATTTTCCAAAATTTGAGACAAAAATAGAGAGAACAAAGCATCCAAGCAATCCAATCTATCTCAACCTGCGTGATGCCATGCTTTATGCTTCATTTATAAGCCTTTACTCAATCATCACCATTGATCAGTTTAGAATAATCATGTTAACTGGTCTATAACCTTTACATGTTTGCACCAAATATTTTGTAACTTTTGATTTAGAGCTCAAAATGACGTGAATCCAATGCCCACGGTAAGGTAGCTCAATTTTCTATATTATGACAAAATTTGAAACAGAAATATAGACACTAAAGCGATTAAGTAATCCAATCTATCCCAAACTGCGTGATGCCATGCTTTATGCTTCATTTATAAGCCTTTACATAATGAGCACCAGTGATCAGTTTAGAATGATTACTTTAACTGGCCGATCAACTTGATATGTCCGCACTAAATCGTCCGTAACTCTTGATTTTTGAGATCAAGATGATAGGAATCCAATGCCCACGTTAAGCTAGCTCAATTTTCTATATTGTGACAAAATTTGAAATAGAATTAGATAAGACAAAGCATCCAAGTAATACAATCTATCTGAAACTGTGTGATGCCATGCATTATCCTTCGTTTATAAGCTTTTACTCAATAATCACCAATGATCAGTTTAAAATAATCATATTAACAGTCCGATGAACTTGACATGTCCGCACTAAATCGTCTGTATTTCTTGATTTTGAGCTCCTAATGACACGAATCGAATGCCCACGTTAAGCTAGCTCCGTTTTCTATATTGTGACAAAATCTGAGGCAAATCTACATACGAAACAACATCCAAGTAATCCAATCTATCCTGAAATTCGTGATGGCATGCTTTATGCTTCATTTATATGCCTTTACTTAAAAAGTATCAATGATCATTTTTGAATGATCATATTAACTGGCTGATCAACTTGACATGTCCGCACTAAATTGTCCATAATTATTTATTTAGAGCTCAGAATGACACAAACCCAATGCCCCTGTTAAGCAAGCTCAATTTTCTACATTGTATCAAAACTTAAGACAAAAGTAGATACGACAAAGCGTCTAAATAATTCAATTTATCCCAAACTGTGTGATTCCATACATTATGTTTCAATTAAAAGCCTTTACTCAATGAGCACCAATTATCTGTTAAGAATAAACATATTTACTGGCCGATCAACATGTTATGTCCGCACTAAATCGTCCGTAACTTCTAATTTTCATCTCATAGTGGCAAGAATCCAATTTTCTATATTTTAACTAAATTTGAGATAGAAATAGAGACGACAAAGCGTCCAAGTAATCCAATATATCCAAAACTGTGTGATGCCATGCTTATTTATAAGCCTTTACTCAATGAGCACTAATGATGAGTTTAAAATGATCAATTTAACTGGCCGATCAACTTGACAGGTCCGCCCTTGAATGTTCAGAATGACAGGAATTCAATGCCCACGTTGACATGTCCGCACTAAAGTTTCTATATTTTGCAAATTTGAGAAAGAAATAGAGACAACAAAGCGTCCAAGTAATCCAATCTATCACAAACTGCGTTATGCCATGCTTTATGCTTCATTTATAAGCTTTTACTTAATGAGCACCAATGATCATTTTAGAATGATCACTTTAACTGGCTGATCAACTTGATATGTCCGCACTAAACTGCATGTAAGCTTTGATTTAGAGCTCAGAATGACACGAATCCAATGCCCACATTAAGCTAGCTAAATTTTCAATATTTTGCAAAATTTGAGACAAAAATAGAGACAACAAAGCATCCAAGCAATCCAATCTATCTCAACCTGCGTGATGCCATGCTTCATGCTTCATTTATAAGCCTTTACTCAATCATCACCATTGATCAGCTTAGAATAATCATGTTAACTGGTATATAACCTTTACATGTTTGCACCAAATATTTTGTAACTTTTGATTTAGAGCTCAAAATGACGTGAATCCAATGCCCACGTAAGGTAGCTCAATTTTCTATATTGTGACAAAATTTGAAACAGAAATATAGACACTAAAGCGACTAAGTAATCCAATCTATCCCAAACTGCGTGATGCCATGCTTTATGCTTCATTTATAAGCCTTTACATAATGAGCACCAGTGATCAGTTTAGAATGATTACTTTAACTGGCCGGTCAACTTGATATTTCCGCACTAAATCGTCCGTAACTCTTGATTTTTGAGATCAAGATGATAGGAATCCAATGCCCACGTTAAGCTAGCTCAATTTTCTATATTGTGACAAAATTTGAAACAGAATTAGATAAGACAAAGCATCCAAGTAATCCAATCTATCTGAAACTGTGTGATGCCATGCATTATGCTTCGTTTATAAGCTTTTACTCAATAATCACCAATGATCAGTTTAAAATAATCATATTAACAGACCGATGAACTTGACATGTCACCACTAAATCGTCTGTATTTCTTGATTTTGAGCTTCTAATGACACGAATCGAATGCCCACGTTAAGCTAGCTCCGTTTTCTATATTGTGACAAAATCTGAGGCAAATCTACATACGAAACAACATCCAAGTAATCCAATCTATCCTGAAATTCGTGATGGCATGCTTTATGCTTCATTTATATGCCTTTACTTAAAAAGTATCAATGATCATTTTTGAATGATCATATTAACTGGCTGATCAACTTGACATGTCCGCACTAAATTATCCGTAATTATTTATTTAGAGCTCAGAATGACACAAACCCAAATACCCCTGTTAAGCAAGCTCAATTTTGTATATTGTAACAAAACTTAAGACAAAAGTAGATACGACAAAGCGTCTAAATAATTCAATCTATCCCAAACTGTGTGATGCCATACATTATGTTTCATTTATAAGCCTTTACTCAATGAGCACCAATTATCTGTTTAGAATAATCATATTTACTGGCCGATTAACATGTTATGTCCGCACTAAATCGTCCCTAACTTCTAATTTTCAGCTCATAGTGGCAAGAATCCAATTTTCTATATTGTGACACAATTTAAGACAGAATTAGGTACAACAAAGAGTCCAAATATTTCAATCTATCCCAAATTGCATGATTCCATGCATTACGCTTCATTTATAAGCCTTTACTAAATGAGCACCAATGATCAGTTTACAATAATCATATTTAATGTCAAATTAAGTTTACATGTCCGCACTAAATCGTACTTAAATTTTTATTTAGAGCTGAGACGAATCCAATGCCCATGGTAAGCTAACTAAATTTTCTATATTTTAACAAAATTTGAGGCAGAAATAGAGACAACAAAGTGTCCAAGTAATCCAATATATCCAAAACTGTGTGATGCCATGCTCATTTATAAGCCTTTACTCAATGAGCACTAATGATGAGTTTAAAATGATCAATTTAACTGGCCGATCGACTTGACAGGTCCGCCCTTGAATGTTCAGAATGACAGGAATTCAATGCCCACGTTGACATGTCCGCACTAAAGTTTCTATATTTTGCAAATTTGAGAAAGAAATAGAGTCAACAAAGCGTCCAAGTAATCCAATCTATCACAAACTGCGTTATGCCATGCTTTATGCTTCATTTATAAGCTTTTACTTAATGAGCACCAATGATCATTTTAGAATGATCACTTTAACTGGCTGATCAACTTGATATGTCCGCACTAAACTGCATGTAATTTTGATTTAGAGCTCAGAATGACACGAATCCAATGCCCACGTTAAGCTAGCTAAATTTTCAATATTTTGCAAAATTTGAGACAAAAATAGAGACAACAAAGCATCCGAGCAATCCAATCTATCTCAACCTGCGTGATGCCATGCTTCATGCTTCATTTATAAGCCTTTACTCAATCATCACCATTGATCAGCTTAGAATAATCATGTTAACTGGTCTATAACCTTTACATGTTTGCACCAAATATTTTGTAACTTTTGATTTAGAGCTCAAAATGACGTGAATCCAATGCCCACGTAAGGTAGCTCAATTTTCTATATTGTGACAAAATTAGAAACAGAAATATAGACACTAAAGCGATTAAGTAATCCAATCTATCCCAAACTGTGTGATGCCATGCTTTATGCTTCATTTATAAGCCTTTACATAATGAGCACCTGTGATCAGTTTAGAATGATTACTTTAACTGGCCGGTCAACTTGATATGTCCGCACTAAATCGTCCATAACTCTTGATTTTTGAGATCAAGATGATAGGAATCCAATGTCCACGTTAAGCTAGCTCAATTTTCTATATTGTGACAAAATTTGAAACAGAATTAGATAAGACAAAGCATCCAAGTAATCCAATCTATCTGAAACTGTGTGATGTCATGCATTATGCTTCGTTTATAAGCTTTTATTCAATAATCACCAATGATCAGTTTAAAATAATCATATTAACAGTCCGATGAACTTGACATGTCACCACTAAATCATCTGTATTTCTTGATTTTGAGCTCCTAATGATACGAATCGAATGCACACGTTAAGCTAGCTCCGTTTTCTATATTGTGACAAAATCTGAGGCAAATCTACATAAGAAACAACATCCAAGTAATCCAATCTATCCTGAAATTCGTGATGGCATGCTTTATGCTTCATTTATATGCCTTTACTTAAAAAGTATCAATGATCATTTTTGAATGATCATATTAACTGGCTGATCAACTTGACATGTCCGCACTAAATTGTCCGTAATTATTTATTTAGAGCTCAGAATGACACAAACCCAATGCCCCTGTTAAGCAAGCTCAATTTTGTATATTGTAACAAAACTTAAGACAAAAGTAGATACGACAAAACGTCTAAATAATTCAATCTATCCCAAACTGTGTGATGCCATACATTATGTTTCATTTATAAGCCTTTACTCAATGAGCACCAATTATCTGTTTAGAATAATCATATTTACTGGCCGATCAACATGTTATGTCCGCATTAAATCGTCCCTAACTTCTAATTTTCAGATCATAGTGGCAAGAATCCAATTTTCTATATTGTGACAAAATTTAAGACAGAATTAGGTACAACAAAGAGTCCAAATATTTCAATCTATCCCAAATTGCATGATTCCATGCATTATGCTTCATTTATAAGCCTTTACGAAATGAGCACCAATGATCAGTTTACAATAATCATATTTAATGTCAAATTAAGTTTACATGTCTGCACAAAATCGTACTTAAATTTTTATTTAGAGCTGAGACGAATCCAATGCCCATGGTAAGCTAACTAAATTTTCTATATTTTGCAAAATTTGAGACAGAAATGGAGACAACAAACCGTCCAAGTAATCCAATCTATCCCAAACTGCGTAATGGCATGCTTTATACTTAATTTATAAGCTTTTACTTAATGAGCACGAATTATCAGCTTAGAATGATCACTTTAACTAGCCGATCAACTTGACATTTCCGCACTAAATCGTTTGTAACTTTTTATTTAGCGCTCGGAATGACACGAATCCAATGCACACATTAAGCTAGCTCAATTTTCTATATTTTGAAAAATTTGAAACAAAAATAGGGACGAAAAAGCGTCCAAGTAATCCAATATATCCAAAATTGTGTGATGCCATGCATTATGCTTGATTTATTAGCCTCTACGCAATGAGCGCCAATGATCAGTTTAGAATAATCATATTAGCTAGCCGATTAACTTGACATGTCCGCACTAAATCATCGGTAACTTTTGTTTTTGAGCTCAGAATAACCCGAATCCAATGCCCACGTTAAGCTAGATAAATTTTTTATATTTTAACAAAATTTGAGACAAAAATAGAGACGACAAAGCGTCCATGTAATCCAATCTATCTAAAACTTTGTGATGCTATGCATTATGTTTCATGTATAAGCCTTTACTCAATAAGCACCAATGATCAATTTAGAATCATCATATTAACTGGCTGATCAACTTGACATGTCCACACTAAATTGTCCGTAACTTTTGATTTTTAACTCATAATGACACATATCAAATGCCCATGTTAAGCTAGCTCAGTTTTCTATATTGTGAATAGATTTGAGACAGAATTAGATAATACAAACCATCCAAGTAATCCAATATTTCTTAAACAGTGTGATGGCATGAATTATGCTTCATTCAGAAGTCTTTACTCAATGAGCAGCAATGATCAGTTTAGAATAATCATATTAACTGCCAATAAACTTGACATGTCCACAGTAAATCGTTCGTAACTTAAGATTTTGAGCTCAAAATGACACGAATCCACTATCCGCGTTAAGCTAGCTTAATTTTCTATATTGTAACAATTGAGATAAAAATAGATACGATAAAAGTCCAAGTAATCAAATATATCCAAAACTTTGTGATGCCATACATTATGGTTCATTTAGAAGTCTTTACTCAATGAGCAGCACTTATCAGTTTAGTATAATCATATTAACTGGCTTATCAACTTGACATTTCCGCTGTAAATCGTCTGTAATTTTGGATTTTGAGCTCAGATTGACACGAATCCAATGCGCACGTTAAGCTTGCTTAATGTTCTATATTTTGAAAAAATTTGAGACAGAGATGACAAAGCATCCAAGTAATCCAATATATCCCAAACTACGTGATTCAATGATGTATGCTTCATTTATAAGCCTTTACTTAAAGAGCACCAATGATCAGTTTAGAATCATAACTTTAAATGGCCGATCAACTTGATATGTCTACACTAAATCGTCCGTAAGTTTTCATTTAGAGCTCGGAATTACACAAATCCAATGTCCATGTTATTCTAGCTCAATTTTCTATGTTGTAACAAAATTTGAGACAGAAATAGATACGACAAAGCGTCCAAGTAATCCAATATATCCAAAACTATGTGATGCCATACATTATGCTTCATTTGGAAGCCTTTACTCAATGAGTACCAATGATCAGTTTAGAATAATCATACTAACGGGCCGATCAAATTGATATGTCCACATTAAATCGTCCGTAATTTTTAATTTAGAGCTCAGAGTGAGACGAATCCAATGTCCATGTTAAGCTAGCTTAATTTTCTATAATGTAACAAAATTTGAGACAAAAATACATACGATAAAAGTCCAAGTAATCAAATATATCCAAAAATTTGTGATGTCATGCATTATGGTTCATTTAGAAGTCTTTACTCAATGAGCAGCAATGATCAGTTTAGAATAATCATATTAACTGGCTGATCAACCTAACAAGTCCGCTGAAAATCGTCCGTAACTTTGGAATTGGAGCTCAGAATGACACGAATCCAATGCGCATGTTAAGCTTGCTTAATTTTCTATATTTTGACAAAATTTGAGAAAGAAATAGAGACTACAAAGCGTCCAAAGTAATCCAATCTACCGAAACTGTGTGATGCAATGCTGTGTGGTTCTTTATTATCCTTTACTTAAAGAGCACCAATGATCAGCTTAGAATCATAACTTTAAATGGCCGATCAACTTGATATGTATGCACTAAATCATCCGTAAGTTTTGATTTAGAGCTCAGAATGACACAAATACAATGTCCACGTTAAGCTAGCTAAATTTTCCATATTGTCACAAAATTTGAGACACAAATAGATAGGACAAAGCGTCCAAGTAATCCAATCTATCCATAACTATGTTATGCCATGCATTATGATTCATTTATAAGCCTTTACTCAATGAGCACCAATTATTAGTTTAGAACAGTCAATTAACTAGCCAATCGACTTGACGTGTCCGCACTAAATCATCCGTAACATTTGATTTTGACCTCAGAATTATACGAACCCAAGGCCAACGTTAAGCTATTCAATTTTTTATATTGTGACAAAATTTGAGAAAGAACTAGATATGACGAAGCGTACAAATAATTCAATCTATCCCAAACTGCACGATGCCATGCATTATGCTTCATTTATAAGCTTTTACTCAATTAGCACCAGTGATCAGTTTAGAATAGTCATATTAACTGGCCGATCAACTTGACATGTCTGCACTAAATCGTTCATAACATTTGATTTAGAGCTCAAAATGACACAAATCCAATGCCCACATTAAGCTAGCTAAATTTTCTATATTTTGCAAAATTTGAAACAGAAATAGAGATGAAAAAGCATCCATGTAATGCAATCAATCTCAAACTGTGTGATGCCATGCTTTATAGTTCATTTATGACTTTTACTAAATGAGCACTAATGATCACTTTAGAATGATCATTTTAACTAGTCGATTAAGTTGAATTGTTTGCACTAAATTGTATGTAACTCTTGATTTAGAGCTCAAAATGACAGGAATGCAATGCCCATGTTAACCTCTCTTGATTTTTTTATATTGTGACAAAATTTGAGACAGAAATAGGGACGACAAAGCATCCAAGTAATCCAACCTGTCCCAAACTGCGTGATCCATGCTGTTTGCTTCATTTATAAGGCTTTACTCAATGAGCACCAATGATCAGTTTAAAATTATCACTTCAACTGGCCGATCAACTTGACATGTCCGCTGTAAATCATCCGTAACTTTTGATTGATATCTCAGAATGACACGAATACAATGCCGAAATTAAGATAGCTCAGTTTTTACATTGTAACAAAATTTGAGACTTAGATAGATACGACGAAACGTGCAAGTAATCCAATATATCCAAAACTTTGTGATGCCATGTGTCCGCACTAAATCATCCATAACTTTTGATTTTGAGCTCAGAATGATATGATTCCAGTGCCCACGTTAAGCTATTCAATTTTTTATATTGTGACAAAATTTGAGACAAAACTAGATACAACAAAGCATACAAATAATTGAATATATCCCAAACTGCAGATGCCATGCATTATGCTTCATTTCTATGCATTTACTCAATTAGCACCAATGATCAGTTTAGAATAGTCATATTAACTAGCCGATCAACTGGACATGTCCGCACTAAATCATCCGTAACTGTTGATTTAGAGCTCAGAATGACACAAATCCAATGCCCACGTTAAGCTAGCTAAATTTTTGATATTTTGCAAAATTTGAAACAAAAGTAAAGAGGAAAAAGCATCCATGTAATCAAATATATCTCAAACTACGTCATGCCATGCATTATAGTTCATTGATAAGCTTTTACTTAATGAGCACCAATGATCAGTTTAGAATGATCACTTTGACTAGTCGATCAACTTGACTTGTCTGCGCTAAATTGCCTTTAACTCTTGATTTAGAGCTCCGAATGAAACGAATGCAATACCCACGTTAACCTTTCTTGATTTTTTATGTTGTGATAAATTTGGAGACAAAATAAAGACGACAAAGCGTACAAGTAATCCAACCTATCCCAAACTGCGTGATCCATGCTTTATGCATCATTCATAAGGCTTTACTCAATGAGAACTATTGATCAGTTTAAAATGATCACTTGAACTGGCCGATCAACTTGACATGTCTGCTGTAAATCGTCTGTAACTTTTGATTTAGAGCTAAGAATGACACGAATATAATGCCCACATTAAGGTAGCTCAATTTTCTATATTGTAACAAAATTTGAGACAAATATAAATACGACAAAGTGTCCAAGTAATCCAATATGTCCAAAACTCTGTGATGCCATGCATTATGTTTCATTTAGAAGCCTTTACTCAGTGAGAACCAATGATCAGTTTAGAATAAACATATTCACAGACTGATCAACTTGATATGTCGACACTAAATCGTTCGTAACTTTGATTTAGAGCTCTAAATGACACAAATCCAATGCCCACGTTAAGCTAGCTTAATTTCCTATATTGTAACAAAATTTGAGACAAAAATAGATACGGCAAAAGTCAAAGTAAAGAAATATATCCAAAACTGTATGATGCCATGCATTATGCTTAATTTAGAAGTCTTTACTCAATGCGCAGCACTGATCAATACAGAATAATCATATTACTAGTCCGATCAACTTGACATGTCAGTAGTAAATCGTCCGTAACTTTGGATTTTGAGCTCAGATTCACACGAATCCAATGTACACGTTAAGCTTGCTTAATTTTCTATATTTTGACAAAATTTGATACAAAAATAGAGATGACAAAGTATCCAAGTAATCCAATCTATCCCGAACTACGTGATGCAATGCTGTGTGCTTCATTTATAAGCCTTTATTTAAAGAGCACCAATGATCAGTTTAGAATCATAACTTTAAATGGCCGATCAACTTGATATATATGCACTAAATCGTCCGTAAGTTTTGATTTAGAGCTCAGAATTACACAAATCCAATGTCCACGTTAAGCTAGCTCAATTTTCTATATTGTAACAAAATTTGAGACAGAAATAGATACGACAAAGTGTCAAAGTAATCCAATATTTCCAAAACTATGTGATGTCATGCGTTATGCTTCCTTGAGAAGCCTTTACTCAATGAGAACCAACGATCAGTTTATAATAATCATATTAACTGGCCGATCAACTTGATATGTCCGCACTAAATCGTCTGTAACTTTTGATTTAGAGCTCATAATGACACGAATCTAATGTCCACGTTCATCTAGCTTAGTTTTTTATATTGTAAAATATTTTGAGACAAAAATAGATACGATAAAGTCCAAGTTATCAAATATATCCAAAAATTTGTGATGCCATGCATATGGTTCATTTAGATGTCTTTACTCAATGAGCAGCACTGATCAGTTTAGAATAATCATATTAACTGGTCGATCAAGTTGACATGGCCACCATAAATCGTTAGTAACTTAGGGTTTTGAGCTCAGATTGAAACGAATCCAATGCGAACGTTAAGCTTGCTTAATTTTCTATATTTTGACAAACTTTTAGACAGAAATAGAGATGACAAAGTGTCCAAGTAATCTAATCTATCCAAAACTACGTGACACAATGATGTATGCTTCATTTTACTTAAAGAGCACCAAATGATCAGTTTAGAATCATAACTTTAAATGGCTGATCAACTTGATGAGTCTGCACTAAATCGTTCGTAAGTTTTGATTTAGAGCTCAGAATTACACAAATCCAATGTCCACGTTAAGCTAGCTCAATGTTCTATATTGTAGCAAAATGTGAGACTGAAATAGATACGACAAAGCGTCCAAGTATTCCAATATATCCAAAACAATGTGATGCTATGCATTATGCTTCATTTAGAAGCCTTTACTGAATTAGAACCAATGATAAGTTTAGAATGATCATATTAACTGGTCGATCAACTTGATTTGTCCGCACTAAATCGGCTGTAACTTATGATTTAGAGCTCAAATGACACGAATCCAATGTCTACGTTAAGCTAGCTTAATTTTCAATAATGTAACAAAATTTGAGACAAAAATAGATACGATAAAACTCCAAGTAATCAAATATATCCAAAACTTTGTGATGACATGAATTATGGTTCATTTAGTAGTCTTTACTCAATGAGCAGCATTGATCAGTTTAAAGTAATCATACTAATGGGCCGATACACTTGACATGTCTGCAGTAAATCGTCCGTAACTTTGGATTTTGAGCTCAGAATGACACGAATCCAATGCGCATGTTAAGCTTGCTTAATTTTCTATATTTTGACGAAATTTGAGACATAAATAGAGACGACAAATTGTCCAAGTAATCCAATCTATCCCAAACTGCGTGATTCAATGCTGTATGCTTCATTTATAAGCATTTACTTAAAGAGCATCAATGATCAGCTTAGAATCATAACCTTAAATGGTCGATCAACTTGATATCTCTGCACTAAATCATCCGTCAATTTTGATTTAGAGCTCAGAATGACACAAATCCAATGTCCACGTTAAGGTAGCTCAATTTCCTATATTTTAACAAAGTTTGAGACACAAATGGATACGACAAAGTGTCAAAGTAATCCAATCTATCCAAAACTATGTGATGCCATGCATTATGATTCATTTATAAGCCTTTACTCAATGAGCACCAATTATTAGTTTAGAATAATCATATTAACTAGCCAATCGACTTGACGTGTCCTTACTAAATCATCCATAACTTTTGATTTTGAGCTCAGAATGATACGAATCCAATGCCCACGTTAAGCCATTCAATTATTTATATTGTGACAAATTTTGAGACAAAACTAGATACAACGAAGCGTACAACTAATTCAATATATCCACCAAACTGCACGATGCCATGCACTATGCTTCATTTCTCTGCATTTACTCAATAAGCACCAATGATCAGTTTAGAATAGTCATATTAACTGGCCGATCAACTTGACATGTCCGCACTAAATTATCCGTAACTTTTGATTTAGAGCTCAGAATGACACAAATCCAATGCCCACGTTAAGCTAGCTAAATTTTTGATATTTTGCAAAATTTGAAACAAAAATAGCGACGAAAAAGCATCCATGTAATCCAATATATCTCAAACTGCGTGATGCCATGCATTATAGTTCGTATATAAGCTTTTACTTAATGAGCACCAATGATCAGTTTAGAATGATCACTTTAACTAGTTGATCAACTTGACTTGTCTGCACTAATTTGTCTGTAACTTTTGAATTAGAGCTCAAAATGACACGAATGCAATGCCCACGTTAACCTTTCTTGATTTTTTATATTGTGGCAAAATTTGAGACAAAAAGAGAGAAGACAAAGCATCCAAATAACCCAACCTATCCCAAACTGTGTGATCCATGCTTTATGCTTCATTTTTAAGGCTTTACTTAATGAGCACCAATGATCACATTAAAATGATTACTTCAACTGGCCGATCAACTTGACATGTCCGCAGTAAGTCGTCCGTAACTTTTGATTTAGAGCTCAGAATGACACGAATACAATGCCCACATTAAGCTAGGTCAATTTTCTATATTGTAACAAAATTTGAGACCGAAATACGACAAAGCGTCCAAATAATCCAATATATCCAAAACTCTGTGACGACATGCATTATGCTTCATTTAGAAGGCTTTACTCAATGAGTACCAATGATCAGTTTAGAATAATCATATTAACTGGCCAATCAACTTGATATATCTGCAATAAATCGTCCGTAACTTTTGATTTAGAGCTCAGAATGGCACGAATCCAACGCCCACATTAACCTAGCTTAATTTTCTATATTGTAACAAAATTTGAGACAAAAATAGATATAAAAAAAGTCCAAGTAATCAAATAAGTCCAAAACTATGTGATGCCATGCATTATGCTTCATTTAGAAGTCTTTACTCAATGAGCGCCAATGATCAATTTAGAATAATCATATTAACTGGCAGATCAACTTGACATCTCTACAGTAAATCGTACGTAACTTTGGATTTTGAGCTCCGAATGACACGGATCCAATGGGCACGTTAAGCTTGCTTAATTTTCTATATTTTGGCAAAATTTGAGACAGAAATAGAGACAAAAAAGCATCCAAGTAATGACATCTATCCCAAACTGTGTGATGCAATTCTGTAAGCTTCATTTATAAGCCTATACTTAAAGAGCACCAATGATAAGTTTAGAATCATAACTTTAAATGGCCGATCAACTTGATATATATGCACTTAATCGTCCGTAAGTTGTGATTTAGAGCTCAGAATTACCCAAATCCAATGTCCACGTTAAGCTAGCTCAATTTTCTATATTGTAACAAAATTTGAGACAGAAATAGATACGACAAAGTGTCAAAGTAATCCAATATTTCCAAAACTATGTGATGCCTTGCGTTATGCTTCCTTGAGAAGCCTTTACTCAATGAGAACCAATGATCATTTTATAATAATCATATTAACTGGCCGATCAACTTGATATGTCCGCACTAAATCGTCTGTAACTTTTGATTTAGAGCTCAGAATGACACGAATCTAATGTCCACGTTAAGCTAGCTTAATTTTTTTATATTGTAACAAAATTTGAGACAAAAATAGATACGATAAAAGTCCAAGTAATCAGATATATCCAAAACTTATTGATGCCATGCATTATGGTTCATTTAGAAGTCTTTACTCAATTTAGAATAATCATACTAACTGGCCGATCAACTTGACATGTCCGCACTAAATTGTCCGTAACTTTGGATTTTCTGCTCAAAATGACACGAATCCAATGCGCATGTTAAGCTTGCTTAATTTTCTATATTTTTACAAAATATGAGATAGAAATAGAGATGACAAACTGTCCAAGTAATCCAATCTATCGCAGAGTGCATGATGCAAAGTTGTATGCTTCATTTATAAGCCTTTACTTAAAGAGCACCAATGATCAATTTAGAATCATAACTTTAAATGGCCAATCAACTTGATATATCTGCACTAAATCGTCGGTAAGTTTTGATTTACAGCTCAGAATGGCACAAATCCAATGTCCACGTTAAGCGAGCTCAATTTTCTATATTGTTACAAAATTTGAGAACAATAGATAGGACAAAGCCTCCAAGTATGTGATGCGATACATTATGATTCATTTATAAGCCTTTACTTAATGAGCACCAATTATCAGTTTAGAATAATCATCTTAACTAGCCAATCGACTTGACGTGTCCGCACTAAATCATTCGTATCTTTTGATTTTACTTAATGAGCACCAATGATCAGTTTAGAATGGTGACCTTAACTAGTCGATCAACTTGACTTGCCTGCACTAAATTGTCTATAACTCTTGATTTAGAGCTCACAATCACACAAATGCAGTGCCCACGTTAACCTTTCTTGATTTTTTAAATTGTGACAAAATTTGAGACATAAATAGAGATGACAAAGCGTCCAAGTAATACAACCTATCCCAAACTGCGTGATCCATGCTTTATGCTTCATTTATAAAGATTTACTTAATGAGCACCAATGATCAGTTTAAAATGATCACTTCAACTAGCCGATCAACTTGATATGTCCACACTAAATCGTCTGTAACTTTTGATTAAAAGCTCAGAATGATACAAATCCAATGCCCACGTTAAGCTTGCTAAATTTTCTTAATTTTGACAAAATTTGAGACAGAAATAGTGACAACAAAGCATCCAACTAATCCAATCTTTCTTGAACTGCGTGATGCCACACTTTATGATTCGTTTATAAGCGTTTACTTACAGAGCACCAATCACCAGTTTAGAATGATAACTTTAACTGGCCGATCAACTTGTCATATCCGCACTAAATCGTCTCTAATTTTTTATTTAGAGCTCAGAATGACACGAATACAATGTCTACGTTAAGCTAGATAAATTTTCTATATATTGCCAAATTTGAGATAGAAATAGAGTCGACAAAGTGTCCAAGTAATCCAATAAATCCAAAACTGTGCTATGCCATGCATTATGATTCATTTGGAAGACTTTACTCAATGAGCACCAATGATCAGGTTAGAATAATCATATTAACTGGCCGATCAATTTGACATGTCCGCACTAAATCGTCCGTAACTTTTAATTTAGAGCTCAGAATGACACGAATCCAATGCCCACGTCAAGCTAGATAAATTTTCAATATTTTTAACAAAATTTGAGACAGAAATAAAGACAACAAAGCGTCGAAGTAATCCAATCTATCCAAAACTGCGTGATGCCATGCATTATGCTTCATTTATAAGCCTTTAGTTGAGGAGCACCAATGACCAGTTTAGAATGATAACTTTAATTGGCCGATCAACTTGACATGTCAGCAAGAAATCTTCAGTAATTTTTGATTTAGAGCTCAGAATGACAAGAATCCAAAATTCACGCTAAGCTAGCTCAATTTTCTATTGAAACTGAATTTGAGCCAAAAATAGATACGACAAAGCGTCCAAGTAATCAAATCTATCCAAAACTGTGTGATGCCATGCATTATGCTTCATTTATAAGACTTTTCTCAATGAGCACCAATGATCAGTCTTGAATGATCACTTTAACTGCCGATCAACTTGACATGTCCACACTAAATCGTTCGTAACTTTTGATTTAGACCACATGATCACGCCAATCGAATGCCCAAGTTAAGCTAGCTTTATTTACTATATTGTCACAAAATTTGAGACAAAAATAGAGACGACAAAGCATCCAAGTAATCCAATCTATCCCAAATTTCGTGATGCCATGCTTTGTGCTTAATTTATAAGCCTTTGCTTAAAGAGCACCAATGATCAGTTTAGAATGATCACTTTAACTAGCCGATATACTTGACATATCCACACTAAATAGTATGTAAATCTTGATTTAGAGCTCAGAATTACACGAAGGCAATGCCCACGTTATGCTATCTCAATTTTATATATTGTAACAAAAATTTGAGAGAGAAATACATATGACAAAGTGTCCAAGCAATCCAATCTATCAAAAACCGTAAGATGTCATGCATTATGCTTCATTTGTAAGCCACTACTCATTGAGCACAATTGATCAGTTTAGATTAATCATATTAACTGGCCGATCAACTTGATATGTTCACTCTAAATCGTCCGTACCTTTTGATTTTAAGCATAGAACGACATGAATCCAATGCCCATGTTAAACTAGCTCAATTTTCTATATTGTGACAAAATTGGAGAGAAAACTAGATAAGACAAAGTGTCCAAATAATTCAATCTACCCCAAATTGTATGATGCCATGCATTATGCTTCATTTATAAGGGTTTACTCAGTGATCAGTTTACAATAAAAATATTAACTGGCTGATCAAATTGACATGTATGCACTAAATTGTCTGTAACTTTTGATTTAGAGCTCAGAATGACACGAATCCAATGCCCACGTTAAGCTAGCTAAAATTTCTATATTTTGCAAAATTTGAGACAGAAAAAGATAAGACAAAGTGTCCAAGTATTCCAATCTATCCCAAACTGAGTGATCCCTTGCTTTATACTTCATTAATAAGCTTTTACTTAATGAGCACCAATGATAAGTTTAGAATGATAAGTTTAACTAGCCGATCAACTTGACTTATCCGCACTATATTGACCGTAACTCTTGATTTAGAACTAAGAATGACATGAATCCAATGCCCACGTGAAGCTTTCTCGATTTTCCATATTGTGTCAAAATTTGAGACACAAATAGAGACAACAAAGCATACAAGTAATCCAATCTATCCCAAACTACGTGATCCATGCTTTATGCTTTATTTATAAGCCTTTACTCAATGAGCACCAGTGATCAGTTTAAAATGATCTCCTTTAACTGGCCGATCAACTTGCCATGCCCGCACTAAATCATCTGTAACTTTTGATTCAAAGCTTAGAATGACACGAATCAATTGCCAACGTTAAACTAGATAAATTTTATGTATTTTGGAAAATTTGAGACAAAAAGAGAGACGACAAAGTATCCAAGTAATCCAATTTATCCCAAAATCTGTGATACCATGATTTATACTTAATTTATAAGCTTTTACTTAATGGACACCTATAATCAGTTTAGAATGATCACTGTAACAAGCCGATCAACTAAACTTATCCACAACAAATCGTCTGTAATCTTGATTTAGAGCTTAGAATGAAACGCATCCAATGTCCACGTTAAGCTTTGTCGATTATCTAAATTGTGATTGAGACAGAAATAGAGACGGCGAAGCGTTCAAGTAATCCAATCTAACCAAAACTGTGTGATGCCATGCATTATGTTTCATGTATAAGCCTTTACTCAATAAGCACCAATGATCAGTTCAGAATAATCATATTAATTGTCTGATCAACTTGACATGTACGCACTAAATCGTCTGTAACTTTTTTATTTTGAGCTCAGTATGACACATATCCAATGCCCACGTTATTCTAGCTCAATTTTCTATGTCGTAAAAATATTTCAGACAAAACTAGATACGACAAACCGTCCAAATAATTCAATCTATCCCAAGCTCTATGATGCCATGCATTATGCTTCATTTATAAGCCTTTACTCAATGAGCACTAATGATCAGTTTAGAATAATCATATTAACTGTCCAATAAACTTGACATGTCCGCAATAAATCGTCCGTAACTTTTAATTTAGAGCTCAGAATGAGACGAATACAATGTCTATGTTAAACTAGATAAATTTTCTATATATTTCCAAATTTGAGATAGAAATAGAGTCGACAAAGTGTCCAAGTAATCCAATAAATCCAAAACTGTGCTATGCCATGCATTATGATTCATTTGGAAGCCTTTACTCAATGAGCACCAGTGATCAGGTTAGAATAATCATATTAACTGGCCGATCAATTTGACAGTCCGCACTAAATCGTCCGTAATTTTTAATTTAGCGCTCAATGACATGAATCCAATGCCCACATCAAGCTAAAGAAATTTTCTATATTTTAACAAAATTTGAGACAGAAATAGAGACAACAACACGTCGAAGTAATCCAATCTATCCAAAACTGTGTGATGCCATGTATTATGCTTCATTTATAGGCCTTTAGTTGAGGAGCACCAATGACCAGTTTAGAATGATAACTTTAATTGGCCGATCAACTTGACATGTCCGCAAGAAATCGTCAGTAATTTTTTATTTAGGGCTCAGAATGACAAGAATCCAAAATTCACGTTAAGCTAGCTCAATTTTCTATTGAAACTGAATTTGAGCCAAAAATAGATACGACAAAGCGTCCAAGTAATCCAATCTATCCAAAACTGTGTGATGCCATGCATTATGCTTCATTTATAAGACTTTTCTCAATGAGCACCAATGATCAGTCTAGAATGATCACTTTAACTGGCCGATCAACTTGACATGTCCGCACTAAATCGTTCGTAACTTTTGATTTAGAGCACATGATCACACCAATCGAATGCCCAAGTTAAGCTGGCTTTATTTACTATATTATCACAAAAATTTGAGAAAAAAGTAGAGACGACAAAGCATCCAAGTAGTCCAATCTATCCCAAATTTCGTGATGCCATGCTTTGTGCTTAATTTATAAGCCTTTACTTATAGAGCACCAATGATCAGTTTAGAATGATCACTTTAACTAGCCGATCAACTTGACATATCCACACTAAATAGTATGTAAATCTTTATTTAGAGCTCAGAATTACACCAATGCAATGCCCACGTTATGCTATCTCAATTTTATATATAGTAACAAAAATTTGAGAGAGAAATACATATGACAAAAAGTGTCCAAGCAATCCAATCTATCAAAAACTGTAAGATGTCATGCATTATGCTTCATTTGTAAGCCACTACTCATTGAGCACAATTGATCAGTTTAGAATAATCATATTAACTGGCCGATCAACTTGTTATGTTCGCACTAAATCGTCCGTACCTTTTGATTTTAAGGATAGAACGACATGAATCCAATGCCCACGTTAAACTAGCTCAATTTTCTATATTGTGACAAAATTTGAGAGAAAACTAGATAAGACAAAGTGTCCAAATAATTCAATCTACCCCAAACTGTATGATGCCATGCATTATGCTTTATTTATAAGGGTTTACTCAGAGATCAGTTTACAATAAAAATATTAACTGGCCGATCAAATTGACATGTATGTACTAAATTGTCTGTAACTTTTGATTTAGAGATCAGAATGACACGAATCCAATGCCCACGTTAAGCTAGCTAAAATTTCTATATTTTGCAAAATTTGAGATAGAAATAGATAAGACAAAGTGTTCAAGTATTCCAATCTATCCCAAACTGAGTGATCCCTTGCTTTATACTTCACTAATATGCTTTTACTTAATGAGCACCAATGATAAGTTGATAATGATAAGTCTAACTAGCCGATCAACTTGACCTGTCAGCACTATATTGACCGTAACTCTTGATTTAGAACTAAGAATGACACGAATCCAATGCCCATGTGAAGCTTTCTCGATTTTCCATATTGTGTCAAAATTTGAGACACAAATAGAGACAACAAAGCATACAAGTAATCCAATCTATCCCAAACTACGTGATCCATGCTTTATGCTTCATTTATAAGCCTTTACTCAATGAGCACCAGTGATCAGTTTAAAATGTCTCTTTAACTGGCCGATCAACTTGTCATGCCCGCACTAAATCATCAGTAACTTTTGATTCAAAGCTTAGAATGACACGAATCAATTGGCAACGTTAAACTAGATAAAGTTTATGTATTTTGCAAAATTTGAGACAAAAAGAGAGACGACAAAGCGTCCAAGTAATCCAATTTATCCCAAACTCTGTGATACCATGATTTATACTTAATTTATAAGCTTTTACTTAATGGACACCTATAATAAGTTTAGAATGATCACTGTAACTAGCCGATCAACTAAACTTATCCACAACAGATCGTCTGTAATCTTGATTTAGAGGTTAGAATGAAACGCATCCAATGTCCACATTAAGCTTTGTCGATTTTCTATATTGTGAGAAATTTGAGACAGAAATAGAGACGAAGAAGCGTTCAAGTAATCCAATCTAACCAAAACTGTGTGATGCCATGCATTATGTTTCATGTATAACCCTTTACTCAATAAGCACCAATGATCAATTCAGAATAATCATATTAATTGTCTGATCAACTTGACATGTACGCACTAAATCGTCTATAACTTTTGATTTTGAGCTCAGTATGACACATATACAATGCCCACGTTATTGTAGCTCAATTTTCTATGTCGTAAAAACATTTGAGAAAAAACTAGATACGACAAACCGTCCAAATAATTCAATCTATCCCAAGCTCTATGATGCCATGCATTATGCTTCATTTATAAGCCTTTACTCAATGAGCACCAATGATCAGTTTAGAATAATCATATTAACTGTCCGATCAACTTGACATGTCCGCAATAAATCGTCCGTAACTTTTAATTTAGAGCTCAGAATGAGACGAATACAATGTCTATGTTAAACTAGATAAATTTTCTATATATTGCCAAATTTGAGATAGAAATAGAGTCGACAAAGTGTCCAAGTAATCCAATAAATCCAAAACTGTGCTATGCCATGCATTATGATTCATTTGGAAGCCTTTACTCAATGAGCACCAGTGATCAGGTTAGAATAATCATATTAACTGGCCGATCAATTTGACAGTCCGCACTAAATCGTCCGTAATTTTTAATTTAGCGCTCAATGACATGAATCCAATGCCCACATCAAGCTAAAGAAATTTTCTATATTTTAACAAAATTTGAGACAGAAATAGAGACAACAACACGTCGAAGTAATCCAATCTATCCAAAACTGTGTGATGCCATGTATTATGCTTCATTTATAGGCCTTTAGTTGAGGAGCACCAATGACCAGTTTAGAATGATAACTTTAATTGGCCGATCAACTTGACATGTCCGCAAGAAATCGTCAGTAATTTTTTATTTAGGGCTCAGAATGACAAGAATCCAAAATTCACGTTAAGCTAGCTCAATTTTCTATTGAAACTGAATTTGAGCCAAAAATAGATACGACAAAGCGTCCAAGTAATCCAATCTATCCAAAACTGTGTGATGCCATGCATTATGCTTCATTTATAAGACTTTTCTCAATGAGCACCAATGATCAGTCTAGAATGATCACTTTAACTGGCCGATCAACTTGACATGTCCGCACTAAATCGTTCGTAACTTTTGATTTAGAGCACATGATCACACCAATCGAATGCCCAAGTTAAGCTGGCTTTATTTACTATATTATCACAAAAATTTGAGAAAAAAGTAGAGACAACAAAGCATCCAAGTAATCCAATCTATCCCAAATTTCGTGATGCCATGCTTTGTGCTTAATTTATAAGCCTTTACTTATAGAGCACCAATGATCAGTTTAGAATGATCACTTTAACTAGCCGATCAACTTGACATATCCACACTAAATAGTATGTAAATCTTTATTTAGAGCTCAGAATTACACCAATGCAATGCCCACGTTATGCTATCTCAATTTTATATATAGTAACAAAAATTTGAGAGAGAAATACATATGACAAAAGGTGTCCAAGCAATCCAATCTATCAAAAACTGTAAGATGTCATGCATTATGCTTCATTTGTAAGCCACTACTCATTGAGCACAATTGATCAGTTTAGAATAATCATATTAACTGGCCGATCAACTTGTTATGTTCGCACTAAATCGTCCGTACCTTTTGATTTTAAGGATAGAACGACATGAATCCAATGCCCACGTTAAACTAGCTCAATTTTCTATATTGTGACAAAATTTGAGAGAAAACTAGATAAGACAAAGTGTCCAAATAATTCAATCTACCCCAAACTGTATGATGCCATGCATTATGCTTTATTTATAAGGGTTTACTCAGAGATCAGTTTACAATAAAAATATTAACTGGCCGATCAAATTGACATGTATGTACTAAATTGTCTGTAACTTTTGATTTAGAGCTCAGAATGACACGAATCCAATGCCCACGTTAAGCTAGCTAAAATTTCTATATTTTGCAAAATTTGAGATAGAAATAGATAAGACAAAGTGTTCAAGTATTCCAATCTATCCCAAACTGAGTGATCCCTTGCTTTATACTTCACTAATATGCTTTTACTTAATGAGCACCAATGATAAGTTGATAATGATAAGTCTAACTAGCCGATCAACTTGACCTGTCAGCACTATATTGACCGTAACTCTTGATTTAGAACTAAGAATGACACGAATCCAATGCCCATGTGAAGCTTTCTCGATTTTCCATATTGTGTCAAAATTTGAGACACAAATAGAGACAACAAAGCATACAAGTAATCCAATCTATCCCAAACTACGTGATCCATGCTTTATGCTTCATTTATAAGCCTTTACTCAATGAGCACCAGTGATCAGTTTAAAATGTCTCTTTAACTGGCCGATCAACTTGTCATGCCCGCACTAAATCATCAGTAACTTTTGATTCAAAGCTTAGAATGACACGAATCAATTGGCAACGTTAAACTAGATAAAGTTTATGTATTTTGCAAAATTTGAGACAAAAAGAGAGACGACAAAGCGTCCAAGTAATCCAATTTATCCCAAACTCTGTGATACCATGATTTATACTTAATTTATAAGCTTTTACTTAATGGACACCTATAATAAGTTTAGAATGATCACTGTAACTAGCCGATCAACTAAACTTATCCACAACAGATCGTCTGTAATCTTGATTTAGAGGTTAGAATGAAACGCATCCAATGTCCACATTAAGCTTTGTCGATTTTCTATATTGTGAGAAATTTGAGACAGAAATAGAGACGACGAAGCGTTCAAGTAATCCAATCTAACCAAAACTGTGTGATGCCATGCATTATGTTTCATGTATAAGCCTTTACTCAATAAGCACCAATGATCAATTCAGAATAATCATATTAATTGTCTGATCAACTTGACATGTACGCACTAAATCGTCTGTAACTTTTGATTTTGAGCTCAGTATGACACATATACAATGCCCACGTTATTGTAGCTCAATTTTCTATGTCGTAACAACATTTGAGAAAAAACTAGATACGACAAACCGTCCAAATAATTCAATCTATCCCAAGCTCTATGATGCCATGCATTATGCTTCATTTATAAGCCTTTACTCAATGAGCACCAATGATCAGTTTAGAATAATCATATTAACTGTCCGATCAACTTGACATGTCCGCAATAAATCATCCGTAACTTTTAATTTAAACCTAAGAATGATACGAATCCAATACCTACGTTAAGCTAGCTAAATTTTCTATATTTTGACAAAATTTGAGACCATAATAGAGATGACAAAGCCTCATGCAATCAAATCTATCCCAAACTGCATGATTCCATGCTTTATGCTTCATTTACAAGTCTTTACATAAAGAGCACCAATGATCAGTTTAGAATGATCACTTTAACTGGCCGATCAACTTGACATTTTCACTCTAAATGGTCAGTAACTTTTCATTTAGAGCTTAGAATGACATGAATCCAATGCCCACGTTAAACTAGCTCAATTTTCTATATTGTAACAAAATTTGAGATTGAAATAGATACGACAAAGGGTCCAGCTAATCCAAGCTACCCAAAACTGTAAGATGCCATGCATTATGCTTCATTTATAAGCATTTACTCAATGGGCACAATTGATCGGCTCAAAATAATCATATTAACTGGCAGATCAATTTGACCTGTCCGCACTAAATCGTCCGCAACTTTTGATTTTGAGATCAGAATAACACGAATCCAATGCCCCTGTTAAGCTAGATAAATATTCTATATTTTATAAAAATTTGAGACCGAAATAGAGACGACAACGCGCCAAGTAATCCAATCTATCCAAAACTCTGTGATGCCATGCATTATGCTTCATTTATAAGTCTTTACTCAATGAGCACCAATGATCAGTTTAGAATAATCATATTAATTGGCCGATCAACTTGACATGTACGAATCGTCCATAACTTTTGATTTTGAGCTCAGAATGACACATATCCAATGCCCACGTTATTATAGCTCAATTTTCTATATCCAAAAAAAGGTTGAGACAGAACTAGATACGACAAAGTGTCCAAAAATTCAATCTATTTCAAACTCCACGATGCCCTGCATTAAGCTTCATTTATAAGTCTTTACTCAATGAGCACCAATGATCAGTTTAGAATAATCATATTAACTGGCCGATCAACTTGACATATCCGCACTAAATCGTCTGTAGCATTTGATTTAGAGATAAGAATGGCACGAATCCAATGTCCACGTTAAGCTACCTAAATTTTTTATATTTTGAAAACTTTAAGACAGAAATAGGGACGACAAAGCGTCCAAGAAATCCAATCTATCCCAAACTGCTTGATGCTCTGCATTATGCTTCATTTATAAGGCTTTACTCAATAAGAACCAATGATCAGTTCAGAATGATCATTTTAACTGGCCGATCAACTTGACATGTGTGCACTAAATCGTACATAACTTGTGATTTATAGCTCATAATGACACGAATCCAATGCCCATGTTAAGCTAGCTCTATTTGCTATATTGTGACAAAATGTGAGACAAATGTAGATACAACAAAGCATGCAAGTAATCCAATCTATCTCAAACTGCATGATGCCACGAATTAAGCTTTATTGATAAGCATTTACTCAATGAGCACCAATTATAAAAAGAATGATCATTTTAAATAGCTGATCAACATGACATGGCGCACTAAATCGTCTGTAACTTTTGAGTTAGATCTCAAAATGACACGAATCCAATGCCCATCTTAAGCTAGCTCAATTATCTATATTTGTGACAAAATTTGAGACAGAAATAGATACGACAAAGCATCTTAGTAATCCAATCTATCCCAAACTGTGTGATGCCATGCATTATGCTCCATTTATAAGCCTTTACTCAATGAGCACCAATGATTAGTAAAGAAAGATCATTTTAACTGGCCAATCAACTTGACATGTCCGCACTAAATCGTCAGTAACTTTTGATTTAGAGCTCAAAATGACACGAATCCAATGCTCACATTATGCTAACTCAATTTTTTATATTGTAACAAAATTTGAGATACAACTAGATACGACAAGGCGTCCAAGGTATCCAATCTATCCCAGACTGTGTCATGCCACGCTTTATGCTTCGTTTATAGGCGTTTACTTAATGTGCACCAATGATCAGTTTAGAATGATTACTTTAACTGGACGATCAACTTGACAAGTCCGCTCTGAATCATCCATAAATTATGATTTAGAGTGAAGAAAGACACGAATCCAATGCTCATGTTAAGCTAGCGCAATTTTCTATATTGTGAAAAAATTTGAGAAATAAATAGATACGACAAAGCATCCAAATAATCCAATCTATCCCGAACCTCGTGATGCCATGCATTATGCTTCATTTATAAGCCTTTACTTAATGAGCACCAATGATCAGTTAAGAAAGATCATTTTAACTGGCCGATCAATTTGACATGTCCGCACTAAATCGTCCATCCAAGTTATCAAATGTGTCCAAAACTACGTGATGCCATGCATTAACTCTTCATTTATAAGCCTTTACTCAATGAGCACAATTGATCAGTTTGGAATGATAAATTTTACTGGATGATCAACTTGACATGTCTGCACAAAATCGTCCGTAACTTTTGTTTAATAGCTCATAACGACATGAATCCAATGCGCACGTTAAGCTAGCCCAATTTTTTATAATGTGACAAA
The DNA here is from genome assembly GCA_018901945.1 of Pugionium dolabratum. Classification (NCBI taxonomy): domain Eukaryota; kingdom Viridiplantae; phylum Streptophyta; class Magnoliopsida; order Brassicales; family Brassicaceae; genus Pugionium; species Pugionium dolabratum. The sequence continues at coordinate 152,866 of JAEVFF010000108.1, read as the reverse complement.
AATTGAGATAGAAATGGATACGAAAAAGCATCCAAATAATCAAATATAGCCAAAACTCAGTGATGCCATGCATTATGCTTCATTTATAAGCCTTTACTCAACGAGAAGTAATGATCAGTTTATAATCAAATATAGCCAAAACTAGCCGCTCAACTTGACACGTCTGCACTAAATCGTCCATAACTTTTGATTAAGAGCTTGGAACGAAACGAATCCAATGCTCACATTAAGCTAGAGATTCAAAATATCGTCCAAGTAATCCAATTTAGTAAAAATGCGTGATGCCATGCCTTATGCTTCATTTATAAGTGGTTACTTAATGACCACCAATGATCAGTTTAGATGATCACTTTAACTAGCCAATCAACTTGACATGTCCGCTCTGAGTCGTCAGTAACTTATCATTTAGAGCTCAGAATGACTTCTTCCAATGCTGACGTTAAGCTACTCAAATTTCTATATTGTGACAAAATTTAAGACAAAAATAGATACGACAAACTGTCCAAGTAATCCAATCTATCACAATCTGCATCTGCCACACATTATGCTTAATTTATAAGCTTTTACTCAATGAGCATCAATGATCAGAAGAATGATCATTTTAACTAGCCGATCAACTTGACATGTCCGCGCTTAATCGTCCATAACTTTTGATTTAGACATTAGAATGACAGGAATCCAAGGTCCACGCTAAGCTTGCTCAATTTTCTATATTGTGACAAAATTTGAGATAGAAATAGATATGACAAAGCGTACAAGTAATCCAATCTATCCCGAACTACGTGATGCCATGCATTATGCTTCATTTATAAGCTTTTACTCAATGAACAACATTGATCAGTTTGGAAAGATCATTTTAATTGGCCGATCAACTTGACATTTCCGTACTAAATCGTCCATAACTTTGGATTTAGAGCTCAGAATGACAGGAATCCAATGACTACGTTAAGCTAGCTCAATTATTATATTGTGACAAAATTTGAGACAAAACTAGATACGACAAAGCATCCAAGTAATCAATCTATTCCAAACTGTATGATGTCATGCTTTATCATTCATTTATAAACGTTTACTTAATGAGCACCAACTATCAGTTTATAATAATCACATTAACTGCCCGATCAATTTGATATGTACGCACTACATCGTCCGTAACTTGTGATTTAGAGATCAAAATGACATGAATCCAATGCCCATGTTAAGCTAGCTCTGTTTGCTATATTGTGAAAAAATGTGAGACAAAAGTAGATACAACAAAGCATGCAAGTAATCCAATCTATCTCAATCTACATGATGCCACACATTATGCTTTATTTATAAGCATTTACTCAATGAGCACCAATTATCCTAAGAATGATCATTTTAACTAGCCCATAAACTTGACATGCCGCACTAAATTTTATGCAACTTATCAGTTAGACCTCAAAATGACACGAATCCAATGCCCACGTTAAACTAGCTCAATTATCTATATTGTGACAAAATTTGAGATCGAAATAGATACGACAAAGCGTCCAACTAATCCAATCTATCCCAATTTGCGTGATGCCAAAAATTGCATGATTATGCTTTATTTATAAGCGTTTACTCAATGAGCAGCAGTGATAAGTTTAGAATGATCACTTTAACTATCTGATGAACTTGACACGTCTACACTAAATCGTCCATAACTTTTGATTAAGAACATAGAATGAAACGAATCCAATGCCCACATTAAGTTAGAGATACAAAAAATCGTCCAAGTAATCCAATCTAGTAAAAATGCGTGATGCCATGCCCTATGCTTCATTTATAAGCGTTTACTTAATAACCACCAATGATCCGTTTAGATGATTACTTTAACTTGCCGATCAATTTGACATGTCCGCACTAAATCGTCATTAACTTTTGATTTAGACCTTAGAATGACACGAATCCAATGCCCACCTTAAGCTAGTTCAATTCTCTATATTGTGACAAAATTTGAGACTGAAATACATATGACAAAGTGTCCAATTAATCCAATATATCCCAAACTGCGTGATGTCATGCATTATGCTTCATTTATAAGTCTTTACTCAATGAACAATAATGATCAATTCAGAATGATCAATTTAACTAGCCGATCAACTTGACATGTGTGCACTAAATCGTCCATAACATTTGATTTAGACCAAATGTGAGACAAAAGTATATTCAAAAAAGTGTCCAAGTAATCAATTCTATCCCAAACTGGATGATGCCACGCATTCTGCTTCATTTATAAGCATTTACTCAATAAGCACCAATGATCAGAAGAATGATCATTTTAACTAGCTGATCAACTTGACATTTCCGCACTAAATCGTATGTAACTTTTAATTTAGACCTCAGAATGACATGAATCCAATGCCCACGTTAAACTAGCTCAATTATCTATATTGTGACAAAATTAGATACAGAAATCGATACGACACTGCGTCCAAGTAATCCAATCTATCCCAATTTGCGTGATGCCATGCATTATTCTTCATTTATAAGCTTTTTTCTCAATGAGCACAAATGATCAGTTTATAATGATCATTTTAACTTGCAGATCAACTTGACATATCCGCATTAAATCGTCCGTAACTTTTTATTTAGAGCTCAAAATGACACGAATCCAATGGCCACGTTAGGGTAGCTTAATTTTCTATTTTGTGATAAAATATAAGACTAAATTTGCTTTGCAAAGTCCTCCAAGTTATAAAATCTGTCCAAAACTACGTGATGTCTGCAATATTCTTCATTTATAAGCCTTAACTCAATGAGCACCAATGATCAGTTTGGAATGATCAATTTAACTGGCCGATCAATTTGACATGTCTGCACAAAATCGTCCGCAACTTTTGTTTTATAGCTCATAACGACACGAATCCAATGCGCATGTTAAGCTAGCTCAATTTTATATATTGTAACACAATTTGAGATAGAAATGGATACGAAAAAGCATCCAAGTAATCAAATCTACCCATAACGGCGTGATGCCATGCATAATGCTTCATTTATAAGCCTTTACTCAATGAGCAGCAATTATCAGTTTAGAATGATAACTTTAACTTACGGATCAACTTTACACGTCTGCACTAAATCGTCCATAACTTTTGATTAAGAGCTTAGAATGAAACGAATCCAATGCCCACCTTAAGCTATAGATATAAAACATCCTCCAAGTAATCTAATCTAGTAAAAATGTGTGATGCCATGCCTTACGCTTCATTTATAAGCGTTTACATAATGACCAGCAATGATCAGTTTAGATGGTCACTTTAACTGGCCGATCAACTTCACTTATCCGCTCTGAATCGTCATAACTTATGAGTTAGAGCTCAGAATGACACGAATCCAATGCTCACATTAAGCTAGCTCAAATTTTTATATTATGACAAAATTTGAGACAAAAATAGATACGACATAGTGTCCAAGTAATCAAATATATCCCAAACTGCATGATGCCCATATTATGCTTCATTTATAAGCATTTACTCAATGAGCATCAATGATCAGAAGAATGATCATTTCAACTGGTAGATCAACTTGACATGTCCGCACTAAATCGTCCATAACTTTTGATTTAGACCTTAGAATGACACGAATCCAATGCCCACGTTAAACTAGCTCAATTTTCTATATTTTGACAAACTTTGAGACAAAAATAGATATGACAATGCGTCCAAGTAATCCAATCTATCCCGAACTGCGTGATGCCATCCATTATGCTTCATTTATAAGCCTTTACTCAATGAACAATAATGATCAGTTTGGAATGATCAATTTAACTGGCCGATCAACTTGACATGTGTGCACTAAATCGTCCATATCATTTGATTTAGACCTTAGAATGACACGTATCCAATGCCCACGTTAGGCTAGCTCAATTTTCGATATTGTGACAAAATTTGAGACAGAAATAGATACGACAAAGCGTCCAAGTAATCCAATCTATCCCAAACCTCGTGATGCCATCCATTATGCTTCATTTATAAGCCTTTACTCAATAAGCACCAATGATCAGTTAGAAAAGATCATTTTAACAGGTCGATCAACTTGACATGTCCGCAGTAAATCTTCCGTAACTTTTGATTTAGAGCTCAGAATGACACGAATCCAATGCCCACGTTAAGCTATCTAAATTTTTTATAATGTGGCAAAAATTTGAGACAGAACTAGATACGACAAAGCGTCCAATTAATCCAATCTATTCCAAACTGCGTGATGTCATGCTTTATGCTTCATTTATAAGCGTTTACTTAATGAGCACCAATGATCAGTTTAGAATGATCACCTTAACTGGTGCTCAACTTGTGTCTGCATTAAATCGTCCGTAACTTATGATTTACAGATCAGACTGACACGAATCCAACGGCCATGTTAAGCTAGCTCAGTTTGCTATATTATGACAAAATGTGAGACAAAAGTAGATACAACAAAGCGTCCAAGTAATCCAATCTATCTCAAACTGCATGATGACACGCATTCTGCTTCATTTATAAGCATTTACTCAATGAGCACCAATAATCTTTTTAACTAGCCGATCAACTTGACATGTCCACACTAAATCGTCTGTAACTTTTGATTTTGCCCTCATAATGACACAAACCCAATGCCCGCGTTAAGCTAGCTCAATTATCTATATTCAGACAAAATTTGAGATAGAAATATATACCACAAAGCGTCTAAGTCATCCAGTCTATCCCGATATGCGTGATGCCATGCCCTATTCTTCATCAATAAGCTTTTACTCAATGAGCACCAATGATCAGTTTAGAATGATCATTTTAACTTGTCGATCAACTTCACATATCCGCATTAAATCGTCTGTAACTTTTGATTTAGAGCTAAGAATAACATGAATCCAATGGCCACGTTAAGGTACCTCAATTTAAGACTAAAATTGCTTTGACAAGTCCCCCAAGTTATCAAATCTGTCCAAAACTACGAGATGTCATGCATTATGGTTCATTTATCAGCCTTTAGTCAATGAGAACCAAATATAAGTGTGGACTGATCAATTTAACAGGCCGATCAACTTGACATGTCTGCACAAAATGGTCCATAACTTTTGTTTTATAGCTCAAAATGACACAAATCCAATGCACACGTCAAGCTTGCCCAGTTTTTTATATTGTGAAAAAATTGTAGAAAGAAATAGATATGAAAAAGCATCCAAGTAACCAAATCTTGCCGAAACTGCGTGATGCCATGCATTATACTTCATTTATAAGCCTTTACTCAATGAGCACCAATGATCAGTTTAGAATGGTCACTTTAACTGGCCGATCAACTTGACATGTGTGCACTAAATTTTCCATAACTTTTGATTAAGACCATAGAATGACACGAATCCAATGCCCACGTTAAACTGGAGATACTAAAAAATCATCTAAGTAATCATGTCTAGTCAAAATGCGTGATGCCATGCCTTATTCTTCATTTATAAGCGTTTACTTAATGACCACCAATGATCAGTCTAGATGATCACTTTAACTGGCCGATCAACTTGACATGTCCACTCTTAATTGTCAGTAATTTAGGATTTAGAGCTCACAATGACACGAATCCAATGCTCGCGTAAGCTAGCTTAAATTTTTATATTGTGACAAATTTTTAGATAGAAATAGATACGACAAAGCATCAAGATAATCCAATCTATCCCAAAATGAATGATGCCACACATTATGCTTCATTTATAATGAGCATCAATGATCAGAATAATGATCATTTTAACTAGCCGATTAACTTGCATATCTGCACTAAATCGTCCGTAACTTGTGATTTAGACATTAGATTGACACAAATCCAATGCCCACGTTAAGTTAGCTCAATTTTCTATACTGTGACAAAATTTGAGACAGAAATAGATATGACAAAGCGTCCAAGTAATCCAATCTATCCCAAACCTCGTGATGGCATCTATTATTCTTCATTTATAAGCCTTTACTCAATGAACAACATTGATCAGTTTGGAATGATTAATTTAACTGGCTGATCAACTTGACATGTGTGCACTAAATCGTCCATAACATTTGATTTAGACCTCCGAATGACACGAATACAATGCCCACGTTAAGCTAGCTCAATTTTCTATATTGTGACAAAATTTGAGATAGAAATTGATACGTCAAAGCGTCCAAGTTATCCAATCTATCTCAAACCTCTTGATACCATGCATTATGCTTCGTTTATAAGCCTTTACTCAATGAGCACCAATGATCAGTTAGAAAAGATCATTTTAACAGGTCGATCAACTTGACATGTCCGCACTAAACCGTTTGTAACTTTTGATTTAGATATTAGAATGACACGAATCCAATGCCCACGTTAAGCTATCTCAATTTTTTATATTGTGGCAAAAATTTGAGACAGAACTAGATACGACAAAGGGATCAAGTAATCCAATTTATTCCAAACTGCGTGATGTCCTGCTTTATTCTTCATGTATAAGCGTTTACTTAATGAGCACCAATGATCAATTTAGAATGATCACCTTAACTAGCCGATCAACTTGTTTCCGCATTAAATCATCTGTAACTTATGATTTAGAGATCAGAATGACACGAATCCAATGCCCACGTTAAGCTAGCTCAGTTTGCTATATTGTGACAAAATGTGAGACAAAAGAAGATACAACAAAACGTCCAAATAATCCAATCTATCTCAAACTGCATGATGCCACGCATTCTGCTTCATTTATAAGCATTTACTCAATGAGCACCAATAATCATTTTAACAAGCCGATCAACTATACATGTCCGCACTAAATCGTCTATAACTTTTGATTTAGACCCCATAATGACACGAATCCAATGCCTGAGTTAAGCTAGCTCAATTATTTATATTCAGACAAAATTTGAGATAGAAATAGATAACACAAAGCGTCTAAATCTATCCCGATTTGCGTGATGCCACGCCCTATTCTTCATCTATAAGCTTTTACTCAATTACCACCAATGCTAAGTTTTGAATGATCATTTTAACTTTTGATTCAAAGCTTAGAATGACACGAATCAATTGCCAACGTTAAACTAGATAAAGTTTATATATTTTGCAAAATTTGAGACAAAAAGAGAGACGACAAAGCGTCCAAGTAATCCAATTTATCCCAAACTCTGTGATACCATGATTTATACTTAATTTATAAGCTTTTACTTAATGGACACCTATAATAAGTTTAGAATGATCACTGTAACTAGCCGATCAACTAAACTTATCCACAACAAATCGTCTGTAATCTTGATTTAGAGCTTAGAATGAAACGCATCCAATGTCCACGTTAAGCTTTGTCGATTTTCTATATTGTGAGAAATTTGAGACAGAAATAGAGACGACGAAACGTTCAAGTAATCCAATCTAACCAAAACTGTGTGATGCCATGCATTATGTTTCATGTATAAGCCTTTACTCAATAAGCACCAATGATCAGTTCAGAATAATCATATTAATTATCTGATTAACTTGACATGTACCACTAAATCATCTGTAACTTTTGATTTTGAGCTTAGTATGACACATATCCAATGCCCACGTTATTCTAGCTCAATTTTCTATGTCGTAAAAACATTTGAGACAAAACTAGATACAACAAACCGTCCAAATAATTCAATCTATCCCAAGCTCTATGATGCCATGCATTATGCTTCATTTATAAGCCTTTACTCAATGAGCACCAATGATCAGTTTAGAATAATCATATTAACTATCCGATCAACTTGACATGTCCGCAATAAATCGTCCGTAACTTTTCATTTAAACCTAAGAACTATACGAATCCAGTACCCACGTTAAGCTAGCTAAATTTTCTATATTTTGACAAAATTTGAGACCAAAATAGAGACGACAAAGCCTCATGCAATCAAATCTATCCCAAACTGCATGATTCCATGCTCTATGCTTCATTTATAAGTCTTTACTTAAAGAGCACCAATGATCATTTTAGAATGATCACTTTAACTGGCCGATCAACTTGACATTTTCACTCTAAATGGTCCGTAACTTTTCATTTAGAGCTTAGAATGACACGAATCCAATGCCCACGTTAAACTAGCTCAATTTTCTATATTGTAACAAAATTTGAGATAGAAATAGATATGACAAAGGGTCCAGTTAATCCAAGCTACCCAAAACTGTAAGATGCCATGCATTATGCTTCATTTATAAGCATTTACTCAATGGGCACAATTGATCGGCTCAAAATAATCATATTAACTGGCCGATTAATTTGACATGTCCGCACTAAATCGTCCGCAACTTTTGATTTTCAGCTCAAAATAACACGAATCCAATGCCCCTGTTAAGCTAGATAAATATTCTATATTTTATCAAAATTTGAGACCGAAATAGAGACGACAACACGCCAAGTAATCCAATCTATCCAAAACTCTGTGATGCCATGCATTATGCTTCATTTATATGTCTTCACTCAATGAGCACAAATGATCAGTTTATAATAATCATATTAACTGGCCGATCAACTTGACATGTACGCAATAAATCGTCCATAACTTTTGATTTTGAGCTCAGAATGACACGTATCCAATGCCCACGTTATTCTAGCTCAATTTTCTATATCAAAAAAAAAAGTTGACACAGAACTAGATACGACAAAGTGTCCAAAAAATTCAATCTATTTCAAACTCCACGATGCCCTGCATTAAGCTTCATTTATAAGCCTTTACTCAATGAGCACCAATGATCAGTTTAGAATAATCAAATTAACTGGCTGATCAACTTGACATATCCGCACTAAATCATCTGTAGCATTTAATTTAGATATAAGAATGACACGAATCCAATGTCCACGTTAAGCTACCTAAATTTTCTATATTTTGAAAACTTTAAGACAGAAATAGGGATGACAAAGCGTCCAAGAAATCCAATCTATCCCAAACTGCTTGATGCTCTGCATTATGCTTCATTTATAAGGCTATACTCAATAAGAACCAATGACCAGTTTAGAATGATCATTTTAACCTGGCCGATCAACTTGACATGTGTGCACTAAATCGTACATAACTTGTGAGTTATAGCTCATAATGACACGAATCCAATGCCCATGTTAGGCTAGCTCTATTTGCTATATTGTGACAAAATGTGAGACAAATGTAGATACAACAAAGCATTCAAGTAATCTAATCTATCTCAAACTGCATGATGCCACGAATTATGCTTTATTGATAAGCATTTACTCAATGAGCACCAATTATAAGAAGAATGATCATTTTAAATAGCCGATCAACTTGACATGCCGCACTAAATCATCTGTAACTTTTGAGTTAGATCTCAAAATGACACGAATCCAATGCCCACCTTAAGCTAGCTCAATAATCTATATTGTGACAAAATGTGAGACAGAAATAGATACGACAAAGCGCCTTAGTAATCCAATCTATCCTAAACTGTGTGATGCCATGCATTATGCTCCATTTATAAGCCTTTACTTAATGAGCACCAATGATTAGTAAAGAAAGATCATTTTAACTGGCCGATCAACTTGACATGTCCGCACTAAATCGTCAGTAACTTTTGATTTAGAGCTCGAAATGATAGAATCCAATCCCCACGTTATGCTAACTCAATTTTTTATATTGTGACAAAATTTGAGATACAACTAGATACGACAAAGCGTCCAAGGTATCCAGTCTATCCCATACTGCGTCAGGCCATGCTTTATGCTTCGTTTATAGGCGTTTACTTAATGTGCACCAATGATCAGTTTAGAATGATTACTTTAACTGGCCGATCAACTGTACAAGTCCGCTCTGAATCATCCATAAATTATGATTTAGAGTGAAGAAAGACACGAATCCAATGCTCATGTTAAGCTAGCGCAATTTTCTATATTGTGAAAAAATTTGAGAAATAAATAGATACGACAAAGCATCCAAATAATCCAATCTATCCCGAACCTCGTGATGCCATGCATTATGCTTCATTTATAAGCCTTTACTTAATGAGCACCAATGATCAGTTAAGAAAGATCATTTTAACTGGCCGTTCAATTTGACATGTCCGCACTAAATCGTCCATCCAAGTTATCAAATCTGTCCAAAACTACGTGATGCCATGCATTAACTCTTCATTTATAAGCCTTTACTCAATGAGCACAATTGATCAGTTTGGAATGATCAATTTAACTGGATGATCAACTTGACATGTCTGCACAAAATCGTCCGTAACTTTTGTTTAATAGCTCATAACGACACGAATCCAATGCGCATGTTAAGCTAGCCCAATTTTTTATAATGTGACAAAAATTGAGATAGAAATGGATACGAAAAAGCATCCAAATAATCAAATATAGCCAAAACTAAGTGATGCCATGCATTATGCTTCATTTATAAGCCTTTACTCAACGAGAAGTAATGATCAGTTTATAATCAAATATAGCCAAAACTGGCCGATCAACTTGACACGTCTGCACTAAATCGTCCATAACTTTTAATTAAGAGCTTGGAATGAAACGAATCCAATGCTCACGTTAAGCTAGAGATTCAAAAAATCGTCCAAGTAATCCAATTTAGTAAAAATGTGTGATGCCATGCCTTATGCTTCATTTATAAGCGGTTACTTAATGACCACCAATGATCAGTTTTGATGATCACTTTAACTAGCCGATCAACTTGACATGTCCGCTCTGAATCGTTAGTAACTTATCATTTAGAGCTCAGAATGACTTCTTCCAATGCTCACGTTAAGCTAGCTCAAAGTTCTATATTGTGACAAACTTTGAGACAAAAATAGATACGACAAACTGTCCAAGTAATCCAATCTATCCCAATCTGCATCTGCCACACATTATGCTTCATTTATAAGCATTTACTCAATGAGCATCAATGATTAGAAGAATGATCATTTTAACTAGCCGATCAACTTGACATGTCTGCGCTTAATCGTCCATAACTTTTGATTTAGACATTAGAATGACAGGAATCCAATGTCCACGTTAAGCTTGCTCAATTTTCTATATTGTGACAAAATCTGAGATAGAAATAGATATGACAAAGCGTACAAGCAATCCAATCTATCCCGAACTACGTGTTGCCATGCATTATGCTTCATTTATAAACTTTTACTCAATGAACAACATTGATCAGTTTGGAAAGATCATTTTAATAGGCCGATCAACTTGACATTTCCGTACTAAATTGTCCATAACTTTGGATATAGAGCTCAGAATGACACGAATCCAATGACCACGTTAAGCTAGCTCAATTATTATATTGTGACAAAATTTGAGACAAAACTAGATACGACAAAGCATCCAAGTAATCAATCTATTCCAAACTGTATGATGTCATGCTTTATCATTCATTTATAAACGTTTACTTAATGAGCACCAACTATCAGTTTATAAAAATCACATTAACTGCCCGATCAACTTGATATGTATGCACTACATCGTCCATAACTTATGATTTAGAGATCAAAATGACACGAATCCAATGCCCATGTTAAGCTAGCTCTGTTTGCTATATTGTGAAAAAATGTGAGACAAAAGTAGATACAACAAAGCATGCAACTAATCTAATCTATCTCAATCTGCATGATGCCACACATTATGCTTTATTTATAAGCATTTACTCAATGAGCACCAATTATCATAAGAATGATCATTTTAACTAGCCGATAAACTTGACATGCTGCACTAAATTGTCTGTAACTTATCAGTTAGACCTCAAATTGACACAAATCCAATGCCCACGTTAAACTAGCTCAATTATCTATATTGTGACAAAATTTGAGATAGAAATAGATACGACAAAGCGTCCAACTAATCCAATCTATCCCAATATGCGTGATGCCAAAAATTGCATGATGCCATGCATTATGTTTCATTTATAAGCCTTTACTCAATAAGCAGCAGTGATCAGTTCAGAATGATCACTTTAACTATCCGATGAACTTGACACGTCTACACTAAATCGTCCATAACTTTTGATTAAGAACTTAGAATGAAACGAATCCAACGCCCACGTTAAGCTAGAGATACAAAAAATCGTCCAAGTAATCCAATCTAGTAAAAATGCGTGATGCCATGCCCTATGCTTCATTTATAAGCGTTTACTTAATAACCACCAATGATCCGTTTAGATGATCACTTTAACATGCCGATCAACTTGACATGTCCGCACTAAATCGTCCTTAACTTTTGATTTACACCTTAGAATGACACGAATCCAATGCCCACGTTAAACTAGCTCAATTTTCTATATTGTGACAAAATTTGAGACAGAAATACATATGACAAAGTGTCCAAGTAATCCAATCTATCCCAAACTGCGTGATGCCATCCATTATGCTTCATTTATAAGCCATTACTCAATGAACAACAATGATCAGTTTGGAATGATCAATTTAACTGGCCGGTCAACTTGACATGTGTGCACTAAATCGTCCATATCATTTCATTTAGACCTCAGAATGACACGAATCCAATGCCCACGTTAGGCTAGCTCAATTTTCTATATTGTGACAAAATTTGAGATAGAAATAGATACGACAAAGCATACAAGTAATCCAGTCTATCCCAAACCTCGTGATGCCATGCATTATGCTTCATTTATAAGCCTTTACTCAATAAGCACCAATGATCAGTTAGAAAAGATCATTTTAACAGGTCGATCAACTTGACATGTCCGCACTAAATCGTCAGTAACTTTTGATTTAGAGCTCAAAATGACACGAATCCAATGCCCACGTTATGCTAACTCAATTTTTTATATTGTGACAAAATTTGAGATACAACTAGATACGACAAAGCGTCCAAGGTATCCAATCTATCCCAGACTGCGTGATGTCATGCTTTATGCTTCATTTATAAGTGTTTACTTAATGAGCACCAATGATCAGTTTAGAATGATCACCTTAACTGGTGATCAACTTGTGTCTGCAATAAATCGTCTGTAACTTATGATTAAGAGATCAGAATGACACGAATCCAACGCAGATGTTAAGCTAGCTCAGTTTGCTATATTGTGACAAAATGTGAGACAAAAGTAGATACAACAAAGCGTCCAAGTAATCCAATCTATCTCAAACTGCATGATGCCATGCATTCTGCTTCATTTATAAGCATTTACTCAATGAGCACCAATAATCATTTTAACTAGCCGATCAACTTGACATGTCCACACTAAATCGTCTGTAACTTTTGATTTTGACCTCATAATGACCCGAACCCAATGCCCGCGTTAAGCTAGCTCAATTATCTATATTCAGACAAAATTTGAGATAGAAATAGATACCACAAAGCGTCTAAGTCATCCAGTCTATCCCAATTTGCGTGATGCCATGCCTTATTCTTCATCAATAAGCCTTTACTCAATGAGCACCAATGATCAGTTTAGAATGATCATTTTGACTTGTCGATCAACTTGACATATCCGCATTAAATCGTCTGTAACTTTTGATTTAGAGCTAAGAATAACACGAATCCAATGGCCACGTTAAGGTACCTCAATTTAAGACTAAAATTGCTTTGACAAGTCCCCCAAGTTATCAAATCTGTCCAAAACTACGAGATGTCATGCATTATGGTTCATTTATCAGCCTATAGTCAATGAGAACCAAATATAAGTGTGGACTGATCAATTTAACAAGCCGATCAACTTGACATGTCTGCACAAAATGGTCCGTAACTTTTGTTTTATAGCTCAAAATGACACGAATCCAATGCGCACGTTAAGCTTGCCCAGTTTTTTATATTGTGACAAAATTGTAGAAAGAAATAGATACAAAAAAGCATCCAAGTAACCAAATCTTGCCCTAACTGCGTGATGCCATGCATTATACTTCATTTATAAGCCTTTACTCAATGAGCACCAATGATCAGTTTAGAATGATCACTTTAACTGGTCAATCAACTTGACATGTGTGCACTAAATTTTCCATAACTTTTGATTAAGACCTTAGAATGACATGAATTCAATGCCCACGTTAAACTAGAGATACTAAAAAAATCATCTAAGTAATCCTGTCTAGTCAAAATGCGTGATGCCATGCCTTATGTTTCATTTATAAGCGTTTACTTAATGACCACCAATGATCAGTCTAGATGATCACTTTAACTGGGCGATCAACTTGACATGTCCGCTCTTAATCGTCAGTAACTTAGGATTTAGAGCTCACAATGACACGAATCCAATGCTCACGTAAGCTAGCTTAAATTTTTATATTGTGACAAAATTTTAGATAGAAATATATACGACAAAGCATCAAGGTAATCCAATCTATCCCAAACTGAATGATGCCACACATTATGCTTCATTTATAATGAGCATCAGTGATCAGAATAATGATCATTTTAACTAGCCGATTAACTTGCATATCCGCACTAAATCGTCTTTAACTTGTGATTTAGACATTAGAATGACACAAATCCAATGCCCACGTTAAGTTAGCTCAATTTTCTATACTGTGACAAAATTTGAGACAGAAATAGATATGACAAAGCGTCCAAGTAATCCAATCTATCCCAAACCTCGTGATGGCATCTATAATTCTTCATTTATAAGCCTTTACTCAATGAACAACAATGATCAGTTTGGAATGATCAATTTAACTGGCTGATCAACTTGACATGTGTGCACTAAATCGTCCGTAACATTTGATTTAGACCTCCGAATGACACGAATACAATGCCCACGTTAAGCTAGCTCAATTTTCTATATTTTGACAAAATTTGAGACAGAAATTGATACGACAAAGTGTCCAAGTAATCCAATATATCCCGAACCTCTTGATGCCATGCATTATGCTTCGTTTATAAGCCTTTACTCAATGAGCACCAATGATCAGTTAGAAAAGATCATTTTAACAGGTCGATCAACTTGACATGTCCACCCTAAATCGTCTGTAACTTTTCATTTAGATATTAGAATGACACGAATCCAATGCACACGTTAAGCTATCTCAATTTTTTATATTGTGGCCAAAATTTGACACAGAACTAGATACGACAAAGGGATCAAGTAATCCAATTTATTCCAAACTGCGTGATGTCCTGCTTTATTCTTCATTTATAAGCGTTTACTTAATGAGCACCAATGATCAATTTAGAATGATCACCTTAACTAGCCGATCAACTTGTTTCCACATTAAATGGTCTGTAACTTATGATTTAGAGATCAGAATGACACGAATCCAATGCCCACGTTAAGCTAGCTCAGTTTGCTATATTGTGACAAAATGTGAGACAAAAGAAGATACAACAAAATGTCCAAGTAATCCAATCTATCTCAAACTGCATGATGCCACGCATTCTGCTTCATTTATAAGCATTCACTCAATGAGCACCAATAATCATTTCAACTAGCGATCAACTTTTGATTTAGACCTCATAATGACACGAATCCAATGCCCGAGTTAAGCTAGCTCAATTATCTATATTCAGACAAAATTTGAGATAGAAATAGATAACACAAAGCGTCTAAATCTATCCCGATTTGCGTGATGCCACGCACTATTCTTCATCTATAAGCTTTTACTCAATTACCACCAATGATAAGTTTTAAATGATCATTTTAACTTGCCGATCAACTTGACATATCTGCATTAAATCGTCCGTAACTTTTGATTTAGAGCTCAGAATAACACAAATCCAATGGTCACGTTAAGGTACCTCAATTTTCTATATTGCGATAAACTTTAAGACTGAATTTGACAAGTCCTCCAAGTTATCAAATCTGTCCAAAACTACAAGATGTCATGCATTATGGTTCATTTATCAGCCTTTAGTCAATGAGCACCAATTATAAGTGTGGAATGATCAATTTAACTGGCCGATCAACTTGACAAGTCTGCACAAAATCGTCCGAAACTTTTGTTTTATAGCTCATAATGACACGAATCCAATGCGCACGTTAAGCTTGCTCAATTTTTATATTGTGACAAAATTTTAGAAAGAAATAGATACGAAAAAGAATCCAAGTAACCAAATCTAGCCGAAACTGCGTGATGCCATGCATTATACTTCATTTATAAACTTTTACTCAATGAGCACCAATGACCAGTTCAGAATAATCACTTTAACTGGTCTATCAACTTAACATGTGCGCACTCAATTGTCCATAACTTTTGATGAAGACCTTAGAATGACACGAATCCAATGCCCACGTTAAGCTAGAGATACAAAAAATCGTCTAAGTAATCCAATCCAGTCAAAATGCGGGATGCCATGCCATATGCTGCATTTATAAGCGTTTACTAAATGACCACCAATGATCAGTCTTGATGATCACATTAACTGGCTGATCAACTTGACATGTCCACTCTGAATCGTCAGTAACTTAGGATTTAGAGCTCAGAATGATACGAATCTAATGCTCACGTAACCTAGCTCAAATTGTTATATTGTGACAAAATTTGAGACAGGAATAGATACGACAAAGCATCCAGGTAATCCAATGTATCCCAGACTGAATGATGCCACACATTATGCATCATTTACAATGAGCATCAATGATCAGAAGAATGATCATTTTAACTAGCCGATTAACTTGATATCCACACTAAATCGTCCGTAACTTGTGATTTAGACCTTAGAATGACACAAATCCAATGCCGACGTTAATCTAGCTCAATTTTTATATTGTGACAAAACTTGAAACTGAAATAGATATGACAAATTGTCCAAGTAATCCAATCTATCTTGAATTGTGTGATGCCATGTATTATGCTTCATTTATAAGCCTTTACTCAATGAACACCAATGATCAGTTTGGAATGATCAATTTAACTGGCCAATCAACTTGATATTTGTGACCTAAATCGTCAATAACTTTGACTTAGACCTCCGAATGACACAAATCCAATGCCCACGTCAAGCTAGCTCAATTTTCTACATTGTGACAAAATTTGAGACAGGAATAGATACGAAAAAGTGTACAAGTAATCTAATCTTGCCAAAATTGCGTGATGCCATGTATTATGCTTCATTTATAAGCCTTTACTCAATTAGCACCAATGATCAGTTAAAAAAGATTATTTTAACTGGCCGATCAAATTAACATGTCCGCACTAAATCGTTCGTAACTTTTGATTTAGAGCTCAGAATGACACGAATCCAATCCCCACGTTAAGTGAGCTCAATTTTTTGCATTGTGGCAAAACTTGAGACAATACTAGATACGACAAAGCGACCAAGTAATCCAATCTATTCCAAATTGCGTGATGCCATCCATTATGTTTCATATATAAGCCTTTACTCAATGAGCACCAATGATCAGTTAAAAAGTCATTTTAACTGGCCGATCAACTAGAAATTTCTGCATTAAATCATCCATAACTTTTGATTTAGACCTTAGAATGACACGAATCCAATGCCCACGTTAAGCTAGCTCACTTTTCTATATTGTGGCAAAATTTGAGACAGAAATAGATATGACAAAGCGTCTAAGTAATCTAATCTATCCCGCACTGCGAGATGGTATGCATTATGCTTCATTTATAAGCCTTTACTCAATGAACAACAATGATTAGTGTGGAATGATCAATTTAACAGGCCGATCAACTTGACATGTGTGCACTAAATCGTCCATAAAATTTGATTTATACATCAGAATGACACGAATCCAATGCCCACATTAAGCTAGCTCAATTTTCTATATTGTGACAAAATTTGAGACATAAATAGATACAACAAAGCGTCCAAGTATTCCAATCTATCCCGAACGTCGTGATGCCATGCATCATGTTTCATTTATAAGCCTTTACTCAATGAGCACCAATGATCAGTTAAAATGATAATTTTAGCAGGTCGATCAAATTGACATGTCCGCACTAAATCGTCCGTAACTTTTGATTTAGAGCTCAGAATGACAGGAATCCAAAGCACACGTTAACATAGCTCAATTTTTTATATTGTGGCAAAATTTGAGATGGAACTTGATACGACAAATTGTCCAAGTAATCCAATCTATTCCAAACTGCATGATGTCATGCTTTATGCTTCATTTATAAGCGTTTACTTAATGAGCACCAATGATCAGTTTATAATGATCACCTTGACTGGCCAATCAACTTGTGTACGCATTAAATCGTTCGAAACTTATGATTTAGAGATCAGAATGACACGAATCCAATGCCCAAGTCAAGCTAGCATAGTTTGCAATATTGTGACAAAATGTGAGACAAAAGTAGATACAACAAATCGTCCAAATAATCCAATCTATTTCAAACTGCATGATGCCACGCATTCTGCTTCAATTATAAGCATTTATTCAATGATCACCAATGCTCAGAAGAAAGATGACTTTAACTAGCAGATCAACTTGACATGTCCACAGTAAATTGTCTGTAACTTTTGATTTACACCTCATAATGACACGAATCCAATGCCCACGTTAAGCTAGCTCAATTATCTATATTGTGACAAAATTTGAGACAGAAACAGATACCACAAAACGTGAAAGTAATCCAATCTATCCCGATTTGCGTGACGCCATGCATTATTCTTCATTTATAAGCTTTTACTAAATGAGCACCAACAATCATTTTAGAAGGATCATTTTAACTTGCTGATCAACTGGACATATCTGCATTAAATCGTTTGTAACTTTTGATTTAGAGCTCAGAATGACACGAATCCAATGGCCATGTTAAGGTACCTCAATATTTTATATTGCGATAAACTTTAAGACTAAAATTGCTTTGACAAGTCCTCCAAGTTATCTAATCTGTCCATAACTACGAGATGTCATGCATGATGGTTTATTTATCATCCTTTAGTCAATGAGCGCCAATTATCAGTGTGGAATGATCCATTTAACTGGCCGATGAACTTGACATGTCTCACAAAATCGTCCGTAACTTTTGTTTTATAGCTCATAATGACACGAATCCAATACTTACGTTAAGCTTGCTCGATTTTTTATATTGTGAAAAATTTGTAGAAAGAAATAGATACGAAACAGCATCCAAGTATCCAAATCTAGCCGAAACTCTATGATGCCATGCATTATACTTCATTTATAAGCCTTTACTCAATGAGCACCAATGATCAGTTTAGAATGATCACTTTAACTGGTCGATCAACTTGACATGTCTGCTCTGAATCGTCAGTAACTTAGGATTTAGAGCTTCGAATGACACGAATCCAATGCTCATGTTAACTAGCTTAAATTTTTATATTGTGACAAAATTTGAGAAAGGAATAGATACGACAAAGTATCCAGGTAATCCAATCTATCCCAAACTGAATGATGCCACACATGATGCTTCATTTATAATGAGCATCAATGATCAGAAGAATGATCATTTTAACTTTAAATCGTCTCTAACTTGTGATTTAGACCTTAGAATGACACAAATCCAATGCCCACGTTAAGCTTGCTAAATTTTCTATATTGTGCAAAATTTGAGACATAAATAGATATGACAAATTGTCCAAGTAATCCAATCTATCTCGAACTGCGTGGTGCCATGCCTTATGCTTCATTTATAAGCCTTTACTCAATGAACACCAATGATCAGTTTGGAATGATCAATTCAACTGGACAATCAACTTGACATTTGTGCCCTAAATCGTCTATAACGTTTAATTTAGACATCCGAATGACAAGAATCCAATGCCCACGTTAAGCTAGCTCAATTTTCTATATTGTGACAAAATTTGAGACCGGAATAGATACGAAAAAGTGTCCAAGTAATCTAATCTTGCCAAAAGTTCATGATGCCATGCATTATGCTTCATTTATAAGCCTTTACTCAATGGGCACCAATGATCAATTAAAAAGATTATTTTAACTCGCCGATCAAATTAACATTTCCGCACTAAATTGTTCGGAACTTTTGATTTAGAGCTCAGAATGACACGAATCCAATCCCCACGTTAAGCGAGGTCAATTTTTTTTATTGTGGCAAAATTTGAGAAAAAATTAGATACGACAAAGCGACCAAGTAATCCAATCTATTCCAAATTGCGTGATGCCATCCATTATGATTCATAGATAAGCCTTTACTCAATGAACACCAATGATTAGTTAAAACGGTCATTTTAACTGGCCGATCAACTTGACATGTCCGCACTAAATTGTTTGTAATTTTTTATTTATACATTAGAATGATACGAATCCAATGCCCATGTTAAGCTAGCTCAATTTTCTATATTGTGACAAAATTTGAGACATAAATAGATATGACAAATCGTGCAAGTAATCCAATCTATCCCGAACTGTGTGATGCCATGCATTATGCATCATTTATAAGCCTTTACTCAATGAACACCAATGATCAGTTTGGAATGATCAATTTAACTGGCCAATCAACTAGACATTTGTGCCCTAAATTGTCCATAACTTCTGATTTAGACCTCAGAATGACACGAATTCAATGCCCATGTTAAGCTAGCTCAAATTTCTATATTGTGCAAAATTTGAGACACGAATAGATACAAAAAAACGTCCAAGTAATCTAATCTTTCTAAAACTGTGTGATGCCATGCATTATACTTCACTTATAAGCCTTTACTCAATGACCACCAATAATCATTTTAAAAAGATCATTTTAACTAGATGATCAACTTGACATTTCTGCACTAAATCGTGCGTAACTTTTGATTTAGAGCTCAGAATGACACGAATCCAATGCCCATGTTAAACTAGCTCAATTTTTATATTGTGAAAAAATTTGAGACAGAACTATATACAACAAAGCGTTCAAGTAATCCAATCTATTCTAAACTGTGTGATGTCATGCTTTATGCTTCATTTATAAGCGTTTACTTAATGAGCATCAATGATCAATTTAGAATTATCACCTTAACTGGCCGATCAACTTGATATGTCCGCACAAAATTGTCCGTAACTTATGATTTAGAGAACAGAATGACACGAATCCTATGCCCACACTAAGCTTGCTCAGTTTTCTATATTTTGACAAAATGTGAGAAAAAAGTAGATACAAAAAAGCGTCCAAGTAATCCAATCTATCTCAAACATCATGATGCCACGCATTCTGTTTCATTTATAAGCTTTTACTCAATGAGCACCAATGATCAGTTTATAATGATCATTTTAACTTGGTGATCAACTTGACATATCTGCATTAAATCGTCCGTAACTTTTGATTTAGAGCTCTAAATGACACGAATCCAATGGCCACGTTATGGTAGCTCAATTTTCTATTTTGTGATAAAATTTAAGACTAAAATTGCTTTGAAAAGTTCTCCAAGTTATAATATCTGTCCAAAACTACGGGTTGGCATGCATTATTCTTCATTTATAAGCCTTTACTCAATGAGCACAATCAGTTTGGAATGATCAATTTAACAGGCCGATCAATTTAACTGGCCGGTCAATTTAACTGGTCAATCAACTTGACATGTTTGCATAAAATCATCCGTAACTTTTATTTTATAGATCATAACGACATGAATCCAATGCACACATTAAGCTAGCTGAATTTTATATATTGTGACAAAATTTGAGATAGGAATGGATACAAAAAAGCATTGAAGTAATCAAATCTACCCAAAACTGAATGATGCCATGCATTATGCTTCATTTATAAGCTTTTACTCATTGAGCAGCAATGATCAGTTTAAAATGATCACTTTAAGTGACCGATCAACTTGTCATGTCTGCACTAAATCACCCATAACTTTTGATTAAGAGCTTAGAATGAAACGAATCCAATGCCCACGTCAGGCTATAGATACAAAAAATCGTCCAAGTAATCCAATCTAGTAAAAACGCGTGATGCCATGCCTTATACTTCATTTATAAGTGTTTACTAAATGACCACCAATGATCAGTTTAATTTGCCAATCAACTTCACATGTCCGTCCTGAATCGTCACTAACTTATGATTTAGAGCTCAGAATTACAAGAATCCAATGCTCACATTAAGCTAGCTCCAATTTCTATATTGTGACAAATTTTGAGACAGAAATAGATACGACAAAGTGTCCAAGTAATCCAATCTATCCCAAACAGCATGATGCCACACATTATGCTTCATTTATAAGCATTTACTCAATGAGCATCAATGATTAGAAGAATGATCATTTAACTAGCCGATCAACTTGACATGTCCGCACTAAATCGTCCAAAACTTTTGATTTAGACCTTAGAATGACACGAATCCAATGCCACGTTAAGCTAGCTCAATTTTCTATATTGTGACAACATTTGAGACAGAAATAGATATGACAAAGCGTCTAAGCAATCTAATCTATCCCGAACTGCGTGATGGCATGCATTATGCTTCATTTATAAGCCTTTACTCAATAAACAACAATGATCACTTTGGAATGATCAACTTAACTGGTCGATCAACTTGACATATGTGCACTAAATTGTCCATAACATTTGATTTGTACCTCAGAATGACACAAATCCAATGCCCACGTTAAGCTAGCTCAATTTTTTATATTGTGACAAAAATTGAGACAGAAATAGATACGACATAGCGTCCAAGTATTGCAATCTATCCCGAACGTCGTGATGTGATGCATTATGTTTCATTTACAAGCCTTTACTCAATGAGCACCAATGATCAGTTAAAAACGATAATTTTAGCAGGTCAATCAACTTGATATGTCCGCAATAAATCGTCCGTAACATTTGATTTAGAGCTCAGAAAGACACAAATCCAATCCCCACGTTAAGCTAGTTCAATTTTTTATACTGTGGCAAAATTTGAGATAGAACTAGATATGACAAATCGTCCAAGTAATCCAATCTATTCCAAACTGCGTGATGTCATGCTTTATGCTTCATTTATAAGCGTTTACTTAATGATCACCAATGATCAGTTTAGAATGATCACCTTAATTGGCCGATCAACTTGTGTCCGCATTAAATCGTCCGTAACTTATGATTTAGAGATCATAATGACAGAAATCCAATGCCCGCGTTAAGCTAGCTAAGTTTTCTATATTGTGACAAAATGTGAGACAAAAGTAGATAGAACAAAGCGTCCAAGTAATCCAATCTATTTCAAACTGCATGATGCGACGCATTGTGCTTCATTTATAAGCATTTACTCAATGAGCACCAATGATCAGAAGAATGATCATTTTAACTAGCCGATCAACTTGACATGTCCACAATAAATTGTCTATAACTTTTGATTTAGACCTCATAATGACACGAATCCAATGCACACGTTAAGCTAGCTCAATTATCTATATTGTGACAAAATTTGAGACAGAAATAGATAGCACAAAGCGTCCAAGTAATCCAATCTATCCCGATTTGCGTGACGCCATGCATTATTCTTCATTTTTAATTTTTTACTGAATGAGCACCAATGATCAGTTTAAAATGATCATTTTAACTTGCCGATCAACTTGACATATCCGCATTAAATCGTCTTCAACTTTTGATTTATAACTCAGAATGACATGAATCCAATGGCCATGTTAAGGTACCTCAATATTCTATATTGTGATAAAATTTATGACTAAAATTGCTTTGACAAGTCCTCCAAGTTATCAAATCTGTCCAAAACTACGAGATGTCATGCATTATGGTTTATTTATCAACCTTTAGTCAATGAGCACCAATTATCAGTGTGGAATGATCAATTTGACTGGTCGATCAACTTGACATGTCTCCACAAAATCGTGCGTAACTTTTGTTATATAGCTCATAATGACACGAATCCAATGCGCACGTTTAACTTGATTAATTTTTTATATTGTGAGAAATTTGTAGAAAGAAATAGGTACGAAAAAGCATCCAAGTAATCAAATTTAGCCGAAACTGTTTGATGTCATGCATTATACTTCATTTATAAGCCTTTACTCAATGAGCACCAATGATCAGTTTAGAATGATCACTTTAACTGGTCGATCAACTTGACATGTCTATACTAAATTGTCCATAACTTTTGATTAAGACCTTAGAATGACACGAATCTAATGCCCAACGTAAGCTAGAGATACAAAAAAATTGTCTAAGTAATCCAATCTAGTCACAATGCGTGATGCCATGCCTTATACTTCATTTATAAGCGTTAAACTAATGACAACCAGTGATCAGTCTAGATGATCACTTAAATTGGCCGATCAACTTGACATGTCCTCTCTGAATCGTTAGTAACTTATGATTTAGAGCTGAGAATGACACAAATCCAATGCCCACGTTAAGCTAGTTCAATTTTTTATACTGTGGCAAAATTTGAGACAGAACTAGATACGACAAATCGTCCAAGTAATCCAATCTATTCCAAGCTGCGTGATGTCATGCTTTATGCTTCATTTATAAGCGTTTACTTAATGAGCACCAATGATCAGTTTAGAATGATCACCTTAACTGGCCGATCAACTTGTGTCCGCATTAAATTTTCCGTAACTTATGATTTAGAGATCAGAATGACAAGAATCCAATGCCCGCGTTAAGCTAGCTCATTTTGCTATATTGTGACAAAATGTGAGACAAAAGTAGATACAACAAAGCGTCCAAGTAATCCAATCTATTTCAAACTGCATGATGCCACACATTGTGCTTCATTTATAAGCATTTACTCAATGAGCACCAATGATCAGAAGAATGATCATTTAAACTAGCCGATCAAGTTGACAAGTCCGCAATAATTTGTCTGTAACTTTTGATTTAGACCTCATAATGACACGAATCCAATGCCCACGTTAAGCTAGCTCAATTATCTATATTGTGACAAAATTTGAGACAGAAATTGATACAAGCCTTGATTCAAGGATGTATGCGCGTGGGCTGTTTGTAGAAGATTAGGTGAGAAACTCAACCTTAGGCTTCTGGATGAGGGTTTTCTAGTTGGTAAAAGATGGAAGGGTGAAGTGAACCACACGAGGGGTGATGAACCTCGTGATAAATCACAAACTTAGAGCTAGGAGGGCTGGTCTCAACTAGGTTCTAAGCGCACAAGTTCTTTGAGAGAAAACTTGTAAAGAAAATTCTACTTTATTAATTAGCAAAAAGGTTGTCGAACTACAATGCTGGAAGGAGCCTTATTAATATGCTCGACAGCTTGACCTTCTAGGGTCGACTCAAACAAAGAAAAGGAAAGTTTACAAAAGTGCACAAAAGGAAAAGATACAAAAGTGCATAACCCAAAAAGGACCTATTCCTAAAATGTTCTTGACTCAAAAATGTAAAGCAACTAGATCCTACCCTGCAAAACAGAAAGAAGCATATATTCAAATGTAAACTTACCTTAACTCACCTCACGGCCAAGAAATGGAAGGTGGCCGTCCTTGTGGCATGCACGCGCCTTGCTCCTAGTCTTCGACTTGGAGTAGGGTTAAATATCTTTGGGCCCTGCCCTCTCTTGCCACTAAAGCCCAAGTCTCTGATGTTCCTTGTGTTTTTGAGAAGCCTTTGGACTCTAATTTGCTCTTCTGGCCCATTGTCCTTAGCTGCTCTTCCTCTAGAAGCTTGTCGACCCATAAGCTGAATTTGTGGAAGAGTGCTCTTGATCTGCTTCTTGTCATTGCTCCTGGAGGTACCACTGGTGTAGATACTTCCTCTAAGTGCATGTCCTGGAGCTGGTAGCTCATTTGGTCCGAGTCCTCTTGTGTAGAAGTGGAAGTGTGCGTGTACTCGGCTGGATGGCCTGTACCGGCTGGATTGTGCGCGGTACTGGCCGGAATGACTTCAGGACCGGCCAAGTTGATCCCGGAGTCGGCGGTGTCATCAGGGGGACCGGCGGTGTCATTCACGTCCCCACCAAGTGTGCCGGAAGCTTGGGCCTCTCCGCCGGCGATGTTGACCGGTCTGGTCCTATAGGTCGAGGGTCCGGCGGTACTGTCTGGTCCGGCAGGCGCGCCAGATGGTCCTGCTGTCTCGGGCAAACTTCCTGGTCGGCCAGTCTGGTCTCCTGGCTGGATGTACGACCTGATGTCCTCATCATTCCCTCCCTCTTTAGTAGGTTTTGTCCTCAAAACTGGTTCATCTGCATGGAAAGGAGCCAAGTCAGTGACATTAAACGTATTGGACACATTAAACTCACCTGGAAGCTCGATCCGGTAGGCGTTGTTTTTGATCCTCTCGAGCACTCTGAATGGTCCATCTCCTCTTGGTGCTAGCTTGGAACTCCTTAGGTTTGGGAACCTCTCCTGCCGTAGGTGTAACCACTGCTCCTATGCCTATTCCAGAGGCATCACACTCCACTTCAAACGTCTTGTTGAAGTCGGGCAGGACTAGCACTGGTGCATGTGTAAGGCTGTCCTTCAAGGCCTGGAATTCCTTCTCCTGAGCTTCTCCCCAGCTGAATCCCACGTTCTTCTTCACTACTGCCGTCAGTGGTGAGGCAATACTGCTGAAGTTGGGCACGAATCTCCTAAAGAAGCTGGCCAGTCCGTGAAAGCTCCTTACTTGGCTGATGTTTCCTGGTGTTGGCCATTCTTGTATGGCTCGAATCTTCTCCTCATCAACCTGTAGGCCCTGTGAACTCACAACAAAACTGATGTACGCCCTAAGAACTTGGTTCATAAGGCGCATGAAGGTGCTTGGGGCATTAGTCAAGCCGAATGGCATGACTGTCCACTCATAGAGCCCTTGCTTTGTCTTGAAGCAGTCTTCCATTCATCACCTTCCTTCATCCTGACCTGGTGGCATCCACTNAACTCTGCCTTTGATGCTCCGTTGAGGTTGGTCATCTCAGCTGGTGGTAGTGGCGTTTGCTCCAATGCGGTGAGAGGGTTGAAGCCGTATACTACTTCAAATGGTGTCTTCTTGGTTGGTGAGTGCACGGCTCGGTTGTAAGCGAACTCTATGAATGGCAGGCACTCCACCCAAGTCTTTAGGTTCTTCCCTATTGTAGTTCTGAGAAGAGTTGATAGTGTCCTGTTGACAACTTCAGTTTGGCCATCGGTTTGAGGATGGCAGGTGGTAGAGAAGAGTAGCTTCGTGCCTAGCTTTCTCCAAAAGGTCCTCCAGAAATGGCTGAGGAACTTGGTGTCCCTGTCTGATACGATTGTCCTTGGCACTCCATGAAGCCGTACTATCTCCCTGAAGAACAGCTCAGCTGTTTGTGTGGCACCATTGACATTGGCACATGGAATGAAGTGTGCCATCTTGGAGAATCTGTCCACCACTACAAAGATTGCATCTTTGTGGATGATCTTGGGCAGACCTAGAACAAAGTCCATCGAGATGTCCACCCATGGATGTGTTGGTATGGGCAGTGGGAGATACAACCCGTGAGGTTGCACTCGGAACTTTGCCTTCTTGCAAGTGATGCACCTTGCACAATGAGCTTCTACTGTCCTCTTGATGTGTGGCCAGTAGAAGTGCTCCTTGACCACTGCTAGATTCTTGTCGACACCAAAGTGGCCCATGAGTCCTCCTCCATGAGCTTCTCGGATGATAAGCTCCCTTAGTGATCCCTGTGGTATGCACAGCCTTCTTTTTCGGAACAAAAATTCCTCATGGATGTAGAATTTGCCATGACTCCCTGTGCTACACTCCTTGTAGCTCTCAGCAAGGTCAGGATCATCCTTGTATAGATCCTGGATGTGCTCGAATCCTAGGACTTTTGCCTCCATGGTTGATATCAAGGCAAACCTCCTTGATAGTGCATCGGCTACCACATTGTCTTTGCCCTTCTTGTACTTGATTACGTACGGGAAGGTCTCTATGAACTCCATCCACCTGGCATGTCTCCTCTTGAGATTGGTTTGCCCTCTGAGGTGTTTGAGAGTCTCATGATCAGTGTGGATCACAAAACTCCTTGGATAGCAAGTAATGCTGCCAAGTCTCCACTGCTCGGACAAGGGCATAAAGCTCCTTGTCATAAGTGGGGTAGTTCAGTGAGGCACCACCTAGCTTCTCACTGAAGTATGCCATTGGTCTCCCTCCTTGAGTTAGCACTGCTCCTATGCCTATTCCAGAGGCATCACACTCCACTTCAAACGTCTTGTTGAAATCGGGAAGGACTAGCACTGGTGCGTGTGTAAGGCTGTCCTTCAAGGCCTGGAATGCCTTCTCCTGAGCTTCTCCCCAGCTGAATCCCACGTTCTTCTTCACTACTGCCGTTAGTGGTGAGGCAATACTGCTGAAGTTGGGCACGAATCTCCTATAGAAGCTGGCCAGTCCGTGGAAGCTCCTTACTTGGCTTATGTTTCCTGGTGTTGGCCATTCTTGTATGGCTCGAATCTTCTCTTCATCAACCTGTAGGTCCTGTGAACTTACAACAAAACCTAATAAGACAAGTTTATCAGTACAAAAGATGCACTTCTTGAGATTGGCATAAAGCTCTTCTTGTCGAAGGGTTTTAAGTACCATCTCAAGATGTGTGAGGTGTTTCCGTAGGCACTTACTATAAACCAAAATGTCATCAAAGTAAACTACTACGAACTTACTGATGTACGCCCTAAGAACTTGGTTCATAAGGCGCATGAAGGTGCTTGGGGCATTAGTCAAGCCAAATGGCATGACTGTCCACTCGTAGAGCCCTTGCTTTGTCTTGAAAACAGTCTTCCACTCATCACCTTCCTTCATTCTTACCTGGTGGTATCCACTTTTGAGGTCTATCTTGGAGAAGACCGTGGCTCCACTCAGCTCATCTAGCATGTCATCCAGTCGTCGTATTGGATGCCTATACTTGACTGTGATGTTGTTGATTGCTCGGCAGTCCACGCACATGCGCCAAGTCCCATCCTTCTTGGGCACTAGTAGCACTGGTACAACACATGGACTGAGGCTCTCTCGAACATATCCCTTCTCCAGGAGCTCCTTGACTTGCTTCTCAAGTTCCTTGGACTCCTCTGGACTCATCCGGTAGGCTGGCCGGTTGGGTAGGGCTGCTCCGGGCACTAGATCAATCTGGTGTTCTATGCCACGTAAAGGGGGCAAGCCTGCTGGTATCTCCTCTGGAAATACATCCTGGAATTTGTTGAGGAGAGTTGCCACTTCAGGAGGTAGCTCTACCTGTCCCTGTTCTATACTCAACACTTCCATGAAAACCATTAGTAACATTAAATCCTTCGAGGCTAAAGCTCTCCGGACATGACTTGGTTGAATAAGAAAATTAGACTTGATAAGTTTCTTTTCCTTACTCATTTTGGAGTTGTAGCTCATGTACTTGGGCAGGTGTAAGAGGAGCTAGGCTGACCTTTCTCTTGTCATGCACGAAGGTGTAGAGATTGGTTCGGCCATCATGCCTGGTCTCTTTGTTAAACTGCCATGGTCTTCCTAGTAGAAGATGGCCAGCTTGCATGGGCACCACGTCGCACACGGCTTGGTCTTGGTACTTGCCCACACTGAATGGCACAGTGACTTGTTCATGGATCTTGAGCTCCACTTTGTCATCGAGCCATCTCAGTCTATATGGTCGAGGATGCTTTGTCTTCTCTAGATCTAGCTTATCAACCATATATGCACTAGCAACGTTAGTGCAAGAACCACCATCTATGATGAGGTTACATACCTTGCCCTTGATGGTGCAACGGCTGTGGAAGATGTTCTCCCTTTGGATGGTCTCTGAAGGATCCACCATTGCACTGAGGATACGTCTAGTGACCAGCACTTCCCCCACATCAGGGTACTCAATGTCACCATATTCTCCTTCTGGTTCATAGTCCTCTTCATCTTGGGACTCATACTCTCCTGCCTCTGTAATCAGCATGACTCGGTTGTTTGGGCACTCTCTTGAGATGTGTCCGTGTCCCCTGCACTTGAAACAAGTTATGTCACGTGATCTTTGAGGGTTAGAAGACTTACCAGGCTCTCTCTGGTCACGGGTGGGTTCAGGAGGCTTGCTCTTGAACCTTGACTCGATCTCTATGCTCTTGCCTTTGTCTACGGGCTTGGGCATGTTGCTTGGTGCCCAAGGTGTCTTAGGCTTGCTGCGGATGTCTTGGCTCTTACGTTTGATGTGCTGCTCAGCCTGGACAGATAGGTGGAACAAGTCTTTGAAGTCATTGTAGATTTGCCTTTCCACCTTGCGGCTGATTCTTTCTTGGAGTCCATCCCAGAATTGTGCCATCAATGCTTCTTCATCATCATTGAGCTCCAATCTGTTCCTTAGCTTCTCGAACTCTTCATAGTACTCCTCTACTGATCTGGTACCCTGCTTAAGAGTACGAAAACGACGTTGCAAATCTCTATGAAAATAAGGTGGAACAAACCTTTGTCGCATGAGGTCTTTCATGTCGACCCATGAGTCTACGGGTCTCATTCTCTTCCTCCTTCTGTCAGATACCTCACGATTCCACCAGATGAGGGCATTGTCCGTGAGTTGTGCTACTGCCATTGAGACTCTCCTAGGTCCTGGTTGGTTGTAGTGATCAAAGATATGATCCATTCCCCTCTCCCAATCTAGGTAAGCCTCGGGGTCTACTTTTCCTGCAAAATTTGGAGGAGTTAGTTTAACATCAGGATGAATTACCCGGTTGTAGGTGTGTTCATCTCCATCCTCATGATGTCTAGGAGGAATTCTTGGTCTCTGGTGAAGACCATATGGCTCAAAGCCATCATCTTCTGCCTCTGGTTGCCGTGGAGGTCCTCTCGGCATATGGTGATAGTTATGAGGTTGTGTGTCCTCATCTCCATCTGGCTGGGGTACCTCCTGTTCGTGCCGTGTCCTAAGCTGCTCAGGACCCTCAGGACGGTCTTGCTCAGCTCTCACGTGCCTTATGGCCTGGAATCTCACTGGTCTTTCCACACGCTCCAACCTCTCGCCTATGGATGTGAGTTGTGTTTGGAGTGTGGTGAACATGGCCATCATGGCTTCGGCTGCGTCTCTGTTCTCTTCTCCCATGGTGTGCTACAAAGAAAGAAGACAAATTAGGGTGCTCCTAAATTATTAGGAGGGTTTTCTTTTTATATGGGGTTTGAAAAAAATGCAAAAAGGAAAAATCCTAAGAAAAGGAAATTCGACTACAAGAAAAAAGAAACTTCCTAGACAACATGTGCTAGCTGTCCAATTCGAAATATCTTGGGTATTTTCCTATTCTCCTTTCTTTCCTTTTTCTTTTCTTTTCTTTTTCTTTTTAATTTAACTTAAAATTAATGGAAATATGAATTAAACAAAAAGAAAAACGTGAATGGCAATGCAAAAGTGAATCTAAACCCTAGTGATACACGTAGGAGGCTAGATGCACTCGGTTTGGAGTTTGATGTTGTTTTTTTTTTATTTTTTTCTTGAATGCGACTTAAACTAATGCAAGAACTAAAAACAAGACAAGCAAAAGGATAGAAACAACCTGGTTTAGGAGCTTTAAGCTTTGATACCAAAATGATACAAGCCTTGATTCAAGGATGTATGCGCGTGGGCTGTTTGTAGAAGATTAGGTGAGAAACTCAACCTTAGGCTTCTGTATGGGGGTTTTCTGGTTGGTAAAAGATGGAAGGGTGAAGTGAACCACACGAGGGGTGATGAACCTCGTGATAAATAACAAACTTAGAGCTAGGAGGGCTGGTCTCAACTAGGTTCTAAGCGCACAAGCTTCTTTGAGAGAATAACTTGTAAAGAAAATTCGATCTTTTTTAATTAGCAAAAAGGTTGTCGAACTACAATGCTGGAAGGAGCCTTATTAATATGCTCGACAGCTTGACCTTCTAGGGTTGACCCAAATAAGAAAAGGAAAACTTACAAAAGTGCACAAAGGAAAAGATACAAAAGTGTATAATCGAAAAAGGACCTATTCCTAAAATTTCTTTGACTCAATAAAGTAAATATTCTAGATCCTACACTGCAAAACAGAAAGAGGCATATATTCGAATTGAAACTTACCTTAACTTACCTCATGGCCAAGAAATGGAAGGTGCCCGTCCTTGTGGCATGCACGCGCCTTGCTCCTAGTCTTCGACTTGGAGTAGGGTTACAAATCTCTGGGCCCTGACCTCTCTTGCCACTAAAGCCCAAGTCTCTGATGTCCCTTGTGTTGTGGAGAAGCTATTGGACTTTTCCTTGTGTTTTTTGGCCCATTGTCCTTAGTCGATCTTCATCTAGGAGCTTGTCGACCCACAAGCTGAATTTGTGGAAGAGCGCCCTTGATCTGCTTCTTGTCATTGCTCCTTGAGGTACCACTGGTGTAGAGACTTCCTCTAAGTGCATTTCCTGGAGCTGGTAGCTCATTTGGTCCGAGTCCTCTTGTGTAGAAGTGGAAGTGCGCGTGTACTCGGCTGGATCGGCTGTACCGGCTGGGTTGTGCGCGGTACTGGCCGGAATGACTTCAGGACCGGCCAAGTTGATCCCGGAGTCGGCGGTGTCATCAGGGGGACCGGCGGTGTCATTCACGTCCCCACCAGGTGTGCCGGAAGCTTGGGCCTCTCCGCCGGCGATGTTGACCGGTCTGGTCCTATAGGTCGAGGGTCCGGCGGTACTGTCTGGTCCGGCAGGCGGGCCAGATGGTCCTGCTGTCTCGGGCAAGCTTCCTGGTCGGCCAGTCTGGTCTCCTGGCTGGATGTACGACCTGATGTCCTCATCACTCTAGAACAGCAGCAGGAAGTTCCTCCTTTTCTTGTCCTGAAAACAACAGCTCTTTAAAGATCATTAGTAGCACCTCCTCTTTAGAATCAAGAAATTTCAAAACAGTGGCAGGTGTTACATAAAGGTTAGTTTTATTTAGCTTTTCTCCTTTAGACATAGTTTGTTGCATCTCATGCACTTCCTATGGAGTTAAAGGTGCTAAGCTATGTTTCTTGTTATTGTGCATGAAGGTATAGTGATTGGTGCGTCTATTGTGTAATGCTTCTTTGTCAAATTGCCATGGACTACCTAGAAGTAGATGTCCAGCTTGCATAGGCACCACATCACACACAACTTGATCTGCATACTCCCCTATGCTGAATGGTATGGTGACTTGTTCTGCGATTTTTAGCTCAGTTTCATCGTTCAGCCATTTGAGCTTGTATGGTCGAGGATGCTTTGTCTTTTGTAACCCTAGCTTATCAACAAAATACTTGCTGGCTACGTTAGTACAAGAACCACCATACATAATCAAGCTACATACCTTAGAGTATATTGTGCACCGAGAATAGAAAATGTTTTCTCTTTGTATAGTTTCTGGTTCAAAAAGAGCACTGAGGGATCTCCTTGTAACTAGAAGCTCTCTAGTATCAGGATAGTCCACAACTTCTTCCTCAGAGTTTTCTGGTTCATACTCGTCTTCATCTTGAGACTCGTATTCGCCATTTGATTTAAGGATCATAACTCTCTGGTTTGGGCCTTCTCTTGCATAATGGCCTTTTCCCTGACATTTAAAACAGGTTATGTCACGAGATCTTTGAGTTGGAGTTTTACCTTGCTCTTGTTTATTGTTTTTAGACGTTTCAGCAATGGATTTCTTGAATCTGGATTCTATGTCGATGGCCTTTCCTTTGTCCAGAGCCTTTTGAGGTTGTTGATTCCAGGTAGACTTGCTACGATTCGCTGAGATAGTCTTCCTTTTTATGTGCTGCTCGGCCTGAACCGCAAGATGCAGCAACTCGCCCAGATCATGATAGGTTTGTCTCTCCACTTTTGTAGCAATTCGATCTTGCAGACCATCTAGGAATTGAGCCATCAAAGTTTCTTCTGAATCTTTGGTCTCCAACCTGTTTCTAAGCATTTCAAACTCATCAAAGTATTCTACAATAGATTTAGAACCTTGAGTTAGTTTTCTAAATTTCTTCTGCAACTCTCTGTAGTAGTATGTAGGGACATATCTCCTCCTTAGTTGGAACCTCATGTCTTCCCAAATAGTGATCTGACCATGTCTATGTCTTCTTCTTTCAGACACATCTCTGTCCCACCAAGCTAGAGCGCTTTCAGTGAATTGAGCAGCTGCTAGAGACACTTTTCTCTGATCTGAGTAGTTGTAATACTCAAATATGTATTCCATACGCCTTTCCCAATCAAGGTAGGCATCTGGATTAACCTTTCCAGCAAAGGTTGGTGCTGTGAGCTTTACGTCTCTGTTTCCATGCCAAGATTCTTCTACTCTATCTCTGTCACGTTGATATTGTCTTCTTGGTCTATGATTATGATCAGGTTCTGGTGGAAATCATCTTCTAAGTCAGCTATTTCATCCTCCTCATGATTCACACGTTGGGCATTCACATTTCTGATAGGATTTCTGCAAATTGGTGGTGGTTGTTCTATTCTTGTCATGCGATCTCCTAGGTTCTGAAGTTGAATCTGAATAGCAGCAAGCATCTGAGCAACATTCACATCTACTGGTTCTCCCATAGTCACACAATCTGTCTCACACTAAACAAACAGATCAAGTGCAAAAGAAGTCAAATACACACAATCAAAAACAACTTAAAATCGACAGAACTAGTTGCAGCAGCAAAGATCGAATAGACACAATCGAAACAACTGAAAATCGACAAATCTAGTTGCAGCAGCAAAGGAAGTCAAATAGACACAATCAAAAACAACTAAAAATTGACAGATCTAGTTGCACCAACAAAGAAGTCGAATAGACACAATCAACACAACTGAAAATCGATAGATCTAGTTGCAGAAACACAAGCTATCAACAACTAAGGATGTTACTGGTTTCTAACACACAAAAACAACAGATTAGGGTTCGTTTTTTATGGGTTTTATGAAGAGATGCAGTTTGACAGCAAGTTAACAAAGAAATGACAGAGTAAAAAAATGAAAATGGGGGTAGATAAACCTGAATAGGAGCGATTAAGCTCTGATACCAGATGATGCAGGAACAAGAGGACTTGTTCGAGCAAGGGGAACTGCTGGAGATACTCTAGCTGGCTGTACAGCACTTTCTAGAGACTCAAGAGTGATGGGTTGATGGTGACCCTTCAGCTGGCTGTAGAGCACTTTCTGGAGGATCTAAATGAGGATTGACTAGAGAGGTGGATCGAGAGACGCCACACAGATTATGGAAGGTCTGTGATAAGTCTAGAGCACTCAAGCTTCAAGGATTCTCACACAAGAAGGTTTGAGGCGTCAGCTCCTTCCAAAGGAAGAAAAACTAGGTTTTTATTTCATAAAACTTAAGTGATTACATGTTGCGAAGGGACTTTATATACTAGTCCAGCAGCAGGTGCCTTCTAGGGCTGAAAATACATTATAATGAAAGGACTAAAGAAAAAATAACCACAAGACATTAGGACCTAATGAAAAATAAAAGAGTCTTAAACTTAACAGTCACATTCCTGCAAAAACAAGCAAATAAACTTGCTAATTCAAACATAAGAATTTTAAATACGCACCTTGGTCTCTTGTAGATCCTTATAATGCCTTTTTAAGTTTGTTTAGCAATGATGAACAAGGTTGTATCTTTGAAGCCTTGTAAAACTGGAAGGAGTGAAATTGTGGTAGTCTTTAGTTGTTCATAGTCTCCTTCTTGTAATTGTTTAGTAAGTTCAGCTTCATGGAATCCTCCATCTTCTATGATTGTTATGAGACTCTCGACAGACTTGTTGAACATCTTACTAAAGTTTCTTGTGCCTGATCTTGTTCTTGAAGCTTGTCTCATAATAGATATATTAATGGGCTCTTTCTCAGCTTCAAGTGAGCTAGTATTGATGTCCTCATCAATTATGCTTCANCCTCTGGAAATACATCCTGGAACTTGTTGAGGAGAGTTGCTACTTCAGGAGGTAGCTCTACCTGTCCCTGTTCTATACTTAACACTTCCTTGAAAACCATTAGTAACATTAAATCCTTCGAGGCTAAAGCTCTCCGGACATGACTTGGTTGAATAAGAAAATTAGACTTGATAAGTTTCTTTTCTTTACTCATTTGGAGTTGTAGCTCGTGTACCTGAGCAGGTGTAAGAGGAACTAGGCTGACCTTTCTCTTGTCATGCACGAAGGTGTAGAGATTGGTTCGGCCATCATGCCTGGTCTCTTTGTCAAACTGCCATGGTCTTCCTAGTAGAAGATGGCCAGCTTGCATGGGCACCATATCGCACACGACTTGGTCTTTGTACTTGCCCACACTGAATGGCACAGTGACTTGTTCATGGATCTTGAGCTCCACTTTGTCATCGAGCCATCTCAGTCTATATGGTCGAGGATGCTTTGTCTTCTCTAGATCTAGCTTATCAACCATATATGCACTAGCAACGTTAGTGCAAGAACCACCATCTATGATGAGGTTACATACCTTGCCCTTTGATGGTGCAACGGCTGTGGAAGATGTTCTCCCTTTGGATGGTCTCTGAAGGATCCACCATTGCACTGAGGATACGTCTATTGACCAGCACTTCCCCCACATCAGGGTACTCAATGTTACCATACTCTCCTTCTGGTTCATAGTCCTCTTCATCTTGGGACTCATACTCTCCTGCCTTTGTAATCAGCATGACTCGGTTGTTTGGGCACTCTCTTGAGATGTGTCCACGTCCCCTACACTTGAAACAAGTTATGTCACGAGATCTTTGAGGGTTAGAAGACTTACCAGGCTCTCTCTGGTCACGGGTGGGTTCAGGAGGCTTGCTCTTGAACCTTGACTCGATCTCTACGCTTTTGCTTTTGTCCACTGTCTTAGGCATGTTGCTTGGTGCCCAAGGTGTCTTAGGCTTGCTGCGGATGTCTTGGCTCTTACGTTTGATGTGCTGCTCAGCCTTGACAGATAGGTGGAACAAGTCTTTGAAGTCATTGTAGATTTGCCTTTCCACCTTGCGGCTGATTCTTTCTTGGAGTCCATCCAGGAATTGTGCCATCAATGCTTCTTCATCATCATTGAGCTCCAATCTGTTCCTTAGCTTCTCGAACTCTTCATAGTACTCTTCTACTGATCTGGTACCCTGCTTAAGAGTACGAAAACGACGTTGCAAATCTCTATGAAAGTAAGGTGGAACAAACCTTTGTCGCATGAGGTCTTTCATGTCGACCCCTGAGTCTACGGGTCTCATTCTCTTCCTCCTTCTGTCAGATACCTCACGATCCCACCAGATGAGGGCATTGTCCGTGAGTTGTGCTACTGCCATTGAGACTCTCCTAGGTCCTGTTTGGTTGTAGTGATCAAAGATATGATCCATTCGCTTCTCCCAATCTAGGTAAGCCTCGGGGTCTACTTTTCCTGCAAAATTTGGAGGAGTTAGTTTAACATCAGGATGAATTACCCGGTTGTAGGTGCGTTCATCTCCATCCTCATGATGTCTAGGAGGCATTCTTGGTCTCTGGTGAAGACCATATGGCTCAAAGCCATCATCTTCTGACTCTGGTTGCCGTGGAGGTCCTCTCGGCCTATGGTGATAGTTATGAGGTTGTGTGTCCTCATCTCCATCTAGTTGGGGTTCCTCCTGTTCGTGCCGTGTCCTAGGTGCTCAGGACCCTCAGGACGGTCTTGCTCAGCTCTCACGTGCCTTATGGCCTGGAATCTCACCGGTCTTTCCACGCGCTCCAACCTCTCGCCTATGGATGCGAGTTGTGTTTGGAGTGTGGTGAACATGGCCATCATGGCTTCAGTTGCGTCTCTATTCTCTTCTCCCATGGTGTGCTACAAAGAAAGAAGATAATTAGGGTGCTCCTAAATTATTAGGAGGATTTTCTTTTTATATGGGGTTGAAAAAATTGCAAAAAGGAAAAATCTTAAGGAAAGGAAATTCGACTACAAGAAAAAGGAAACTTCCTAGACAACTTGTGCTAGCTGTCCAATTCGAAATATCTTGGGTATTTTCCTATTCTCTTTTCTTTCCTTTTTCTTTTCTTTTCTTTTTCTTTTTAATTTAACTTAAAATTAATGGAAATATGAATTAAACAAAAAGGAAAACGTGAAAGACAATGCAAAAGTGAATCTAAACCCTAGTGATACACGTAGGAGGCTAGATGCACTCGGTTTGGAGTTTGATGTTGTTTTTTATTTTTCTTGAATACGACTTAAACTAATGCAAGAACTAGAAATAAGACAAGCAAAAGGATAGAAACAACCTGGTTTAGGAGCTTTAAGCTCTGATACCAAAATGATACAAGCCTTGATTCAAGGATGTATGCGCGTGGGCTGTTTGTAGAAGATTAGGTGAGAAACTCAACCTTAGGCTTCTGGATGGGGTTTTCTGGTTGGTAAAAGATGGAAGGGTGAAGTGAACCACACGAGGGGTGATGAACCTCGTGATAAATCACAAACTTAGAGCTAGGAGGGCTGGTCTCAACTAGGTTCTAAACGCACAAGCTTCTTTGAGAGAATAACTTGTAAAGAAAATTCGATCTTTATTAATTAGCAAAAAGGTTGTCGAACTACAATGCTGGAAGGAGCCTTATTAATATGCTCGACAGCTTGACCTTCTAGGGTCGACACAAATAAAGAAAAAGGAAAGTTTACAAAAGTGCACAAAGGAAAAGATACAAAAGTGCATAACCGAAAAATGACCTATTCCTAAAATGTTCTTGACTAAAAAATGTAAAGCAACTAGATCCTACCCTGCAAAACAGAAAGAGGCATATATTCGAATGTAAACTTACCTTAACTCCCCTCACGGCCAAGAAATGGAAGGTGGCCGTCCTTGTGGCATGCACGCGCCTTGCTCCTAGTCTTCGACTTGGAGTAGGGTTACAAATCTCTGGGTCTTGACCTCTCTTGCCACTAAAGCCCAAGTCTCTGATGTCCCTTGTGTTGTTGAGAAGCTATTGGACTTTTCCTTGTATTTTTGGCCCATTGTCCTTAGTCGATCTTCCTCTAGTAGTTTGTTGACCCATAGGCTGAATTTGTGGAAGAGCGCCCTTGATCTGCTTCTTGTCATTGCTTCTTGTCATTGCTCCTTGAGGTACCACTGGTGTTGAGACTTCCGCTAAGTGCATGTCCTGGAGCTGGTAGCTCATTTGGTCCGAGTCCTCTTGTGTAGAAGTGGAAGTGCACGTGTACTCGGCCGGATCGGCTGTACCGGCCGGATTATGCGCGGTACTGGCTGGAATGACTT
Organism: Pugionium dolabratum; assembly: GCA_018901945.1. NCBI lineage: Eukaryota > Viridiplantae > Streptophyta > Magnoliopsida > Brassicales > Brassicaceae > Pugionium > Pugionium dolabratum. The sequence continues at coordinate 114,123 of JAEVFF010000108.1, read as the reverse complement.
CAGGACCGGCCAAGTTGATCCCGGAGTCGGCGGTGTCATCAGGGGAACCGACGGTGTCATTCACGTCCCCACCAAGTGTGCCGGAAGCTTGGGCCTCTCCGCCGGCGATGTTGACCGGTCTGGTCCTATAGGTCGAGGGTCCGGCGGTACTGTCTGGTCCGACAGGCGCGCCAGATGGTTCTACTGTCTCGGACAAGCTTCCTGGTCGGCCAGTCTGGTCTCCTGGCTGGATGTACGACCTGATGTCCTCATCATCCCCACAGCTCTGGTCTATTTTATTGCAGTAGAAGTATGCTGAGGATTTGCTTGTTGTCACAGCCATGTCCGGTTGTAATCCTGCTCCAACACCATTGCCGCTTCAGCTGGATAGACCAACTGACAACCCCGAACCTTTCTCCAACCCAACCTACTTCAGATGTCTTTCGGGTAAGCTCTAGTACTTAACATTAACGCGACCCGACATTCAATTCGCCGTTAATTTTGTTTGTCAACATTTGCATTCTCCCATGGTATATGATTTCAACCTACTGAAGCGCATCATGCGCTATGTAAAAGGCATTGTCTCCATGGGATTATCCTTTCAAAACAATACAAATTGCACCCTCACTGCCTATAGTGACAGTGATTGGGCGGGTTGCAAGGAAACTCGACGATCTACCGGTGGTTTCAGTACATGTTTGGGCAAGAATCTCATCTCTTGGGCATCAAAACGACAGCCAACAATGTCAAAGAGTTCAACGGAAGCTGAGTACCAGTCTCTTTCAGCAACCGCTTTTGAAATTACTTGGTTAAGTTCGATTCTCAAAGAGCTTACTGTGCCGCTTCTACAAACACCTCTTCTGCTATGTGACAATCTTTCCGCAGTACATTTAGCGGCTAACCCAGGTTTTCATTCTCGGACGAAGCACTTCGAAGTTGACCATCACTATATCCGTGAACGTGTTGCTCTCGGCTCTCTCTCTGTCAAGCATATTCCTAATCACTTACAAGTAGCAGATATATTCACAAAGTCTCTTCCCCACGAATCGTTCAAGCTGCTTCGATTCAAACTCGGTGTTATGTTGCCATCCACACCGAGTTTGAGGGGAGCATTGAAGATGAAGCACACACGGCGTTCCTATGCCAAGAGAACAGAGCTCAAGCTCTGTTTCGCGACGTCTGGGCCTCGACAGAGTGCAAAGTCAAGGCGTCTTCACAACCTCAACACAAGCCCAAGACACAGCAGCCCATCATCAAAACGCAACCGTCAGCTGAGCTTCAACAGTCGTCATCCAGCGAGGTACGTAGTACAGTAACGACAAAAAGAGAAAATAGAATTTGCACAGATGCTGCAGCTGGAGGAATAAAAATAAAAAAACAGATTTGAAGTTCTGAATTCAATGATTGACAACGGAAAAGAGGAAAAACCCTAAGGTCTAGAAGTAGTATAAAAATGGTTGTAAACGTCACTGTAAAATCATCGAATCTATATTAAGAACAAGAAAAATAATAAATACAATGAAGTTTTTCGGTCTCTATCTTTATTAAGAATTTCTACAGTTATGAGAAACAGAGATGGAAAATAGAGATGTTTTGGATTTGTCAACTTTGAGACATGGTCGACGGTCCATTACCAGGAGGAATCAAACATGACTCGAATGTTTTTTGGTCAACCTATGTCAGCTGGTGCATTGGTTTGAATAGCTTCTGGGTGAGAGTTTTTACACCCATTAGTGGATCAGATAAAGTACGAGAACCCTTTGAAAGTGACATGTATGCTTCTGGAGATGGATCAGACTAAAGTTTTTGCATCTGGTCGAGTCACCGGAAGCTCTAAATGCTAAAGTTTCATAGCCATTGGCTGTTTTTGCTCGATATGATTGTGTTTTGTTTTGACATGACTTAAAACGGATAGTTTCTTTTGTTGGATAATCTTTTACTATTGCAAATTTGCTACTGTTGATGAAATTCTTTTTAAAGGATATGATAGTACATTTTGAATTATTATATTGGAGCTTTTGAAATCAAAGTTGAGCTATAACTTATAAAATTTAATCATCATGGAATTAGCTTTCAAATAAATATCTTGATTAAAAGTTTGTTTTTGTTTTGTTAGTGTTCATTCCCCATATATGACGACGTGCCAAATCTAATATTTGTCGGTATATATACTAATTAGACATGTCAATTGAACTGGTCCGATACAGTCCGGATTGAAACTCGCAAAATTCATATATATTTGAATCTGTTCCACCTTGATCCCACGAAGATTTCAACCTATCTTTTAAAATGTGTCCAACCCCGAACATGATTATAGCTAGCACACTGGATATTCGAATATTCGATTTGGTTTCGGTCGGTTATTTTCGGTTTTGGTTTTTTCGATTGGTAAGATTAACGATCTATTCGGTTATATCTATATCTCGGTTTTGATCGGTTCATTGATTAAATTTAAAAACCAAAAATAATCAAAAATAATTTAAATAATCGAAAATAACCGATAACCAAAAATAACTAAAAATAACAAAAAAATAACAAAAAAACCAAAATAACTGAAAATAACCAAAAATAACAAAAAATAACCAAAATAACCGAAAATAACCGAAAATAACAAAAAAATAACCAAAAATAACAAAAAAATAATCGAAAATAACCAATTTTTTTATTTTTTAAATCTTATTTTGATTTTCGGTTCAGTTTCGGTTAGTAACTAACAAACATAGTTTTTGAAAATAATATTCGTTCGGTTATTTTTTTATAACCGAATTCCAATCAAAATCTATTTTTTGGTTCGGTTTTAGTTCGGTTCATTGGGTCAGATTATTTACCCATGTCTAATTACAGCATTATTTGGATTTCGAAACCTTTTTAAAACAAAACAATTTCAAAAATAAATTATATCTTATGTAATATTTGTTTTAACATATTTTAATAAGTTATGTATTATGTAATACTTGTATTAAAATATTCTAATAGTGTGATATGTTAGCGTGAGACATTTGTAAATCATATGTGAATGTGAAGTTTTTGTTATTAAAGTATTTCTTAATTAATATATTAGAAATTTTAATATTGAACAAAAATAAAATATCCGTGATTCTCGTTTTTAAATAATAAACTTTTAATGAAACTAAAAAGATCCACAACTTGAATTATCAAAATTTGAAATGTTGAACACCCATAACCATAAAAATTGGCTCAATGGTTTCATAAGCTTATATAATGGTTTGAGCATCGTATACAATTATTAAAGTTGACAAAAACCAACAATTAGTTTTTAAGAAAATTACTTTAGTCTTCATAATGTTTTTTTTTGCTTTTCTACATCATTCCAATTCATTTTTGACTTTTCGATGTTTTTCCATTCTATTTGTTCTTATAATTGAATTGTTACCAGGTTGTTACTACAATTACAAGGTCACTTGAATAAAAAGCTCTAAAACTACAAGAAAATTTGGTATGAAAATTGAATTGAAAATCAGATTGAAATGACACTAATTTGCATATAGATCGAAAGCGAGCTATGGAGTAATGTTATTCATATACAAAGACTAGTCACCTTAAACTTAGTTGGCTAATTACATTTTTAGTTGGACCATTAAGGAGTTCTTTCTAAACAAATTAGGCATTTGCTTGTTAATGAAGTGATTAGCAAAATAGTATGGTTTAAGGGCTACTTAACGAATGTTAGTTAAGGCTTCTTCTCTCCTAAGTAATAGAAATCTAGATTTACACACATATCATGCGTGGCAAAAAATTATTCATATATAATAATTAATTATTTAGTAAATTTAAAATTTTAATATTAATTATATAAATGAAATAAAGAATAAAATCAAATTATACAAATAAATTTAAATTATCTCTATTTTATATAAATAAAGAATATTATTAAATAAAAAATTATAAATGTGATAAATATATTCAATTAAATTAAATTTTGTTTTATATTTTATTTGAATCATTTTTAAAAGTTTTTTAAATATTTTTTTTATTTATGTCAAAATATCTTTTTATGTCAAAATATTTTGAGATTTACATATAGTATACTGTTAAATATTTGTTTAATGATAATTTTAGTAAATACTCTAATAAATTATGTTTTATATAATATTTCTCTTAAAATATTATGATAGTATGTCATGTCAGCGTGACATATTCATAAATTACACGTCAATGGGGAGGAGTAAGTGGTGTACTGGTTATACCACGTTTACATACATCTCATAAGTGTTGAGTTCGACTTCACATTCTCTCATATGAGGATGTTAAATGTTCGTATGAAAATGTAGGAGTATTGGGCCGGCCCGTTGTGATCCAGTGAAAGAATAATTACACGTCAATATAAAGTTTATTTATTAAAATATTTCATAATTAATATATTAAAAATTTATAAACAATACTTTAGAGCCAACATAGAAATATAGCCAACACAAAAATAAGGTTTTTTTGATCCACCAAGTAGTAATCAATATTTATGTAAAATATAATAAAATCATAATTCAGTATTTTGTGGTGACAACAACTATTTTGTTGTTGGAATAACAAAAATAATAAAGATTTAATTCTATAAGCTAGTTACTTCAATCTCAATGATTATTTGAAAAGAAACCAACCTCTTAACTCTTTAGATAGAGATTGTAAAGTAGATTAGATTGCACACTTAACTTAATTAATTATGCATTACGCATAATACATATGCCGAATTTTGATGTAGAAAACCTAAAAGCCACACAATTAGTGTTGATGCAATATATCATCTCCAAAGGTTATATGTTTTATTATTTTTCTTAATGTGTTAAAATAGATACAACATATTTTTAAATCTAAATAATGCTAAAATAATAATCATATATTTTATGACGTTATTGGTTTTTTATTATATATTAAAATATTTCTTATTCCATTTAAATGTATATATATGTATTTTGAATTGTTTATTTAACGTATGATAAAAAAAAATTAATAAATGCTATATCAGTGTTTCATGTGAGTATTAAACATTTTCTTAGTTGAGATTTTGTATATGTTAATGATTTTTTAGTGTAATATAAGTAAATATAACTTCTAACTAGAATATATATACAAAAAAATAAAATTATGAACAATTGACAAACATACCACTCTTTTAAGTTTTTGTGCCAAATATATCATTATTAATTTAAAATTTTTAAAATAATATAAAGTTAATATTAAAATATTTTAAAACTATTATCTAATAAGGAAAAGTTAAACCCTAAATTCAAAAAAATCTAAATATAATATATTAGTTATATTTTAATTTATTTATAGTAAATATGTATTTTTATAAAATAAGTTATGTTATTTTTGAAATTTTAAATTTAAAGTGTTAAATTTAGAATAAAAAATTTAAAAATAATATTTTAGGGTATTACGTTAAAATTATCACTACAAACGTTTTTACGTAACAATATTTTGTTATATTGCAAATTATATTCAGAAAATAATCATTAAAATAGTGAATTGTTGTGTTTGACCGATTTAAATATTGAATTTTTAATGAATTATTTAAATAACGATTTGTAATTGACAACGCCGATTTAGGTATGTGATTAGTTAGTATTAACACTATAAGTAATACCGTTAATTTTGTTTTCAAAATAAATAACAGAATTAATGGTCTTATTTTTAAGATTAATATTGCCTAACCACATATTTAAATTGACGCAATTAATTATATATCGTTATATAATTTATAATGACCATTTTCCGAAATTATATTTTGTTACTTAGTAAATTTCTATATTTATATTAGTATTTAAATACGATCCAACGTTCATTAAGCGTACGTGGCGCATTTCGATCAGATCCTACCCGACACAGACACACACTCTCTCTCTCTCTCTCTCTCTATCTCCACAGTTGTTTTCGAGTAATCTTAACTTCGGTAAACACTCCATTTGTCAATACCTCTCTATTTCTTTGCCCTCTTCAATCGCTTCATTAATCTTCTCCTGTTTTTTTAATCTCCATTGTTCTTTCCTCGAGGCGATCGGAGTGTGATGCGACTAAATTTTCTTCAAGGTTGGGTAAAAGAAACCTGACTTTATTGATTCGTCATGGGTTTCTTTCAACTTTTATGAATTGTTTTGTTTTTTAGCGTGTAGTGCATGTAGAAGCCATTGAAGGAGCTTTCACTTTATGCATTTAGGGGATTTTGTTTCTAATTTGGGCCATTTTTAACTTATTGAAGGGTTTTCTTTCGTTCTTCATTCTCAATCTGGATATGAGTCGCATTCACCTATAAAAAATGTGGGTCCATTTGAGAAATCTGGAATCAGAGAAATCAAGCCAACACACAAAATCTGGATTTTCTTGTGCATCTTATGGGTTTTGTTTATGGGTTTTGAAGCTTTTTTCTGTTTGCTTTACATGTTATAGGATATTACCAAAGATTCAAGAGTAGTTGTGTGGCTTGAGGGTCTAATAAATGGAGCATAAAGCATGGCCTTGGAAGAAGAAATCAATGGAGAAAATCGTTGTTGAAAGCAACGGCAATTCCTCCAATGGAGAGGTAAGTGGATATTGATGATAACATTGTGTTTGAAAAATGGATGTTCTTTGCTCATTCTATGTACCTTCTAGATATGTTTCTATGGTTAGTACTTAGTATCAGAATGTGATCTGTTTGGGATTCAGCGCTCTTTTGTCCATGAGGTTTAGCTTCTCCTCCCTGATGGTCTTCTAAAGACCTCATGCTTTTGCTAAGATGTAACCACTGATTTGTGAATGTTGTGTAGCTAAGGGTTTTGTGTCGACCAATCTTTGCCGTGTTTGTTGATCATGACCTTGATTGTTCTTAAAACTAGATTGAGAAGTTTGTTGCTGAGAAAATAGAGCTGGAGAATCGCCTTAAAAGTCTAAGTGTCAAGCTTACCTCTGTGGAGGCGGAGAGCAATAAGCATGAGGCTGAGGCAAAAGACGCCAACTTTGGTAACTTTACTGACTCTTAAACAATGGGGAATCGGTCTGTAGAATTTATTTTCCTCGAATTGTATTAGCAGGTTGGGAGAAGACAAAAGCTGAATCAGCATCTCTTAAGGAAAAACTAGAAGAAGCTTTGAATGAAAAACACAGTAGCGAGGAAAGGTTGAATCACACGGATGCTGATCTAAAAGAATGTATGGCGCAGCTACGTTTTGTTCGGGAGGAACAAGAGCAAAGGATGCATGATGCTTTGTCTAAAGCATCCCAAGTGTATGAACAAAGATTGACTCTTGTAAAGACGGAATTGGTGGATGCCAGTAAAAGGCTTGCAGAAGCAGAAGGCGAGAATGCTCAACTCTCAAAGGCTTTGTTATCAAAGAACAAAACTGTTGATGATTTAAACAGAGAAAGGGACCGTTTGGAGGCTGATTTCAATGCTTTGGTGAGTAGTTTAGAGTCTAAAGAAAAAGAAAATGTTTCGCTGAGATATGAAGTCCGAGTGCTGGAGAAAGAGCTTGAGATTCGGAATGAAGAGAGGGAGTTTAGTCGTCGAACCTCTGAAGCATCGCATAAACTGCACTTAGAGAATGTGAAGAAAGTTGCAAAGCTAGAAGCAGAGTGTCAAAGGTTACGGATAATTGTCAGGAAACGGTTACCGGGACCTGCTGGTCTGTCCAAAATGAGAAATGAAGTAGAGATGTTGGGAAGGAGAAGAGTCAATGGAAGCCCTAACGGTGCGATGATTGATTCTGAAAAGATCAGTAACCTTACTGAGCAATTATGCTTAATGGAAGAAGAGAACAAGACTCTGAGGGATGCCTTAAACAAGAAAGTCAATGAGCTTCAGTTCTCAAGAAATATGTATTCTCGAACAGCGTCTAGACTACTAGAATTTGAGTCTCACCTTGAAGAATCTTCTAAAAGTACAAACATTGAGCAAAGCCGGAGCAGCAATGTGTCGCATGAAGTCTCTCTTGCATCAGTATCAGAATTTGACAATGATGATAAAGTTAGTTGTGCTGATTCCTGGGCTTCTACTTTGCTTTCAGAGCTGGAAAATTGCAAGAGCAAAAAGCAAATGGGCTCAAGGTTGGTTAGAACTCCCAAAGCTTCAGAGATGAAACTAATGGATGATTTTGCAGAAATGGAGAAGCTTGCAATGGTTACAAGTACGTTCGACAATCAACCTGGAAGTTCTCCAATTTGTTCTTCTGATTCCATTTCTGCTACTGGCCTGGTAGAGAAAGAATCCATTGAAAATTCATCAGAGATAACAAAAATTCACAGGGTATATTATTCATTAAATCCTGACGCTTCTCCACAAGATATCAAGTCAGCTTCGACGTGCAAGTTACCTCAATCTCTTCATATTGTCTTGAAAGCGATAATGGCACATAAGAGTATTGTGCAGAGAAACACTGATGATGTACTTGAAGATATCAGAAAAGCTCTATCAAATGGAAACCATTCATGCTACTCTATGATAAACCACCAGGACACGGTTAATCTGTCACCGAGTAGGACTCAGGTTTCATCAAAACAGTCAGAGACTCTCATTGTGGATGATAGACCAGACATGAAGTGTGATATCAGCAAATCGATTCACAGAATCGTTGAAATTATTGAAGGATTAAGCTTAAAGGATGAGAGGCATGTGTCACACAGAGAATCAGAAAGGCTTCCGGGTTATACTGCTCGTGTCTTGCAATGGAAAACTTCAGAGCTAAGCAATGTATTGCATCGATTTCTTCAGACTTGTTACGATGTATTAGACAGAAAATCATACATGGCTAAGTTTGCCGAAGAGTTAAGCTTTGCATTGGAATGGATGGTGAACCATTGTTTTTCTCTTCAAGATGTTTCAAGCATGAGAGAAGAGATTAAGAAGCAGTTTGAATGGGATGAATCACGGAGTGGAAGCGAAGTTGATATTAGAATATTTGGTCAGATCGCAGAAGCAGATAAGCTTACGAAAACTGATGTTTCCTCGTTGGCTTGCAAGGATCAGTCGATTGTAGACAAACCTGGCAATCATAAGCTACTAAACAAAATGGGTGAAAAAGAGGCAAAGGAGAAGACAACAAGGTAAATGCAAATGCTCGAATGCTTCATGTGCGCAAAATCATAGATTTATCTCTGTTGCATCCTATAGTTTTCTTGATTGCAGTGCTTCCACGGACGAGCTCAAGCTAGACGAAAAACAAAACATGCGAACCGTAAGTAACTGGCAGAAAATCAAATTCTTACATTTTGAATTGTGTTTTTTTAAGACAATGAGAGGTTGATTTTCTTCTGTGTTGATAATTTAGGAATTGGAAATCACAGCTGCTTCAGAAAAGTTAGCCGAGTGTCAAGAAACGATTCTAAACCTAGGAAAGCAGCTTCATGCATTGACTAACTCAAAGGAATCAGCTTTATTTTCAGACAAACTCATGCCTGACCTTACCAACAAATCGGACAACCTAGCTCATACGCAACCATCGCAAGAGACAAAACCAGAGAAGAGATTGACCACCCAGAGATCATCTCTTTTGGATCAAATGAAGGCAGAAGATCATGACTCTGGAGAATCCAAGGACCAGAAACCTCAAATGGCAGATGAAAACGGAAAGGTAGGTAGTTCGGTTTACAATGAAACCATTGAGGCATTGGAACAAATTCTTCTCTCAAGCAAGAGCAAAGGTTCTGAATCCAATTGCTTCGCTATTGCTCCTCAGAAAAAGATCGGCGGAGTTAAGAGCCTCTTGAGAAAGCTGTTGGGGAGAAAAACTAAAAGTAAGAGCAAGAAGCTCCCTAATCCATTTGCCAACTAAGAAGATAAAGTCATCTAGACTATAATCTAATACCTTAATCATGTTCTTTTTATGTTACCCGTACTAAGCAAACTAAACTGTCATATTTCGTAGAATAATTTTGCCAGTACATATATAAATCTCCACGTAGATTACCCAATGAATCTTTAGCAGGATTTATGTAAATCTCCAGTATAAACACCAAATGCAAAGATCATTCGGTTTCATGCCATGCCAAGTCCCTAACAAACATTAGTATTGCTGAGTGAGAGACCTTTACAAGAGACTTCTCAATCTCTGTACAGAACGAAGTTGGCGATGTCGTTTAGTCCAGCTTCTTTGTAGCACTGAGCAACCCGTTCCAGTGACTCGTCCCATGTCCCTTCAAGTGACGCGAGATCTAGTAAGAACCCAGCCTCGTCGAATGATGCCTGACAATCACAAGTCTCGTTTTAATGCTTTGTATCCAAAAGCATGATAAGAATATCTGAATATGAATGAATACAAGCAAAGAACAAACTTGTGCCCTTGGCTTTCCCCTGTCTATATCCCGTTTTCTTCCTTCTCCTGTAACTCTTTCTTTGTACTGCACAATTTGCTCTTCTCCCCACTCTGCTATTCGAGCAATTTCCTGTAAAAACCATTTCATATATTCAAGTTCAACATCGTTTTTTCTTTCTCTTTTTCGATTACCGAAATGGTTTAACTAGTCAAACAATTGTACCTCATATTTGCATCCTAAAGTCCACCACGAAGATTTTAGAGCACCCCTAGCTGCATCTTTTGCTTCTAGGCTACGCCCAAGTCTACATAACCATAGAGGTCTTAGAGTTAGTATAGACATAAGCATCTATACGTAGATACATTAACAAGAAAGGAAGAGGGCTGGTGAGGGAGGATCATACGAACTTCAGCAAAACCTTTGCATTGAATGCAAAAGGCCTGGCAAATCCAGCAAAATTTCCTCTCTTTGTATAGAACTCGGCAGCCACCAAAGCTGAAACCTTGTATTAGCACGTGAAGATAGTTAAAAAAAAGAAAAAAACAAGTCGACTACCGCAAGATAGATGTTGTTACTAGCCTTACATGGTCTCCATTCTCAATATGTCGAATAACTTTGCGTTCTAGAGAATCTGGAAACAGTCCAACCTGAATAACAAAACTAATAATCATCCCGGCATCCGCATAGGCATGCGGAAAAAGAGTCTGATATTAACAGGTTGAATATAAGTACCTTCCTCAAAAGATAGACATCTAAATCCATCAGTCTTGACCTGACAAAGTCACCCCTATTGTAAAGTTCCTTCCCAGCTTCACCTGCGGCATTGAAGATTTCTTGACTGGATTCTTCGGCTTTAGAAACATCTTCTTCCACCAAAATTCGGTGAATGAACTGATCGACCTGAATGTTGGCCAATGAAGTCAGATATGAGAGTGAACAACCAGAATAAAAATGGTACATAGAAATGATCCTAAACCAACGCATCTCATTACATTATTGGCTAAAAACCAAACTCCATGTTTCTGAACTTCCACCACAGGCATCTCCATACTGCAAACAGCAGAAACAATGATAAAATATAAAAGAAGAAACAGGACGATCTGATAATAGAAAGAGACTCTGACGTCTTACCTAGGAGGAGCTGTTGGCCACCGTAGTAGAGCAATTGAAGAGCCTAAAATGAAAGATATTCACACAAAAATTACAGCTCCAAAATTAGAAGAACTCTAATCAATATGAATGTGTTTCAAACTCAGATAAAAAAACTTATGTAGATGTCCCTAATCATACCCGGGCTAACTCTCACCAATGGAATAGTAAGAGGCAATAAGCCTTGCTTGGAACCAGGAGAAACTATGGATTTACCTGATAAAATTTCATTACATACATCACGAGACCAGTCAATATAAACCAGTTTATAAGCTGCTTAACATTGAATCTACCTCTAGCTGTGAATATGCTCAGAAGATGAGTCAGATGCTTAGGAGGCTGAGCTTTTGCTATGTCCTTGATGAAACATTCATGATCTGCAGAACGAATCTCAATCACTCGTTAACTTCAATTCAATAGTATTTCGCTTCAACTTAATCTTCGACAAGCCATTGGGAAGGTCTTCCAGAAGTTTAGAGCCATTCCGAGGTCAAAGATAAAAGAAATGGCGAAATAAAAGGGAATGTACAATCACCAGATAATGGAGAAGAAGAGGAAGAGCGAAAGGATCTGACGGCTAAGCTTCTTCCAATACGACCTATCAAGCCGCGTTTCTGTCCGTTAACCACTGCGCCGCAGTGCATTTCAAAGTTTCCGATCGCCGTACTTTTCCTCTTCCGATGTTGATACAACACTTCGAAACACAACGATAATTTCGAAAAACTGTCTTGCTGAGAAAAAATCGCCAAAATGTAAAAGCCCATTAATTCGGGTTTAAAAGCCCATTAATTCGGGTTTAAAAGCCCATTAATTCGGGTTTAAAAGCCCATGACAATTTCGGGTTAAATTTTTTAACAAAAAAGGTTTTGGTATTCGCGTGGACCATGTGCAAAGAGTTTGACGTAAGCAAGCCGTATGAAATTTTTAAACCAAGCTGTTGTTTAAGACAAGGTGATCTCTTATCATAGTATTAAACACTATGTTACATACTGATGAGAAAGATCATCATATTTAACCTCTGAGAATTTTTAGGAATGGACCACCCATCTCTCACCTATTTATAGTGGATGATTCACTTTTTTTTATAAAAGCAGATAAAAAAAAATGTATTTAGTTTTCAAAATATTTTTTAGAATTATGGTAGAGTTTCTGTACAAATAATAAATATAAATAATTGCTCAGTCATTTTTCGGAATCAAGTGTTTGAACATATTCGAAGTGTTTGAACATACTCGAATACATATACATCAGATGATGGGGATTTTCTATGTTGGTGGTAGTGGAAAATATTTGGGGTTGCCAAAACAGTTTAAACGTAACAAAAGACAACAGTTTAAATACATTCTCGATAAAGTTCATTCATGAATCGCAGGTTGACAAACAAAATTCCTTTCACCAGCTGGCAAAGAAATTTTAATCAAATTTGTTGCTTACTCTATGCATGTTTATTCAATGAATGTCTTCAAGTTGAGATTTGCAAATTGATGGATAAAGTTTTAGCACGTTTCTGGTGGGATACCACAGTTCATAAAAGAAAGACGTCATGGGTATCGTGGAAGAAGATAGTTACGCCTAAAATTACAGGTGGGTTAGGATTTCGGGATTTTCAGAAATTTAATCAGGCTCTTCTCGCTAATATGTGCTGGAAATTAATTAATAGACCAGAATGCCTGCTTTCAAAAATTTTGAAAAGTAAATATTATAAAAATGGGGATCTGCTATCTGCAAAAGCTGGAAATCGTCTGTCGTTTGGATGACAATCGATTTTACATGGTCGACAATTACTTACATCTGGATTACATCGGATTATTGGTAATGGTATTGATACACTTATTGGAGACTCTAACTGGTTGCGAGTTTCTCCGCCACATGCTCTGAAGCTATTACCATATACGAATCCTCAACTGAAAATGGAATTCCTTATAAATAAAGAAAATGGTCAATGAAATGAGGAAATCATTAATGATTTATTGAACAAGAGGACCACCATCTTATTTATAAAATTTTTCTATCAACGATAAATTCTACAGATAGTTGGTGTTAGAAATATACGAATAACAACGTTTATTCTGTTAAATCTGGTTATCGACATGTAGTTAAATAACAGTATCTTTATCACCGCTTGCAAATCATCAAGATTTGGCAAAAGAAATATGGATTATAAAGCTCCCGCCAAATATCAAACATTTCTTATGGGAACTGTTATGGATCATGGTAGGTGATTTTAACGAAATCAATGGGAACAATGAAAAAACAGGAGGACGAACTCGCCCAGAAATCTCTTTCTTGGATTTTCGTCTAATACAGGAAAATTGTGGGATGTGTGATTTTTCCTTCAAACGTAATTTGCCTTTCATGGTTCAGACGGAGAGGAGATAACATTGTTCGGTGTAGGTTCGATAGGGCATTGGGTAACGAAGAATGACAAAATACATTTTCCCATACGTTCGTGGAATACCTAAGATTTTGCGACTCCGATCACCGCCTTGTTTGGATACACATTCGCAACAAGATTGGTAAACCAGGATTTTGCTTCCGGTTTGACAAACGATGGATCTCTAAACCTAACTTCGAGAAAGTTGTTAGAAACAGCTAGTCTCCTCCGGACGACTCGGAGGGATATTGAATTCATGATTGCATCACTAGATGTCGTAAAGCTATCTTTAGATGGAGACATAAGGAGAAGTTTGATTCATCTCGATCCATAGAAGACCTCAAAGAGAGATTTGAGAAGGCTCAATCAGATGACACGATAACAACCATGGAAGTACAAGCGATACAAAACAGCTGCATGGGGCCCTTCACGATGAGGAGATCTTTTTGCAACAAAAAATTCGGGGTTTATGGCTCAGAAAAGGAGATCAAAATATGAAATTCTTTCATGCATGTACTAAACAGTGTCGGGCAAGGAATCGCATCGTTGGTCTTTTAGACAAAATCGAGATATGGACCGAAGAAGACTCAAATATTGAAGCTATTTCGATAGAATATTTCAAGAACCTTTTTTTCCCCTCTCCAATCGCGGACCTAAAAAGCACGTTGAAACATGTGCCTTCGCGTGTCACACGAGATATGAACTCAAAGTTGAACCGAGAGGTTACAAACGAAGAGGTAAAGGATGCCCTATTTGCGATGCACCCAGAAAAAGCCCCTGGGCCGGATGGGATGATATCTCTATTTTTCCAAAAATTCTAGCATCTATTGGAAGACCATATGGTGGACTCAGTTAAATATTTCATGACACATGGGAAGATGGATCCATCTTTCAACGAAACCAATATTTGTCTTATTCCCAAGACAATGAAACCCCATGCGATGTCGGACTTCAGACCCATAAGTTTTTGTAACGTAAGCTAAGATTATATCTATGGTCTTGTGTCACAGGATGAAGGAGATCCTTCCTCTACTAATCTCTGAAACGCAATCAGCCTTTGTCTCTGGAAGAGTTATCTCGGATAATATTCTTACAGCGCAAGAGGACTTTCATGCCCTGAAAACCAAGCCGAACTGCTAATCAAAATTCCTTGTAATCAAGACGGACATGAGCAAGGCGTACGATAGAATTGAATGGAGATTTCTAGAAGCTTTGATGGTAAAATTAGGATTTGATAGACAGTGGATTAATTAGATCATGGGATGTGTAAACTCGGTTACCTACCATGTGCTTCTTAACGGAATACCGAAAGGTAGTATTGTCCCTAGACGTCGCCTCAGACAAGGGGACCCCCTATCCCCTTATCTATTTATTCTCTGCACATTAGCACTAATAGCTAAGTTAAATGCGGCCTCCACCTCAAATCGAATTACCGGTTTACGGGTAGCTCCAACCAACCCACCCATATCCCATCTTCTCTTTGTAGATCACAGTCTGTTCTTTTTGTAAGGCATCCGTTGATCAGTGCAAAAACTTGTCGGACGTGCTTCTAACCTATTGTAAGGCCTCGGGTCAACAAATAAACTTTGATAAATCGAACATTATTTTTGGAAAGAAGGTGTCGGAAACTACACAAGAAACCATTAAGGATGTACTAGGGATTCTCCGGGTAGGAGGGATGGGGAATTATCTAGGTATTCCCAAAAACCTTAATGGATCCAAAGCCCATATTTTTGCATATGTTAGAGATCGGATCCAACAAAGGATTAATGGATGGTCCGCAAAGCTCCTGTCCCGAAGAAGGAAAGAAATTATGATTAACTCGGTGGCCATGGCTATACCGACCTATGTCATTTCATGCTTTCTATTACCCAAGATGTTGTGCGATAAACTTACTAGTGCAATCAGTAAGTTCTAGTGGTCTACAGGAAAGACCTCTCCCGGGATTCATTGGCTCTCCTAGAAGACCTTGTGTTTGCCCAAATCAGAGGGAGGCCTTGAATTTAAATATTGTGTTGATTTTAACAAAGGTCTCATTCCGACCAGAGGAGAAGAAAGAGATAGATTACTTGACAGAAGAAGAAAGGGTGACGTGCTTGAGCGGCACCTTACACATGCTTCACTCTTCTCGCCAAACAGCTATGGAGATTGGAGAGATATCCGTCGTCCCTCGTAGCAAAAGTTCTAAAGGGACGCTATTTTAAAGATTCCCATGTCTTCAAAGCAAAAAAATCATACCATGCATCCTATGGATGGAGGAGTATCTGGTGTGCTAAAGATCTCGTGGATAAAAGGGCAAGGAAGCTCTTTGACTCTAGTCATGAGGATCAGGTATGGGAGGATCATTGGATTCCAGACATATACCCTAGAGCTCCAAGGAGATTGAGAAATGAGCAACCCCCAAATCTCTCTATTCGTGATCTCACAATCTCATACCAGTGTGCTTGGAATGTTGCAATATTAAAATGATGGTTTCCAACTGAAGATATAAGTCTGGTTGTTAGTCTAAAACCAAATCTCAGGGGTCAGAGGAGGGGGGGGTATTTACTTAGTCAAGTCAGGGTATGAGACCCTCCAACACCAGGAGGATCCCAAAAGAGACCTATTGTTACAGCGACCATATCTCAACCCGCTAAAACAGACGGTGTGGAAGCTTAAACCACCAAGGAAAATTCAACATTTCCCATGGCAGTCCCTTACAAGGGCTCTAGCAACCAATGGCCATCTGTCTTATCGGCATGTTAGAATGAACGTAGTATGTGATATTTGTGGAGAAGAAGAGGAAAGTATCAACCATGCTCTTTTCTTGTGCCCCCAGCATGCCAAATATGGGCATTATCAAATATCTTGTCTGCTCCTTCAACCTTCCCTACTGAGATCCTCTTTGGGAATTTTGATTACCTACTTTGGCGTATTCCGAATGAGCTCCACTCGGTTACCGACTTTCTCGGGTTACCATGGATCTTATGGTTCATTTGGAAATCCTGAAATGATAAAGTATATAAAGACATGGTACGCCAAGCGCCGACCATTCTAGGAAAAACTTGGAAAGAATGTGAAGTTTGGCTCTCATCCACAATCGTGTCTGAGTCGGACCAAGACTCTAGTCAAGACGTAGTTCCCCGAATTCCTAGGCTGGCCATACATGCATCCTTTGTCTGTTTCATCGATGGATCACGGAAACGTGAGGACAAAACTGCTGGGATGGGATGGATCTTTAAGTTACAAGATAGAACATGCGACTTGTTGGGTATGCAAGGAACTCATAGAGGAATATCTCCATTGTATATGGGGTTACGAAGCCTTCTCTGGGCTATGTCAAGTTTATTCGATAACAATCGGTTTTGCTCCCAGTTTGTCACAGATTCAACAGAACTCATTTGCCTGATCTCAGATCATGAAGGATGGCCGGCTTTTAATGCGGAGATTAAAGAGTATCAGGATCTGCGACAGCAGTATCCGGATTTTGAGGTAATCTACTAATCAATAGAGAAGAACATACAGGTATACACACTCGCCAAGGAGACCCGAAAGAAAAATTTGATTTTCTCTTTCATTAACACTTTTATTCCATTTTGGTTCAAAGATACTTTAGATATCTTCTGATCTCGGTGATAACTGAAGTATGTTTTCAAATGCCAAAAAAAAAAAATCTTATGCCATTTTTAGTTATATGACATAATAATCAACATATTCATGAATAAATTAATTACTGAAAACTATTGGTAAATACACAATTTTCAGTACAGTAATTAATATATGATGATTTTGACTATTTATCTACTGTCGTTATATAAATTTTGAAAAATAGTTAACCATATTAGGTTATTTTGTCAAAATGTTTTGGTGAGCAAACATGGTTCAAATCAATATTATAAAAGTTAAAAATAAAATTTCACTAGCAATGACACACAACCATATCCTTATTATATTGATTGAGAAATATTTAAAAAAATATAATTTTATATCAACGTGTTATTTACAATTATGGCATGTGAATCGTTTTCTTCTAATCTCACAAGCAAATTTAAAACAATATTTAATTTACTAGATAAATTATTATATATGTCATTCAATAACCATTAATACACCTAAAATCATTTGTGTAAATTTTACAAATCTCACTACATTACATACTAATAATCAATATATAAATTATTCTATTCTTCACTATAATGTTAATATTTTGATTTAAATGTACTTATAACTTAGTTGAACTGAAAAATGGTGAAACTATATTTATACTTTTTATATTTATGTATAACATACTTTAATTTTTATACCAAAACATTTACTTATCTTATTAATGGTTTTAGTGTAAGTACTTATATTTTGTTTTAATTTTAATTGAGTTTCAAAATATTTTTTCATTAGAAATTTTTTTAAATCTCAAATTTTCAAATCTTACCACATAGAAAATGAATTTCTATTTATATAAAACAATCCATAATACTATATTTTAAATTATATATAATATAATTATGATATATTATTTTATCATTATAGTATCTCTTTTAAATTTTCAAACAATATTTTAATATATAAACTAATTATATATATTATTTTTATAAAATTTCATTTTATAAAATATAATAAATAGTTTATTCATCAAAATCTAATTTATTTTATAAGAAATTGACACGTCATTTTAAAACATTCATTCCCTATAGGACAATCATTTCTTTCATACTTTGAAGGGTAATAAAACGACTTTTAATTTCTTTACATAAAATGTTGACTCGCTTGTACGAGAGAGTTTATGACATTTAATTATTAACAATGGTAGACATGGGTCAAAATGTTGACTAAAATAATGATTTTTTATTTTCGCCTTCAATCTTCTCTTAATCTCCATCCATTTCTTGCAATATCGGCAAAACAAAACAAATAATTATAATTATGGTCTAACACATCTCTTCTGATTTGTTGTAATTCGTGCAAATACTTTTTCAGGATAATGAATATAAGATTTGAATTCAATTACATCGAAACAAAAAGTGACTTAAGATAGAAATTATCTAAAACTTGGTTGATTGAAAAGTTGTGAACATAGAAGAAATTAAAGAATTAGTTCAATGCCATATTTAAAAAAATTAGAAACATATGGTTTACTAGAAATTGAATGGATTCGGACTGCCGAACCTAACCAAAAATATATCACTGATTAACTATTTTAATTTATTTTGTTATAAAAAAGAAAATAATTAAAAATTAGTTATATTATCAATATTTCTAATATATTAATAAAAACAATATTATCAAATATATTATTTATAATAGTATCCTGATAAAATGTTAGAATTTTAATGAATATATAAATAGGTTTAATTATTAGAATATTTACAATATGTATGTTTTTATTAAATTAACTAAGAAAAAACTATTTATTTTTCAAAAAATAATTTTTTTATTTTTTTAAATTACAAATATTAAAATTTATAAATAATTAATAATTAATAAAAACACGTGATAACATATTATAAATTTAATATTTTAAAAATATAAGAATTTTTTGTTTAAAAAAAAATTATCGTTTTTAATATTTTACAGAGTGAAATGTATTTTACATAAAAATTATCAATTATTTAAATAAAAATAAAATTATTATTATATTAAAAATAGTAATTAATATTTTTAATAAATATAATTAATTTTAAATTTTAAATAATAATATTTTATAAATAATTATAATAAATTTTATAGTTAAAATTATATTATATTTATTTAATAATTATTTTGAGATAGTATGAATATAAACATAGTTTTAATTTAATAGCCAATCAAATGTATGACTAGATCAAATGTTAAGCAGTTTTCTTTTATGTGGTTGTCGTCTGAATCTCTGACTTTTTTTTTCCTCTTCCTTTAATCACCAAACCCGTCTGTTCACTCTTTCGTAATCACACACCAACCCATTTGTTTCAACATAAATTTGAGAGTGGAGACTACGCTTAACAACAATGGAGCCGAAAGAGAATGGAAATCAATCGGGTCGGATCATCGACGGACCCACTAACCCGATGGTCACACCTTTGCTCAACGATCTTTACCAGTTCACCATGGCTTACGCTTATTGGAAAGCTGGCAAACACAACGAACGATCCGTGTAAAAAATTCTCATACTGCTTTTCGTTTTTTTTTTGAATCATCATCCACCTTCGAATTTTGAAATTGATTTTTTTTTCGTTTTTTTTGCCCTCTCTAGCTTTGATCTGTATTTTCGTAAGAACCCATTTGGTGGTGAGTATACTGTGTTTGCTGGATTAGAAGAGTGTATTAAGTTCCTCGCCAATTTCAAATTAACGAATGTAGAGATCGATTTCGTTCGTGATTCGTTACCTGGAGCTGAGGTATATACTTTTGAATCAATTCGATTTTTGTTTCTTCTTTTTTTCAATCTGGGTTTCATGTTTGCGATTGAAATTAGGAAGCTTTCTGCGATTATCTTAGAGGACTTGATTGTTCTGACGTTGAAGTTTATGCAATTCCCGAAGGATCAGTTGTTTTTCCTAAAGTACCTCTTATGAGAGTTGAAGGACCAGTTGGTGTGAGTCTCTTTTTAACTCTCTTTTGGATTTAGAAGATTAAACAACTGTTTTCTTGAATGATTTAATTGTTTAAATGCATAGGTTGTTCAATTGTTGGAAACTCCATTCCTCAATCTTGTCAATTTTGCATCTTTGGTAGCTACGAACGCAGCAAGACACCGGTTTGTTGCAGGAAAATCTAAGATTCTACTCGAGTTTGGTGCTCGGAGGGCTCAGGTTTCTGTACATCTGCCTTGTTTAATATGGACTTTAGATCTTTCCACGTTGGTTCTGATGTTTTTAGTTTGGTATTTTAGGGTCCTGATGGCGCAATAAGTGCATCAAAGTATTGCTATCTTGGAGGTTTTGATGCAACAAGGCAAGTCTTGATAAATGTTTCACTTTTATCATTTGTTCCGGAAACAGTGACTGTATAATGATATGCTTTTTGTTGTTGGGGTATTTGCCAATGGCAGCAATGTAGCAGCCGGAAAACTTTTTGGGATACCTCTCCGTGGAACGCACTCCCATGCTTTTGTTAGCTCATTCATGGTCAGTTTACTTTAGCAAAATTTTCAATATAGAATCATTTTTGATATGGCAGCTTAAGAAGCACTGATGTCAATTTTTGTTTGTTGATCAATAGCACTAGAAATTTCGATATGATATCCTTGACTATGGTTTGCAGAGCACTGATGAGATTGTTGACAAAGCGCTTTGCAGTGCTGATGGTAAAACCACGTGCGAGGATTTTGTCAGTCTGGTTCAGACATGGTTAAAAAAGATTCAGGTTTGCTAGAGAAATCTAGATTTTTTTGCTCTTTTCTCTACCTGTTTTCTTGGGTCAGGATTATTCTTGCACTCCCTTTCAATCTTTGTTGCAGTTTTGCTTATTTTTTCTGTATCTTGTGATGGCAGTATTCACCTTCTCTACGTGGCGTTTTCTCTGAGACAAATCAAAGCGAGCTAGCAGCTTTCAGCTCATATGCACTAGCATTCCCCAAAGCCTTTCTTGCCCTTGTAGATACATACGATGTGAGTATAAAAAGATCATAATAGCTCATCTGAGCCAAGATTTACAATACATTGTTGCTCATGTTACAGAGTAATTAGTTTTGTCAACGGTCTTACAGGTGATGAAGAGTGGAATCCCTAACTTCTGTGCAGTTGCTTTAGCACTCAATGACTTTGGGTGTGTAAGATCATTACCTGATCTTTTGGCATCAGTGGCTGCATGAGGATTTGCGATTTTGTACTTCTTTTGACGCCTATAAAATTTAAGATGGAACTGATGTTTGCTGTGCTGTGCAGATATAAAGCATTAGGTATTAGACTGGATTCAGGTGACTTGGCATATTTATCTACTGAAGTCAGGAATTTCTTCTGCACAGTGGAGAGAGAGTTGAAGGTGCCTGGTTTTGGGAAGATGGTCGTCACCGCTAGTAATGATCTAAACGAAGAGACAATAGATGCTTTAAATAAACAGGTGATTGTGCTTACCCTTATTCAATTATATAACAAGTCTCACGCTGGACATAGATTGACCTTATTCAGGTACTAGGGACATGAGGTTGATGCCTTTGGTATCGGGACCTACTTAGTCACTTGCTACGTGCAAGCTGCCTTAGGTTGCGTTTTCAAACTTGTTGAGATAAACAATCAGCCTCGGATCAAACTTTCTGAAGATGTTACAAAGGTTAAAACTCCCTCTCTCGCTCTCGGGTTTCTAATCATCTAATCTTACATTGTACTTGTTTTGATTATCATTCTGACTTTTTCCAGGTATCGATACCGTGCAAAAAGCGAAGTTACAGATTATATGGTAAAGAAGGTTACCCTCTTGTGGATATAATGACCGGAGAGAACGAACCACCTCCAAAGGTAAAGTTTTCTCATAAAAAATTAATCTCATTACATTGGTGCATTTTACATGTTTTCTTCTTTGGATTTTAAAGGTTGGTGAGCGTTTACTATGTCGTCATCCCTTTAATGAATCGAAGAGAGCATATGTAGTGCCACAGCGTGTCGAAGAGCTTCTCAAATGCTATTGGCGTGGTGATGCAGGTAAACATATTGCCATTACTGTAAAGGAATGATACATTATAACTTATAGCTGATTCTGCTTCTCTGTAATGAAGATGAAGCTAGAGAAGAATTACCGCCATTGAAAGATATAAGAGACCGTTGCATCAAACAGCTTGAAAACATGCGACCTGATCATATGAGAAGATTAAACCCAACTCCTTATAAGGTTAAACTTGTCTTTCCTTACAAAAACACAAACATGTTTCAGCTTTCTGTGAAATTTGTGTAAATGTGTCTTCTGGTTACAGGTTAGTGTCAGCGCGAAGCTGTATGATTTCATCCACTTCTTATGGCTCAATGAAGCACCTGTTGGTGAATTGCAATGACAGAACCAAAAAAGAAGAAGAAGAATAATCTGATCTTGATTATAATATCATATACCACAACATTCAATTTGCAGTAAAAAAATTCCACATTTTTTTTGTTGTACACTTGCTGAATTTTTTTTCTAAAACGAATCACAGGTATAGTGTAGAAAAATTGATTCATAATATGACATATTCATGGATTTGTCTAATTAAAAATCTTTTCCCAATAACATAAAAAAACTTTAATTATACAAAAACACAATGTTTTAAAATAACATTTTTTAAGTTTATTTTCCAATAACATATTAAAAATAAATTTTTTAAAATAACACAAATTATTTTATAAAAATAATTATTTATTTTAAATTATGTATAAAATTAAAACATAATGTTTGTATTTATTTTTTTGAATATAAGATTATAATTTTTTTTAGAAATAATTTTTTTATTATTTTATATTAAATTTATGTTATTTTGAAAATTTAAATAATTAGTGATAAATTTGGAATAAAAACTTATAAGAATATTATTTTAGACAATTGACCATTAAATATAGATGTATGTGTTCAAAGTTTCCATTAGGTTAGGTAAGAGAGGGTTATACAAATTGTTAATTACAAATAAAATTAGTTTTTGGAGAATTATCCAAAATAGCATATTTTTAAGTTTTTTTTTAAAAAATCGCATCATTAGTTTAAATTTCCAATAATAGTACAAGTTTAAAATTAAAATATATTAAAATTTTATTTTTAGTAAAAAAACTAAACTATAAATTAAAAAAAACCTAAATATAATATTTTAAGTTTATTTATAATTTTTTAAAGTAAATAAATGTTTAATATGATTATTTATGTTATTTTTATAATTTTAATTTTAAAATGTTATATGTGAAACAAAAAATTTAGAAGATATTATTTTATAGCATTATTCTTAGTTTTTTTCTATATCAAAAACCAAACCAAATATATTACAGCCTACCTAAAAATGTGTGGTGCCGGTTTGGTTACAAAATTTACAAAACGAATGAAAGTTAAAACCAAAAATGCCAATATTTAATTAATAATAAACCGGAATGGCCAAAATAGGGAGTATGAAGGACATATTCGTTTTGAGAAAAAACAAACGTAACTTTGAATTCGGATTGTCTGCAAACAGCCGTGGCTTGAAGGGCAAGAAATTGGTTTACGTCATCAGTCAACCACCCCACCAAAATATCTATATATATATATTATAGTATAATCCTATGAATTGTCTTGTTAGAATAAAAATAGCAAAAGTTGAATAGAACAAATTAATTTATTTTGTAATTGTTATGAAAAATGGCAAAGCAATGATGGATTTGCTTGCCATTGATCAATATTTTTAAAGTGTTTGGTTAACGAAAATCAGAATTATTATCATGTTGAAATTCTGATTGGTCGAACCCAATGATTTGCGGTGCTGAATGTATATAAAAAACCAGTTGGTATGGTTAGTATGGTTGGTACGGGTTGGTGCATAAAAGGGGTAGTTTTATATATTAACTCCATTTTGAAAGATATTTGGTAGAATGATCTACACAATTTTATTCAAAAAAACTTAATTTCTAAGGGAATAACAAGTGTTGTAGTGGTTATAACACTTTTACGTCTATTTTAGAACTGTGAAATTTGACTTAATCGTCTCTCGCAAAAATATGTTAAATCTTCGTACGAAAAATATTGAGTTATTAGATCGAAATCTTCGTACGAAAAATATTGAGTTATTAGATCGGTTCGTAGTGATCCAGTGACAAAAAAAATCTTAAGTTTGAATTTATGTAGATAATTTTATAGAGAATAATTGTAACAAATAGTATTTTTTAGGTTTTTATTTTAAATATACCATTAATTATTTAAATTTTCAAAAATAACATAAATTTAATAATAAAATAATTAAAAACACCTTTCTAATAAAAAATAAACTTTAAATTGAAAAAATTAAACACAAACATTATATTTTAATTTTATATATATTTTATTTGGGATAAATAATTATTTTACATAATAATTTATATTATTTTATGAATTTATTTTTAACGTGCTAAATTTAAAGAATAAACTTAAAAATATATTATTTTAGATTATTTGTTTAAAATAAATATTATGCTTATTACAAAATTATTTCATGATACAGAAAGATATTTAAGGTAATATTTAAAAAATTCAAGATATTGACATGGCAATAGGATTTCAAAAACCTCTTTTTGGGTTAATTTAATAAATTTACGAATTCAGTTATATGTGAGATAGATTGTTAATTAATTCACTAAACCAAAAAAAAAACTTTTCAAACGTCTGGAGCGTTCAAAACGCACGGCAACACCATAACACAATGAAAGTTTTTGGATTTAATGTTGAAAATCAGAGGACAAAAAATGAGTGTGGGGATAGAAATTTATTGTCCACATAACAAAACTGTACAGAAGAAAGAAGAAGAGGAAGAGTTAAGCAAAAAGACAATACTTTTCTGGGTTTTCTTTTCACTTTTGCAGAAAACAAAATCTGTTAAGAAACCCAAAAAAGCTTACTTTTTCTGTGCATTTTCGTACTTTATAACATTCTTCTACAAATCTTTCCACAAACTTCTATCTCGAAAATTAAAAATATTAATTGGATTTATTCTCTGAAGGTTAAAAACTAAAAGTTAAAATTAAACGTATGCTTCTTCTTCTTCTTCTTCCTTCTTCATCACTTAGAAGATGATTTCACCCACTCGTAACGTCCTTCTAATGGCTTCTCCATCTCGAAATCGAAGTTATACCTAACGAAACAAAATCAAAATTCTCTTTTAAGTTATAAATCGGATTTGTTAATTTAAAAATTCTGAATTTAAACTTACTTCTTCTTGAATTTATCGTGGAGATGTTTCTCTGCTTCCACGAAGAATTCTTCAATTTCCACTTCCGTTGGCTGCTCCGTCATCGATTTCACCTTCTCCACCGTTGTCGGTGTAGTTATTCTCCCGCTGCAACAATATTCCGATGATTTTATCATCATTGCGGAATCACAATCGGCTGCGATTTTCTGTGAATTCTCCATTTTTTCTTCGTCTCTGAGATTTTCAAATAGCTTCCTCTTCGTACTCCTGAAGAAAAATTAAAACTTATGAGGAGAGAGTGGATATATAAATAGAAAACCGGGAATTAAAATCTTCAAATTTCAAATGATTTCACATTTACTCACCGTCGATACGTCGACGTTTCAGTGTCGTCACCGTCTCTTTCCTCCTGCAACATCAATGAAAAAAATTCAAATTTAAAAAAAAACCTGAAAAGATCTAAAGCAGTAAATTAAATTCGCATGAATTTCAAAAACATACAGTTACAAGAATCTGGAATCTATATTTAATGAATCAATATCCCTTCACCTTCAGATCTATAAATATATCACCGACGATGGCGTTTCTATACTCGTTGCTCGCGCAACAAGACGAAAAATTCGACGATGAAACTCCATTATCAACTACGGAGCTAGCTTTTTCCGATCTGCGATCTACACTGACGTAAATGATTCTCCGGTTACGAAGCTGCATATACGTAGACGAAACTTCGGTTCCGTCTTTCGCACTTACACATCGACCTTTCACCATACCTTTAGCTTTTCTGCATTGTCTCACCATTGTTCGTGTCTATTATTCAGCTTGCGTGTTAGTGAAGTAAAATCTCTAAGGGAAAGAGAGAGAGATATGACGAGGAAGATGATGGTGAGAAGAAGAAAAAGAAGAAGAAGAAGATGAGGATGATGGAATTTTGGCTTTAACGGTCAGGATTGAGTTTTGAGACGCTTTTGTTTTTGTTTGATAGAGAAATTAGCGTGTTTTTGTGGTCCCGTTACAGTGACGGGGAATCGTTAACGGGAAACCGAAGGCGCCGTTATTTGGATCGAATGGTGTTGTGTAGATCGGTGACACGTGTCGGTTGTCGACGGTGACTTAACGGAACGGGAAAAGGGCAGGGGCGTAATAGTTGTGGCTTAACTACTTCAAAAACCCTCCCATCTCTCGCTAAATCACAAATTTGCCATTACGCCGATTAATAATAATAAAATGTTATTGAATGTATAGAATTATTGGTAATTTTTAAAATAACACACTTTTTAGTTTTTATTCTAAATATATCATCATTAATTTAATTTTTTTATAAGGGTAATTGATTAAAATAGTGGCATTCAAGTTTTTATTCCAAATATACCATTAATAATTTAAATTTTCTAAAATAACAAATTTAATATTAAAATAATTAAAAATCTCATCCTAATAGAAAACTTTTAACTTAAAATTGGAAAAAATTAACCTAAATATTATGTTTTAATTTTATATATAGTTTATTTGAGGTAAATAATTATTTTTATATAATTTGTACTATTTTACGAATTTTATTTTTAATATGCTAAATTTGGAAGATAAACTTAAAAAGTGATATGGTATTACTCTTCTTTTATAATTGCATAAATATAAGATTTAAATAAATTAAAACTATATTTGACTATAATTTTTCAATGTTTTAAATTTTTGTATAATTTATTTAAAATAAATAAATATTTTCACATAATTATTTGTATTATTTTTGAAAATTTTAATTTGTCATTATGCAGATTATTAATAATAAAATGTATAGTGTTATTATTAGTTTATTATTAATAGTTTAATATCCAAATGTTTTAAAGATTTACAAACATGATAGTTAAAAGCTTTGAATGGTTGGTGAAATTCAGACATTGAAGGTTGCCACAACACACAATACAAATCCAGACGTTTGTTCGGCAGCTTTTGATATTTTCAATTTAATAAAAGTTTAGTTTTAATTTTCTTATATTCTTAATCTAATAATATTCAGTTTTTATATAATTTTCCTATAAATCACAGTAATATATTTAAAAACAATTATCTAAAATAACACATTTTTAAGTTTATATTTCAAAAATAACATTATTAGTTTAAATTTCTAATAGTATCACAAATTTAAGATTAAAAAATTAAACATTAAATTGGAAAATGAACTCAAATATAATGTTTTAAGTTTATGTATAATTTATTTAGAGTAAATAAGTATTTTTTACATAATTATTTGTGTTATTTTTGGGATTTTAATTTTATGGTACTAGATTTGAAATTTTTTTTTTAAAGTGATTTTTAAGACAATTCTTTGGGTCATTGGAAATAATATAAATCTTGATGAAAAATCAATATTGTTCTGTTTTAGATGAAGTGTTGGTTTAAATATTTTTCTTATGTGAATCTTAGCATAAAATACAATGTAGAATCAATGACACACGCCATTATATTTTTTATTTTACATCTAAAGACACACCTAATTATTTTACAGCTTCTGACGTGTAATATAGAAGATTATAACAAACAAAATAATGATTATAACAAACAAAATAATGATTATAACAAACAAAATAATGATTATAACAAACAAAATAATGATTATAACAAACAAAATAATGATTATAACAATGTAAATGGAGGTACCATGTAGTTAATGCAACTTCCAAAACATAATTAGGTAAATATTGAAAACCATAATAATTGATTACATGGTCATTAAGATATCAAGTCAAATCACTGCCATAGAATAACACTATGCATAAAATAGCTACTCTAATTTAACGTGTGTATACAATGTGATAACAGATGTTTCATGTTTGCTTTACGTTTAGGAAAGGAAAAAATATATATAATTAAGAATGTCTGTGATGAGTTTCTCCATTGGTATTTTATTATTTAAAATTATAATAAAGTGTGTAAGAAGAGTTATTTATTAAAATTTTAATTAAATAATTAAGCTATATTGAAAATATTAATTATATTGATGACATATTCAACAAAATATCTGTAGGTTATTCTACGTACACAAGCATTTTAATATGCTGTTTGATTCGATTCAATACATTTTTTTAGTTTATATATTTTTAGTTATCAAATGGATAATTGTAACAACATTTTAAAATTTTTTTGTCCAGATATAGTATCATTAGTTTACATTTCTAATAATAACACAAATTTAATATTAAAATATATTAAATTTTCATTTTAATATAGATATATTTAAATTTTAAATTAGAAAAAACAAAAGTATAATGTTTTAAGTTTATGTATAATTTATTTAAATTAGATAAATATTTTTGCACATAAACTGATAGGTTTTGAATAAAAATTTAAAATACTATTTTAGAATATTATTCTTATTAAATTTTATAATTTATTTTTATTTTTGAAGAATCGTCCAATCAATTTCCAAACATCCATTTGCATTAAATGCAAAGTTTAAACTTTTGTTACTTTAATTATTGGCATGACGTAAACAAGTTGGTGTTCGTGTTCCCAAAATAAATGTAATAATCAAGAATTCATAAATATATAATCTGGGGATCGAAGATGAATCTACTAATATCGAAACTCCAATTGTCTCTTGATGTCACCTAAGATACTTCGTTGACTTCTGTCAGTTCTTACTTCATTAAAAACAAAAAACACTTAACTTCGTTAGTTCGCAAAGACAAATAAAATACTAATATTTTATTCATAAAATAAAAACAAATTTACGTATAATAATTCTTCAAAATACAAAACAAATCAATAAATCTCGACAGTGCGTAGTTGAGGAGTCATGTTATCATCTTCACTTTCTTAGGCTTAATTAATATTATGCTCTTATGAGTATTCCGAATCTATGGTTTTGACCAATCAGTCTATCGATAAAAAAACTCAAAAGATTCCAAACAATTGAAAATGGTTAAATTGTTTATTTAAAGACATGAAAAAGTAGTCGTCATTTGAATGATAACCTTGTGAGAACATGCAATTCATCGTTAATCATTCAACAAATTTGGAAGATAATTTATATTTTAAATAAAGTATTATTTTTGGCTAATTTCAAATATCGTGAAAAAGATTGTGGACGAAAGTTTTTAACTTCCAAAGTTTTAAGAGTTTATTTTCGTCAACTAAACAAATTTATACGAGTAAATCTATTTCCATTCGTATTTTTTGAGTTTTTCTTTAACTACATAAACTGTATTTTTGTTCTATAAATTACACAAATTTTATAAATTATTTTAAACTTTTATTAACTTTTACGCATTAAATAACTACTAAATCTGGTTCTAATTCAAAATTTTGGTTTTAATTTGGGTTTATTTTGAAACTAAAATCAGATTTTTGAACTAAAACAAAGTTTAACAACAATTTAACGTGTAAAAATTAACAGAATTTTTGTAATTTTAATAATTTATAAAGTTTATGTAGTTTACGTAAGAAAAATACATTTTATGCAATTTATAAAAACTAAAAAAGTACGGATGAAAATAAGTTTATTTGTATAGATTTATGTATTTGATGGAAATAAACCCAAAATTTAACAAAAAAACACTTCCGAAATAATTTTAGGAATGATTAATGTATAGTTTTTGATAAAACTACCCACATCAAAATAACAATGTAAAATAACACATATTTTTTAAAAAGGATAAAATATTCAACTAATTTTTATTTTCAATAAGTGTTGAAATTAAACGTATTCAAAGAATAATTTTTTGTTTTTTTCTCAATAATGAAAAAAATATTGTTTAATAAAGACTGACAAATTATAATGAAAAATGATGATAGTTTCGAGGATAACTATAAACGAGACAAATGTAAAATAAAACTACTAAATAAAAAGCGTTGTCGCTTCTTTCCACATGACTCTCTACTTATTCTTAAACTTTATCACCCAATTCATTTTCCATAAATTTTATTACTCATTTACTCCCTCCATTTATATTATTAATATTTTTAAAGTTTCACACATATATTAATAAGCTAAAAAAAAGAAAAGGAAATTTTATCAAAAATGTACTTAATAATAATAAACGATATTTAATATACAACCGAAGAAATATCGAACAAAATCTTTTTTTGCTTGTAACACATTTACCGACTTATTCTTAAACTTTATCACCCAATTCATTTTCCATAAATTTTATTACTCATTTACTCCCTCCATTTATATTATTAATATTTTTAAAGTTTCACACATATATTAATAAGCTAAAAAAAAAGAAAAGGAAATTTTATCAAAAATGTACTTAATAATAATAAACGATATTTAATATACAACCGAAGAAATATCGAACAAAATCTTTTTTTGCTTGTAACACATTTACCGACTTATTCTTAAACTTTATCACCCAATTCATTTTCCATAAATTTTATTACTCATTTACTCCCTCCATTTATATTATTAATATTTTTAAAGTTTCACACATATATTAATAAGCTAAAAAAAAAGAAAAGGAAATTTTATCAAAAATGTACTTAATAATAATAAACGATATTTAATATACAACCGAAGAAATATCGAACAAAATCTTTTTTTGCTTGTAACACATTTACCGACTTATTCTTAAACTTTATCACCCAATTCATTTTCCATAAATTTTATTACTCATTTACTCCCTCCATTTATATTATTAATATTTTTAAAGTTTCACACATATATTAATAAGCTAAAAAAAAAGAAAAGGAAATTTATCAAAAATGTACTTAATAATAATAAACGATATTTAATATACAACCGAAGAAATATCGAACAAAATCTTTTTTTGCTTGTAACACATTTACCGACTTATTCTTAAACTTTATCACCCAATTCATTTTCCATAAATTTTATTACTCATTTACTCCCTCCATTTATATTATTAATATTTTTAAAGTTTCACACATATATTAATAAGCTAAAAAAAAGAAAAGGAAATTTTATCAAAAATGTACTTAATAATAATAAACGATATTTAATATACAACCGAAGAAATATCGAACAAAATCTTTTTTTGCTTGTAACACATTTACCGACTTATTCTTAAACTTTATCACCCAATTCATTTTCCATAAATTTTATTACTCATTTACTCCCTCCATTTATATTATTAATATTTTTAAAGTTTCACACATATATTAATAAGCTAAAAAAAAGAAAAGGAAATTTTATCAAAAATGTACTTAATAATAATAAACGATATTTAATATACAACCGAAGAAATATCGAACAAAATCTTTTTTTGCTTGTAACACATTTACCGACTTAAGAAAAAAAATATCAAGAAACTGGGTCACGAAAAAAGCCCATATGTGTAAACGCTTTCAAATTCGGCCTGAGGCCCATCATCTCTCCATCTTGAACCAAAATTTCTCATCAACCAAAATATCTGGAACCGAAAAACCAAACCTTAGATACTAAATTATATTGGAACCAATAAAAAACCATACACATCCTACATTCTTATACCTGAATAACCGCAACTGAATCATAATCAAACCAATAACCGAATAGATATCCAAAATATAGTTATATACCTAAAATATTAATTATTTTTAGGTTTGTAAAATTCTAATAGTCTAAAATTACAATAATAAGTTTAAAATGTTAATTTTATACCAAAATATTCAAAATAACTAAAATAATTAGAAAAATATTTAAAATTTATTAGATATATTAGTCTAACATTTAACCAAATTATATTCGAATTTAACTATTTATTTTAATTTTTCTTGATATTTTAGAAACCCGAATCCGACGCGAACCTGGATAGAATAGAACTGAATTCGAACATAATCCAAATAAATTTTTTTTAAAATATCCGAATGGATCTTAAAACTTAATATCAAAATACTCAAAATTCAAAGAACCAAATCATAATTTGAAAAAATCGAATCGAAATCCGAAGTGCTATTATTGGAAATTTCAACTAAATATGCTATTTTTGGAGCATAAATTTAAAAATATGTTATTTTAGACAATTGTCCATTTTTAGAGTAATATAAAAAATTAAAAAATAATATTTGGATTTATTTTTCTAATTTAAGGTTTAAATTTTTTTCATTACAAATAAATTTTTAATTATTTTACTACTAAATTTGTGGTATTTTCGAAAATTTAAATTATTAATGATATATTTAGAACAAAAGTTTTGATATGGTGTTATTTTAATAAATTACCTTTTAATTTAAATTCTCAAATGTTGCGCCCATGTGATGTAAATTCCATCTCTATAAATTTCTCTCAAATGTTGCGAACATTCACCAAGTCCACCGGGAAGACGACTGATGCTGATGTCTCTGTGCCGTTGTCACCACCGACTGAGCCACTTCAGCTGCCGTCTAGCCACGGGGTTGATACCTTGAGGCCCACGGCACCTGGACATAGCCCTGGTATTGGACATTTCCGTACACAGTTAACATGGATCAATATATGTGATTATGAATCAATGTTATTTTTATGTTTAATATTTGCTCCCTTATAGATAATAAGATAGGGCTGATGTGTTCTTTTTTCTGAATATGGATTTTTTATATGTATCATCTGTATCTACGTACTGTTTCATCATATTCAATTTCTTGCAATTGTGATTCTGTGATTGTAATAACATTGAGTTAAAACCTATAAGTTTATAGTTCTTAATAGTAAACTCAAAGTCACTTAAGAAAAAATTAATCAATTTGAACAAGATTTAGAGGGAGGTTAATATTTGAGAAACAATGAATATGTATTATATAGAAGAAAGAAAAAAAAAGACAAGTACAATTGAAAAAAATAACATTGTTATAAATTTTTGTTCAAAATTTGGCATCATTAATTTATATTTCTAAAAATATCAAAAATTTAATATTTTTTTTTAAAAAAATTCTAATAAGGAAAAATTGAAGAGTAATACCTTAAATTTTTTAAAATTTATTTTCCAAATTTAGCGCATTAAAAATAAAACTTATAGCGCATTAAATTATTATATAAAAATAATTATTTAGCTAAGATAAACTATATATAACATCCTCTATAGTCTTCTCTTCGTCTCGAGTAGCCAACTAATTGTTTTCTTTCTTTATTCTTTTGGTTTTCTTATTATCAAAATTAAACTAAATTCATATATATATATATATATATTTTGATAAAAAAATAATATATATTGAGTTTGTTTATGTGTAATATATATATATATATATATATATAATTATGAACATAAAAGCTTTTTTCATTTCATCTGTGTCGTTACAAAGAGATAGTTTATGTTTTACTTATATAAGTAAATCAATAATATACATATAGGACTAACAGATGCCCAATCTTCAGACCAATGCCCGTTTGTCTGCTATATCGATGTATCGTAGAAAGGAGATGAACAAATGGCATGGGTTAGTTGGATTTTTAAACTGCAGGATGGTATAACTGATCTTTTGGATATGAAAAGAACATATATACGTCTATCTCCATTGCATTATGGAGCTCTTTAATCTAATTTGGTCTATGTGTAGTCTGCACGAATTGCGTTGATATTATGACAGATTTCTCACTGATTCAGCTGACCTAATTTGGTTAATAAACGAATCGGATGGATATCAGTTTTCACACCGGAGATTGAAGAATTCGAATCAATCCATCAGTATTTCCAAAAAATTTCAATCAGCTATCAATTGAAAGAGAGGAATGCACATGTTGACATATTCGCAAAAAAAAACTCGTAAAAATAGTTATGTTTTTTTATTAGCACTTTGATATCATATTGGTTCAAAGATACTCCGAGTATCTTTTGATCCGTACCATTCGAAATATTTGTTTTCAAGTGACAAAAAAAATAATATACTGACTTTATACCAAAACCAACCATTATAATATCAAAAAATCCAATAACACTTCATATAAAATATGCCCAATAGAAATCAGTTTGCAACATGGATTCAGTCACTTAACTTAAGTTTCAAATATCTAAAATTGAATCAATACAAAACACCAATAAATACTACTTAACAATAAACTACTCAAACTTAATAGAAATCAGTATGATCCTCTTAGTTTTAGATAGTTGGAATTTTGTCCTTACACTTTAATATACTTCAAATTGATATAAATCAATAGTTGAACTATAAATTTTGAAACCAAATATCACGTGATTCAGAAAAGAAATTTTTGGTAAAAAAAAAAAGTATATGTTGCGGAAACAATTAAGTCTTCTGTAGATAGAAACATGCTAATATGCCATTGAACATTGTTTTTCTCAAATATTTACACATCTATATATATAACTCAACTATCTTATTTTGAAAGGATGTCAAGTGATCATTACATTCTGAATTTGACATTTGTTTATATGTTAATCTTGTGTAACAAACAAGACATGCAATATCAATGTCATTTAGAATGTGATATTAAATAAATCAAATAATATATGTATTAGATTTAGAACCCACATCTTATTTGAAAAAATATTCACATATTATAATTAATTATTTAGTAAAAGTGAGTTGTTTAAGTTTTAATTTATTTTTTATTTAAAACAATTTTTTTGAAACTTTTATTATTAATTATACAAATAAAGTAAATAATAAAATAGATTATACAAATGAATTTAAATTATCTCTATTTTAGATAGATAATATAATAAATAGGTAAAGAATTATATATTTTATTTTATATTCTATTAAAACAAACTTTTGCTTTATATTTTGTATGACTACTTTTTTAAAAATTTTAATATTTTGTTTTATATTGTGTTTGTTTTTACATCAAAATAATATGGATTTATATATACTATAATGTTAAATATTTGTCTAATATTATTTTTATAAATATTCTAATAAATTATGTTTATGTAATATTTGTTTTAAGATGTATTGATAGTGTGATACGTTAGCATATTATATTTGTAAATCATACGTTAAATTAAAAAATTTTGTTAAAATATTTTTCAATTAAGATATTAGATACATGTACATGTGAGATATATTAATCGTCAAAATCAAATAATATAGGATATTTAGTATAGTAAAGAAGAAAAGTGAGAATATTAGACAGAGAGACAACACTAACATGGAAATGCTTACAACTTTGCATGAAAACCGAACATTTTATTGCGGCATGGCTTGCGAACATTAATACTAACCATTGATTAATATATATAAAATAAAAATTTATAAACACACGAACAAAGAGTACAATTAAAATACGTACCACTCCTTTTCACTTTTCACATGTTTCTGTCTCTTCCTTTCTTCAAACATTATTTCAAGAAACTTTAACTATTCTTCTCCAATAATCTGTGAAATAGTAACTCATAAACTTTGAATTGCAAAATCTATTTTTTATTAAATGAGAAACATTGAAGTTGAAGTGATCAAATCCACCTTTTTCATAGTATATTCTAATTTTTATTTTTTAAATTTAATTACTATTATTTTCATTACCAAACACGTATCAATAATCATAAAATACCTAAATTTAATTACTATTATTTTATTAGATTTAGTAAATTTATGTCATACCTATTTGTTTACTATATATCATATTAAATCATTATTATTGTTTTTGAAAATTTACTAACAGTTAAAAATCATAATTTTTATAATCTAATCATCAAAAAATATATTTTATTTGCTCTAAACCTACATTGTAATTGCCTATAAACCTACATATAGATTCACACATCAAATAAGATGAAGAATATGTCATTCAAATAAAATACATACACTATAAATTGCCTATAAACAATCAGACATCAGATACTAATACTAGGAGAATAAAACTATTTAGGTATATATATAATACAGTTCCTCGATTACAAATTTACAGTCATACGAGTTTTTGCATGCTCCAAGAACAGTCATTTTCTATCAAAATAACTTACAAAACATCAGAATCAAAATTGCATAAGTCCAAGTTGTCTTTAAATAGCCACAGTTTCCAATCTCAAAACTAAAAACCTTTCATAAAACATATACTTTGAAAAACCTAAGTAAACAATATATATATCATTATTGTGGATATGGCAAAGACCCTTCGCGTAATTTACGTTTTCGTTAGTATTCTTCTTTTCTGCAAACTCATCGACGAGGCACGAGGTAGTCGTTTGAGGTGTCATAATCTATCAGATTATTCACGCATGAAACGTTCAAGCAGCCATTATCATCATCAGAAGAACACTCTACATGAATCAGAGGGTCCGCAAAGAAGCATCAAGACGAGGAGGAGCAAGGAGGATCTTTACGGTGTTGATGCTTTTCGGCCTACAGCGTCAGGTCACAGTCCCGGTGTTGGCCACTCGATCAAGACTTGATCAGACATTTGAATGTGTTAATCTTGATTTCTCATGTTCACTACATCTCGTGCTCTTTTGTCCATTTTGTAAATAATAGATCGTGGTCTTTAATTAGTCTCATATCACTGTAGTTTCTAATTTTTGTTTATTTTCGATATGTGTCAACAAAAAACAGAATTACGAAATATTCAACATTTTATCTTCCAAAAAAGAGATTTTTACTGATTAGATCGATTAAGGAATTGAAGTTATCTTTTCCAACGTCAACAAACTGATAAAAAACAGAGGAATTTATTCTGTGTTTTGAATAGTTTTTTGTTAGCTCTCCAAATCTTTTTTTTTCTCATTCTATTTTTTTTTGTAGTGATTTTGCAACAGCCGCTCTACTAAAATTAGTAATTGATATATTACGTTTTTATTAGGAAAGGAGAAATTTATGTTTGGGAAATTGTATAAAATAATATTTTTTAAAGTTTTTGTTACAAATATAACACTAATCATTTAAATTTTTAAACATAGCATAAATTTAATATTAAAATAATGAAAAATATCTTTCTAACACATTTTTTTTAAATCCTATAAATTAGAAAAAAGTAAACTCAAACATTATGTTTTAATTTTATATATAATTTATTCAGAGTAAATAATTATTTTTATATAATAATTTATACTATTTTAAAAATTTTATTTTTAATGGGCTAGAATTGGAAGATAAATTTAAAAAGATACTATTTTAGGATATTATTCTTTATGTTTTAGATTTTTAGTGATATTGGATTTTGGAACTTATATAATGATATCTAATGGTTTGTAAATTATTAAACAATAAAAAAAGAAATAACTTAAAGTAAAGCAATTGACAAAATACTCTTTTAAGTTTTTATTCCAAATATATCACCATTAGTTTAAATTTCCAAAATAGCATAAATTTAATATTAAAATACCTTTAAATTTCTTTTTAATAAGAAAAAATCAAATCTTAAGTTGGAGAAAAGAAACCCAAATATAATATCTTAATTATATTTTTAATTTATTTATGGTAAATATATATTTTCAGAAAATAATTTGTGTTATTTTTGGAATTTCAAGTTTATAGTGCTAAACTTGGAACAAAACTTAACAAAATTACTATCGGTTAGTACTCCTAAAGATATCACTGAAATATTTTTTTTTAAAAAATATCATTAAAAATTATTTTAAAAAAATACCATAAATATTAAAAATGATTTAAGGTTATAATTTAAATATTTAAATTTGGTGTTAGTATTTGGGGTTTCCAATTTATTTTTATGGTTTAGTTTTTAGGATTTAATGATTTTGCTTTTAATATTTAAAATTGAATATTAGATAATTGGTATTTTGCAAAAAAGACATTAATGATATTATTGGAGGAAAAAACTAATGTAATATATTTTAAACAATTTTTTATATTAGTTTTGAGAATTGTTCATAAATCAAATCCTTAATTTATTGTCTATTAATTCCATCTAAAACCATAGTTTTTCATCATAGTTTATAATAGCAGTCTCCATTCTCTCTGGAGAAATTTAGATAGTAAATTGTTAGGTGAATGTTGTAAATCAATGTGAAATTACAATCAATTTACGTATAGAGATCACTAAATTGTTTAATAAAAGTTTAGATGTCTAAAACAGGAAGTGGAAATGAATTAGAACGAATTCTTATCTTACAAAAATGACAGGAAATTCAAAGCTGCTAATGTTGTTTAAAATGTACAAGTAGTATTAGAGTTAGACATTTAACTAAAAGTTAAGACATATGTCACTTTCATGTTTTTTGGAATATTTTCTTTATTCCTCTTTTATTTTCTCTTATAGAAAGAGGTAAATAGGATACTGATTGTATTATCTTTACATCCATTTTATATGTGTGAAATTCAATTTAAATCTTCCTATATTAAATTATTGGATCGATTTATTATGATCTATTGGACAAAAAAACATAATTGTGAGAGTTTTACAACATATAATAACAAAATGAGACACTAATAAGATCATAAATGAGAGCAACCCACATCAATTAATACATGCTTAAGAACCTTCGTTAAGTGTGTTACAATCTAATATTTAGTAATATTTTAAAATAATATTTTTTAAAGTTTTTATTATAAATCTATCATATAAAATTAAAATTCCAAAAATAATAAAAATAATTATATAAAAATATTTATTTAATCTAAATAAATTATATATAAACTTAAATTTTTTTTTAATTTAGGATTTGATTTTTTCTATTAAAATGAAGTTTTGATGTATTTTAATTTTATATTTATACTATTATTAAAAATTTAAACTAATAATGATATTTTTAAAACAAAAAGGTAAAAATTACTATTAGAATACTGTCATTTACCATTTCATATTTCTTTGATTTTTTTATTCATTAATTAATAAAAAGTAATCATGCATACATCAATCCTTGGGATTATGATAAATGGAAAATGATTAGGTATATTTCAATTTCTTTTAGTAAAAGTATGTAAAAACAAAACTGCAAAAAAATCAACATCCATATGAAAGAAAAGCTTAAAAAATCAGAAATAAAACAACTCAAAATGATTGATTGTGTGCAAATGTAATCTTTGGACCCAAAAAAGAATGGAAGTGTATCAAAAGCATTTAAATATCAATCTTGATTTTAAAGAAAACATAGTTTGTAGGTACTTATATCTAATAAAAATCTTAAAAGTTTCAAGAGAAAATTAACATAGAGAATCTCACAAGTGCACAGGTTAGGTTGGCACCGTTCAGGTCTGGTCCAAGTGGACACAACACCAATGGTGTAGTAGTTTATGCTTTTATTTTATTTTTGTTTCAAAAGAGTAGCTTACGATTTATTGTTCTCTATTTTCTTTTCTAAGCCATATTTGTAAAGCAAAAAAAATGTTCAACGATGACCTATTAAAATGTTGGCAGAATTATTTTTTTCAGTAATTGTTGTAGTAGGACTGAAAATATTTAATTCTTCGTTTAGGTTCGGGTTTGTCCGATTATATTTTGTTTAAATTTGATTTTCAAAAATAAAATAATAACAAAATAAATTAACTAATTTTAATTAATACTATAGATTTACTGTATGTTAATAAATATTTTCTATATATTTAACTAAAATATTAGTTCTTATGATAAATTTTAGTTAATTCGATTTTGCTTTAAAATTTAGATCCGGTTCACTTTGGGATCCGTTAATTTAGATTAGAAACTTTATTATATAGGCAATTTAAAAAAAAAAATAAAACTTTCTAAAATTTTTGTTCCAAATATAATTTAAATTTTTAAAAATATCACAATTTAATATTAAAATACTTCAAAACTTTTTTCTAATAAACAAATATTAAATTCTAAATTAGAAAAAAATAACTCAAATACAATATTTTAAATTTATTTATTATAAATAAATATTTTCACAAAATAATTTATACTATTTTTAGAATTTTTAGTTAAAATGCTAAATTTGAAACAAAAAAACTTAAAAATACTATGTTAACATATTTCACAAATAACTTGGTACTCTTATGGATGTAGATGAATTTGTTTGTAGCAAGTTGTCGAAGGACATGAGGATTAGGATTAGGTATCCTAGTCGTTGATGCCAGACTTCATCACGTACAGCCTAATGTATAGATGAGTAGAACACCTTAAGAAGATATTACTTTATTATATTCGTATTGTATTATAATGGTTTGGATTTGGATTTCGATACGGATTCAAGAATTTTTGTTCAATTTGAGAATTTTGGTTATGCTAAACTATGATTTATTTCAATTCCTTTTTGTTACCGGTATCACTCAATATCAAATCACAAACGAATTTCTAAAATTAATAAAAAAAGTATAGTTATTGTTGTTTAAAACATTTACATGTAGCCAAATGTATTTGTACGAATATGAATCAGGAATAAATGTGATGTGATCTGGATTTGTTTTGTATGTCATCTGATTTTTAATAAGAATACAAGATAAGATACGATTTTGATATACAAAACAGATGACAACCCCCAACTATGTATAGAGTTGGTAGGAACTCCTTAATTCTCCATACACAAAAACCTAAAGATGGAATAACAAAACCCCCAAAATCCACTATGAAGAGCCCAAGAACTCGAATAAACCTAGGCACAAGGATAACTTTGATCTACGACTGGAAAAAAACCAAACAAGAACACCAAATATTGCATGCAGACACTCGCATTCTAGCTTCACTCATCTATAGACAAAGAATTGGCTACCTTCTCGTAAGAAAAAATCTGATGAATTAAAAGCTTGTAGCAACATGAACCCCAAATCGGTCTAAAAAACCTAGCAGAAATAGTATGTGACACTGCAACAAAAAACCATCCAAATGATAAATTGATAATCCTAAGACACGAGACCTAAAACAACACTAATCACCGAAACCTCAAAACAACCATAGAAGAAGAAATAAGATCCTAAAACTGAAACCACAAGTACATAGACAACAAAAAAGAAGAAATCTCGGTATCAAACCGGCCTAAACCGCAAACGCACTAAAACTCCTCCAAAATATGAAACTCGCTATACTTAGATTAATAGTCTTGTTTGTTTGTTTGTTACCGACGGTTGTGACTAATGCGGTCAATACTACGGCTGTAACTACGGTATATATTATTTATTTGTATGCTGCTAACGATTGCAGTTGCGATGAATCATATATTTTTAATTGCACCGATGTTTTAATCAACGGTAAAAAAATTACGATATATTACACAGTGTATGATCGCTCCGATTGACCGCAAGTAATTGCGACAGATAAATAAACAATAATTTACGACGGTCACAATTTTTATGGCTGACAAAAATTTTTATGGCTGACAAACGAATATGACTAAAAATCTTTTAAAACAAACGATAACTCCTAAGTTTGATGAACAGAAATCAAGCAGTTACAAAGACATACATATAGCACATAGTGATGACAAGCAAACAAGAGAGGCAGAGAGGCAGAGAGGCAGAGAGGCAGAGACAATCAAACAAAGGAGAAGTACAAAGGCTGTCTCCGAACGTATGTTTACATTTTTTGTGAACTTTACAATAACTTAAAAGTATGAGGCTTCAAACGAATCACATACTGTACTTTTTTATTTTTTTTTGAAAATTAAAAAGAAAAAAAACAAATATAGTGTACATCTACGTATTTAGTAGTTATCTCAACGTGGTGTTTACTGTATAGCTCATATTTAAATCGTTAGGATCAATTTAAAATATTTTTATTAAAATGTATTTTAATAGTTTAATGTCAAGAGCAATTTTTTTAATTCAAAACAAAGTCAAATTTCTAATATATTAATTAAGAATCATTTTTAAAAAATAATTTTATGTTATCACTAAAATTAGTTTCAAAAAAATATATAAATAAATTTAATTTATTAAAATAATTACAATATCATTAAAATTTATTTTTAAAAAATACCATAAATATTAAAAATGATTTAAGGTTATAATTTAAATATTTGAATTTGGTGTTAGTATTTGGGGTTTCCAATTTATTTTTATGGTTTAGTTTTTAGGATTTAATGATTTTGCTTTTAATATTTAAAATTTAATATTAGATAATTGGTATTTTGCAAAAAGACATTAATGATATTATTGGAGGAAAAAACTAGTGTAATATATTTTAAACAAATTTTTTTATATTATTTTTGAGAATTGTTCATAAATCAATTCCTTAATTTATTGTCTATTAATTCCGTCTAAAACCATAGTTTTTCATCATAGTTTACAATAGCAGTCTCCATTCTCTCTGGAGAAATTTAGATAGTAAATTGTTAGGTGAATGTTGTAAATCAACGTGAAATTACAATCAATTTACATATAGAGATCACTAAATTGTTTTTAAAAAAGTTTAGATGTCTAAAACAGGAAGTGGAAATGAATTAGAACGAATTCTTATCTTACAAAAATGACAGGAAATTCAAAGCTGCTATTGTTGTTTAAAATGTACAAGTAGTATTAGAGTTAGACATTTAACTAAAAGTTAAGACATATGTCAATTTCATGTTTTTTGGAATATTTTCTTTATTCCTCTTTTATTTTCTCTTATAGAAAGAGGTAAATAGGATACTGATTGTATTATCTTTACATCCATTTCATATCTGCGAAATTCAATTTAAATTTTTGTATATTGAATTATTAGATCCATTTATTATGATCCATTGGACAAAAAAACATAATTGTGAGAGTTTTACAACATATAATAACAAAATGAGACACTAATAAGATCATAAATGAGAGCAACCCACATCAATTAATACATGCTTAAGAACCTTCGTTAAATGTGTTACAATCTAATATTTAGTAATATTTTAAAATAGTATTTTTAAAGTTTTTATTATAAATCTACCATATAAAATTAAAATTCTAAAAATAATAAAAATAATTATATAAAAAATACTTATTTAATCTAAATAAATTATATATAAACTTGAATTTCTTTTTCTAATTTAGGATTTGATTTTTTCTGT
Source organism: Pugionium dolabratum (assembly GCA_018901945.1). Lineage (NCBI taxonomy): Eukaryota > Viridiplantae > Streptophyta > Magnoliopsida > Brassicales > Brassicaceae > Pugionium > Pugionium dolabratum. The sequence continues at coordinate 70,868 of JAEVFF010000108.1, read as the reverse complement.
TAAAATAAAGTTTTGATGTATTTTAATTTTAAATTTATATTATTATTAAAAATTTAAACTAATAATGATATTTTTGAAACAAAAAAGTAAAAATTACTATTAGAATACTGTCATTTACCATTTCATATTTTTTTGATTTTTTATTCATTAATTAATAAAAAGTAATCATGCATACATCAATCCTTGGGATTATAATAAATGGAAAATGATTAGGTATATTTCAATTTCTTTTAGTAAAAGTATGTAAAAACAAAACTGCAAAAAATCAACATCCATATGAAAGAAAAGCTTAAAAAATCAGAAATAAAACAACTCAAAATGATTGATTGTGTGCAAATGTAATCTTTGATAGGACCCAAAAAAGAATGGAAGTGTATCAAAAGCATTTAAATATCAATCTTGATTTTAAAGAAAACATAGTTTGTAGGTACTTATATCTAATAAAAATCTTAAAAGTTTCAAGAGAAAATTAACATAGAGAATCTCACAAGTGCACAGGTTAGGTTGGCACCGTTCAGGTCTGGTCCAAGTGGACACAACACCAATGGTGTAGTAGTTTATGCTTTTATTTTATTTTTGTTTCAAAAGAGTAGCTTACGATTTATTGTTCTCTATTTTCTTTTCTAAGCCATATTTGTAAAGCAAAAAAAATGTTCAACGATGACCTATTAAAATGTTGGCAGAATTATCTTTTTCAGTAATTGTTTAAGTAGGACTGAAAATATTTAATTCTTCGTTTCGGTTCGGGTTTGTCCGATTATATTTTGTTTAAATTTGATTTTAAAAAATAAAATAATAACAAAATAAATTAACTAATTTTAATTAATATTATAGATTTACTGTATGTTAATAAATATTTTTATATATTTAACTAAAATATTAGTTCTTATGATAAATTTTAGCTAATTCGATTTTGTTTTAAAATTTAGATTCGGTTCATTTTAGGATCGGTTAATTTAGATTGGAAACTTTATTATATAGGCAATTTAAAAAAAAAAAACTTTCTAAAAAATTATTCCAAATATAGCATTATTAGTTTAAATTTTTAAAAATAACATAATTTAATATTAAAATAGTTTAAAACTTTTTCCTAATAAGGAAATATTAAATCCTAAATTAAAAAAATAACCCAAATACAATATTTTAAATTTATTTATTATAAATAAATATTTTCATAAAATAATTTATATTATTTTTAGAATTTTTAGTTAAAATGCTAAATTTGAAATAAATTTTTTTTAAAATACTATGTTAAGATATTACTTTATTATATTCGTATTGTATTATAATTTGGTTTGCATTTAGATTTCGATACGGATTCAAGAATTTTTGTTCAATTTGAGAATTTTGGTTATGCTAAACTATGATTTATTTCAATTCCTTTTTGTTACCGGTATCATTCAATATCAAATCACAAACGAGTTTCTAAAATTAATAAATTTTTTTTTTAGTAATTGTTGTTTAAAACATTTACATGTAGCCAAGTGTATTTGTACGAATATGAATCAGGAATAAATGTGATGTGATCTGGATTTGTTTTGTATGTGTTAGTGTTATGATGACTGATATGTTGAACTGTTGGAACAAATCATAACATATGATGACTCAGATGCTGAAAGAATAGATGGAGTATGATATATCAGTGTTGATACAACAGATACTGAGATAGTGTTTGTAGAGCTGCTTGATGCGATGCTATCAAGCCAGAATGTAGATTAACAAGCATGTTGATCAAGACATTGGACAGATGAGAGAGATATTGAGATAGTGTTTGATGCGGTGGTTGATACGATGTTATCAAGACAGAATGTAGATTAACAACAAGGTTGATCTAGACATTTGATAGATGAGATAGATATTGAGATAGTGTTTGATGCGGTGGTTGATACGATGTTATCAACACAGAATGTAGATTAACCACATGGTTGATCTAGACATTAGACATATGAGATAGAGTCTCTGATGAAATACAACAGAGGATGCATGAGGTAGAAGAGGTATCAGAGAAGTCTCTCAAAGTGTAGAGTCTCTGATTGGATACAACAGAGGATGCATCATGTAGAAGAGATATCAGAGGAGTCTCTCAAAGTGTAGAGTCTCTGATTGGATACAACAGAGGATGCATCAGGTAGAAGAGGTATCAGAGAAATCTCCAGAGTGTAGAGTCTATGGTTGGATAGAACAGAGGATGCATAAGATAGAAGAAGTATCATAGAAGTCTTTTAGAGTATAAAGTCTTTAGTTGGATACAACAAAAGGATGTATAAGACAAGGTGTTGAGATCTGATCAAACGGGATATCAGGAAGCAAGAATTTGATGTGACATTATTATTGACGTGGCAAAAGGTTTGCAAAGCTGAAAAGAGTTATTGGAATTTCAAAGATCCAACACAACATACTAAACATTGACTTGATGGCATCAGAGGATGCATCAGAGAACATAATAGGAAGCAAATACTTGATGTGGCACAATTGCTGACGTGGCACAATTGCTGACGTGGCAAGTGGTTTGCTGAGCTGTTATGAGGTTGTAGGATAATCATATATTCTCTACAATAGATTTGGCAAATAGATACACTTGGAGGACAAGTTGTATCTATTGAATATGGAAAATCAAATAGTCCATATTTAGATTTGGCAAGTAGATAAACTTGGAAAGCAAGTTGTATCTATTGAATATGGAAAATCAAATATTTCATATTTGGATTTGGCAAGTAGATAAACTTGGAGGACAAGTTGTATCTATTGAATATGGTAAATCAAATAGTCCATATTTGGATTTGGCAAGTAGATAAACTTGGAAAGCAAGTTGTATCTACCAAATCTCGTGGGAGTCCTATGTGCTAGGGTTAGAGAAGTGTTATAAATATCAAGGGGATGTCTCATGAAGACTCATGGCTGCCGAGGGTATTGCTGAAAGGTGCAGACATGTGTCTGGCGTCGTCCCATCAGACAGACTAACAGGATGAGAAATCTGTCAGTGCTGTTGATGGTGTTTCTGTGGAATCTGCAGCCATTGAAGATGGTGTTGCACTAGTGCAGCTGGGTGGTAGTCAGACATGCTGTATCTGATACTGTTTCCACAAACCACATAGAAAGAATGGTAGGCTTGTTTATGTTGTACCATATGCAATTGTAATTGCTTTCTTGTTCTAGTGGATTTGTTTCTGGACTAGGTCCCGGGGATGTAGGTTGGAAAACCGAACCTCGTAAAAAATCTCTGTGTCTATTTTATTTTGTGCATATGGTTATCGTTATTATTGCTCAAACATCAATATAGCTCAAATCTCAAACTCTCAGTATGTCATCTGACTTTTAATAAGAATACAAAGATAAGATACGATTTTGATATACAAAACAGATGACAACCCCCAACTATGTATAGAGTTGGTAGGAACTCCTTAATTCTCCATACACAAAAACCTAAAGATGGAATAACAAAACCCCCAAAATCCACTATGAAGAGCCCAAGAACTCGAACAAACCTAGGCACAAGGATAACTTTGATCTACGACTGGAAAAAAACCAAAGAAGAACACCAAATATTACATGCAGACACCTATGTTGCACGGGTACGTGAGTATACTGCCGTCTCCCGTCCCGGAAACGTCCTGGAGACGGGTACGGGAGAAGGGACGCGACTTGTATTGTTTTTTTTTTCATTCTTTTTTATGTTGAGATGTTTTCTCTTTCCTTTTTTTTTTTAATTTCTTTAATATTCTTTATGATAAATCTTTATTAGGTAAAATCTTTTTCATTTTTTACATTTATCTTACACAATAATTTTATATAAAAAAAGAAAAAATACTCTTATACATTATTAGGTAAAATCTTTTTTCCTTTTTACATTTATCTTCCATAATATTTTTATATAAAAAAGGAAAAAATACTCTTATATAAGTTTATTTGTATCTCTAGGTTTCATTCTTACTTTTAATCCCTAGTTTTCATTCTCAGTTTTAAAAATCCTAGAAGCCACAATTTGATAAAAAGATATGTTTTATATTAATTCTATTTTTTATATTACAATTTAACATTTAATGGTGTTATATATATAAAAAATTATACATTGATGCATATGTTAATAATGCAATGTGTTTAGAAATCTTTATTTTAGAGTCCTTACACGGTTACGTCAGTATCATAATGTTGTAATATTAGACATTACGGAAACATGATATTATAACATGAAGTCTATCAATATCATATTATTATAATATTAGACATTATGTCAACTTGACGGTAACGTATGAAGTCCTTACATGAAGTCTATCAATATCATATTATTATAATATTAGACATGATTTTACTTTACATGATTTTACTTTATGTCAACTTGACGGTAACGTTTACTTTATTATGATTTTTTTACTTTATTATGATATTGATTTAAAATATTATGGAATGTTGACAATTTTTTTTATTTTTTTTTATTTTATTATGATATTAATTTTAAATATTATGGAATGTTGACAAATTTTTTTATTTTATTATGATATTAGACAGTTTGATTATATAAAATTATGAATTCTGAAGAACAAAATGAAGAACCTCCATTATGGAATTACGTGACTAAGTTAGAGAAACTTGGAACAACAGGAGGAACTTGGAAATTTAAATGTAATATTTGTGATGAAATTCGACAAGGCTCATATTCTAGAGTTAAAGCGCATTTGCTCGGAATTAAGAATGCAGGAATTTCTTTATGTAAGAAATCAACAAAGAGCGAGAAACTTGAAATGCAAAAGTTGGAAAACGAGTTTGAGAAGAAAAAAACGGAGCCTGTTCCTAAAGACGTTTCTTTACCATGCAAAGCTAACTCTGACTTCAAAAAAAGAAAGTATAGCTTCTCACCTATTGAAAGAGTATTTGGTATTGAAACGAGAGACCAATTGGATCAAGAAATTGCAAGAATATTTTATACGGGAGGTCTACCATTTAATCTTACAAGAAATCCACATTACCATAGATCTTATCAGTTTGCTGCTGCCACCAAAATTGATGGTTATGTACCTCCTGGTTATAATAAGCTCAGAACGACTTTACTAGAAAAAGAAAAAACTCATGTTGAGAGGTTATTAGAACCGCTTAAATCCACTTGGAAAGAAAAAGGAGTAACAATTGTGAGTGACGGTTGAAGCGATCCTACAAGAAAGCCTCTGATTAATTTTATGGCTACTTCTGGAAATGGTCCTTTGTTTCTCAAAGCTGTGAATTGTTTTGGCGAAGTGAAAGATAAATTTTTCATTGCTGATTTGATGAAAGAAGTTATTAATGAAGTCGGTTATCAAAACGTTGTGCAAATCATTACTAATAATGCAGCAAATTGTAAGGCAGCTGGAGAGCTTATTGAGAGTATGTTTCCTAATATCTTTTGGACACCATGTGTTGTTCATATCCTTAATCTTGCTTTGAAGAACATATGTGCAGCAAAAAATGTAGAAGGGAATGAAACAACATATGAAGAATGTAATTGGATAACAGAAATTCATGGAGATGCGCTTGCAATAAAGCATTTCTTCATGAACCATAACATGAGACTCGCAATTTTCAGTAAGTTCTCTCCTCTTAAATTACTTTCGGTAGCCGATACTCGTTTTGCATCCATCATCGTGATGCTTAAGAGATTGAAGCTTATTAAAAGGGGTCTTCAAGCCATGGTCATAAGTGAGGAGTGGTCTACTTATAGAGATGATGATATGGGAAAAGCAAGTTTTGTTAAAGAAAATATTGTGAATGATGATTGGTGGGAAAAAGTATCATATATTATTAATTTTACGAGACCAATATATGATATGATTAGATTTTGTGACACCGATAAACCGTGTCTTCATTTGGTATATGAGACGTGGGATTCCATGATTGAGAATGTGAAACTTGAAATTTACAAGAGAGAAAAACGTCCGCTGTCTGAGTTTAGTCTCTTCTACGATGTTATTTATCAGATACTAGTGGCTCGTTGGACAAAAAATAGCACACCTCTACATTGTCTAGCTCACTCTTTAAATCCAAGGTATGTGATTTAAATTGTATATTTATTTTTTAAATTAATTTTTGACACATATATAACACATTTTTGTGTATTTTAGATTTTATAGTGATGCATGGTTAAACGAAGATCCTGCAAGAATAAGTCCACATAGGGATGGAGAATTATCTCGTGAGAGAATGAAGTGTTTTCAGAGATTGATTTCCAGTTATGAAGATCATATCAAAGTTATGGATGAGTATGCATTGTTTTCGATGAAATGTGGTCCTTTTGAAGATTTAACGTGTATTTCGATGATGTTTTCAATGGAGCCAAAGAAATGGTGGGCTAACTTTGGTGCTCAAACTCCCCTCCTTCAGTCTTTGGCTTTTAAGTTACTTGGCCAACCTAGTTCATCTTCTTGTGCTGAACGCAACTGGAGTACTTACTCATTCATTCACTCACTAAGGAACAAGTTAAATCCAAGTCGTGCTCAAGATTTGGTTTACATCCATAACAATCTACGTCTTTTATCAAGGAATTCCGATCAATATAAAGATGAAAAAACCAAGATGTGGGATGTTGGTGGAGACACATTTGATTCTATGGAAGATGTGGGATTTTTAGAGTTTGCAAATCTTTCATTAGATGAGCCAGATTTTGAAAATGATTTAGTTATTGAATAGTTTATTTATATTGTTATGTAATGATAAAATATTTTTATTTTAAAACTTTTTATATTTTTCATTTATAGATATTTTTTAAAAATTTTGCTGAACGTATCCATGCCGTATCCGTCTCTATAAATTTTACATATGCCGTTTCCTGTCCCCGTCCCCGTCCCCGGTGCCCGTCCCCGTTTCAGTGCAGCATAGGCAGACACTCGCATTCTAGCTTCACTCATCTATAGACAAAGAATTGGCTACCTTCTCGTAAGAAAAAATCTGATGAATTAAAAGCTTGTAGCAACATGAACCCTAAATCGGTCTAAAAAACCTAGCAGAAATAGTATGTGACACTGCAACAAAAAACCATCCAAATGATAAATTGATAATCCTAAGGCACGAGACCTAAAACAACACTAATCACCGAAACCTCAAAACAGACCAGAGAAGAAGAAATAAGATCCTAAAACTGAAACCACAAGTACATAGACAACAAAAAAGAAGAAATCTCGGTATCAAACCGGCCTAAACCGCAAACGCACTAAAACTCCTCCAAAATATGAAACTCGCTATACTTAGATTAATAGTCTTGTTTGTTTGTTTGTTACCGACGGTTGTGACTAATGCGGTCAATACTACGGTTGTAACTACGGTATATATTATTTATTTGTATGCTGCTAACGATTGCAGTTGTGATGAATCATATTTTTAATTACACCGATGTTTTAATCAACGGTAAAAAAATTATGATATATTACGCAGTGTGTGATTGCTCTGATTGACCGCAAGTAATTGCGACAGATAAACAAACAATAATTTGCGACGGTCACAATTTTTTATGGTTGACAAAATTTTTATAGCTGACAAACGAATATGACTAAAAATCTTTTAAAACAAACGATAACTCCTAAGTTTGATGAACAGAAATCAAGCAGTTACAAAGACATACATATAGCACATAGTGAAGACAAACAAACAAGAGAGGCAGAGAGGCAGAGAAGAAGTACAAAGGCTGTCTCCGAACGTATGTTTACATTTTTTGTGAACTTTACAATAACTTAAAAGTATGAGGCTTCAAACGAATCACATACTGTACTTTTTTATTTTTTTGAAAATTAAAAAGAAAAAAAAACAAATATAGTGTACATCTACGTATTTAGTAGTTATCTCAACGTGGTGTTTACTGTATAGCTCATATTTAAATCGTTAGGATCAATTTAAAATATTTTTATTAAAATGTATTTTAATAATTTAATGTCAAGAGCAATTTTTTTAATTCAAAACAAAGTCAAATTTCTAATATATTAATTGAGAATTATTTTTAAAAAATAACTTTATGTTATCACTAAAATTAGTTTAAAAAAATATATAAATAAATTTAATTTATTAAAATAATTACAATATATACCACTTTTCCTAATTTTGGTTAGTTAATCAACATATTTTATTAAACTAATCAAAAATAACTATTTATTTTGAAAAAATAATCTTATTTATTTCCTTATATTATACATACGAAAATTTATAAATATATAATAGTCAGTTCGTATTAAAAAAATAATATTTTTAATTCAGTTATATCATATTATTTATGTCTAATCATTATATTTTTTTATTATTTTTTTGATCATTTAGAAAATAGAATCACTAATCATTCATATAATAATAAATTTATTTAACAAGAATATGTTATAAATTTAATATTTTAAAATATAGATATTTATTATTTAAGTAAAAAAAATTGTCATATTTACTATTTTACGAATGAAATGTATTTTGCATAAAAATTATATTAATTATTTAAATAAAATAAAAATTATCACTATATTGAAAATAATAATGAACATTTTTAGATATAATTAGATTTTAATTTTTAAATAATAATATTACGTGAATAGCTATAACAAATTTTATAACTAAAATTATATTATATTTATTCAGTAATTAATTTATTCCGTGCATGACATAGATATAAACTTAGTTAACAAATAAAAAGCTAGTTTTCTTAATATATTTAAATTGTAAAAACGAAATTTAAATGTATATAGTGTAGATTCTCTTGTATATTAGGGGGTTTAACAAAAATTCACTAGGGCAATTGACTAAAATAGCACAATTTCAAGTTTTTGTTCCAAATATAGTACTAATCATTTAAATTTCCAAAAATATCACAAATTTAATACTAAAATAACTGAAAACTTATTCTTAATAAAAAAAATTTAAACCCTAAATTAGAAAAAGTGAACCCAAACATTATGTTTTAATTTTATATATATTTTATTTAAGGTAAATAATTATTTTTACATAATAATTTATGCTATTTAGGGAAATTTAGTTTTATTATGCTAAATTTGGAAGATAAATTTAAAATAATGCTATTTTAAGATATTACTCAATTCTCACTATGCTCGTAGATATTGAACAGAAATTTCGATTGATGCTTCCAGAAAAAGAATAATCATCTCTTAAAAAGATTTCTATGTAATATATGTGAACGTTGTGACAAGTATCTATCTTTAATGTTTTTAATACATATCCACTGACGTGAGTTTGGTAATTCGTATCCATCGAATAGGCAAATGGGCTTTTACAAAAGATTGGTATGTGAAAGTGATATGTTTGGAAATGCATGTTAGATATAATAGAAACGAATACGTTTTAAAACGTATATATATATGTGATAACAATAAAATTTAATTAATAAAACAACAAAGATTAACTCAAAACTATGTTTAAAATAATATTTACACAACATAAATCCAATATATGAATTTAACTATACATAAAAATCATGATATTTAACAATACATAAATATCATTATCTTAGATTAGGAAACATAGCATTTTCAATTTTATATAAATTAATGTATTGTGTTACTTTATTTTATAAAGTTTAATAATAATTCTTTTTAAATATTTTTATATGCTATTTTCATTAATTTATAAATTACGTTTCTATAACGTTTTCCTATATTTCTCAATTCTGTAACGTTTGTTAAACAAAAAACATATCTTGGACGAAGTTTGCATGACTATATATGTCGATGTACGTAGAATAGGTGCCTTATATTGGTTTAACATCTACCTAAGAGTTTTTAGTAGTACGCAACTATATATATATATATAGGGCAATTGACTAAAATAGCACCATTTCAAATTTTTGTTACAAATATAGCACTAGTCATTTAAATTTCCAAAAATAGCACAAATTTAATATTAAAATAATTGAAAACTTATTTCTAATGAAAAAAATTTAATATATTATGCTATTTTAATTTAATTTAAGAAAAACTTAAAATGATGCTATTTTAGGGTATTACTTATATATATATATATATATATATATATATCTTAATTTCTTATTGATTTATTTGAACATAATATTTATTTTACGTGTATTTCAGAAAGTACACCCACATACGGTACTTAATTTAAGGTTTTCATTTATACTAGGTCACGCACCGCACATAACCCACGGTATTTTTTATTATTTAATTTAATTTTAGTTCATTCATTATAAAAAATCGATTAAATTTTTTAGAAAAATTGACATATAAAAATTCTATTATTTTTAACTATTCTGAAATAATTTTTTAAATATACATATTTTCAAACAGAATATTTAACATTTAAATATGTTGTGACTGTTGTATTTCATGAAACCTCGTAAGAAGTTATTTTCTAATTATTTGAACAATGCTAAAAAAAATAGATTAGTTTTACCACACAAACATTATAAAGAAGAAATCGAATTGAGAAAAAAAATATTTCAAAATTTTGTAAACATACCTTTTTGTCGAGAAAAAGTATTTCCAAACCCATAAGTATATTGTATTTGTTAAAATTTTGAACTTCCCAAAAATAAATAAGTCGTACCAATATTTTTTTCTTTACAAAAATCTCCAACAAAATCGTCGAAAAAGACAAAAATATGAGGGTGAGAAGAAGTTTTTGATGTTATGATTAATTTTTATAGAATGTATGCAAGGTTTGTGATTGACGGTATCATAGTTTGTGTCTTATAATGTTAGTAATTAAAAATGATTATTAGAATGATAGTGGACAATAAAAAGTGAAATGGTAGTTGCCAAAATAATAGGTGAGTTACTGGTTATAAGTTTTAATTATTTGTATAAGTATAAGTTTAATCGTCAAAAATTGTTTGAACTTTTAATAATTTAGAAATTTAATTTTATAGAAATTGTTAATAAGTAATTTTGTTTTAGAATGATGTAGATAAAGTTGATGATGTGTCAGTTTTTTAGAACTTAGTTTTGTGCTTAGGTGGATAATTTTAAGAGCCTCAATTAGGTACTTTTGTTTAGTAAGATTTATACAAAAATTAATTTTAATTATTAACACATAAAAATAAAATAAAATTATTTTATTTAAGTTCTTGTCTTAAAAAATATTTAATATAATCGAAAAATAGTTATACCATAAAATAGGATTTTTTAAATTTTTGTTCCAAATTTAATAGTATAAACTTAAAATTCCAAAAATAACACAAATTATTTTTTGAAAATACATATTTAACATAAATAAATTATAATTATAACTAAAATATTATATTTGGATTGTTTTCTTAATTACAGTTTAATTTTTTCTTATTAAAAATAAATTTTAAAATATTTTAATATTAAATCTATTTTTGAAAATTTAATATCATGAGCAATACAAATTACGACAATATCATTAATTATAGTTGGTTCATAGTCCTGGAGGTATGTTTATTGGTTGGCTAACCAAATATTATTTTTATAACTTACCATTATGAACACTGACTGATGTGAAAGGCTACAGAAAGAGGGACCTTAGCTTATAAACAAAGAAAGTGGTAAAAAGTGAATTGAGATCATTATCACCTAAGAATGTTGCTAAGCAATGCGTTTGAAGAAGGTAAGCTTTGTGCACTTAACCATAAGCATCGAAATGCTAGCTCAGCCAAAATGTGTATATATGAGAGAGAGTCAATGTGTCCATGACTCACAAACGAGAACCGGATCGCCTTGTTCTATACATCATCCTAAGAGACATACAAGATTCGAGTGACTCAGAAACGAAAGAAGCTTGATATCATTCAAGACTTGGTCAACAGTCTTTTGATAGCAACCCATTCATTATTTTGGAGCTTTCCTGCATACACAGTACCATATGCGCCTATTCAGAAAAACCATTCGTTGCTTTCTCAATATCCTTGTAAAGGGAAAAAGCAACATTTGAGTTGCATGCAACTTCAGACAAAAGACGTTTTGCACTTAATGGCTTCTCAAATTAAAGAAGTAGTCTGTCTCTACTTACATAAGAACAAAAGAGCCAACCCAGCTCCCAAAGATGCTCCACCAACAATTCTTATCTACAAAATGGATTAACAGAGACAAATTTTGGTTTTTTTAATTCAAAAACTCGTAATTTAGTCACCAATTTATAAGCTAAAGTCTATTGGTGACAAAAAAAAAAAGATGTTAAAGTCTATTATGGGCTAACCGGATTACCTAAATCTCAAAGCCCAACAGAACTATATTTTTGTAAGAAAAACAGCAAATTTAGGAAACATTGAAAAAAAAAAGGAAAAGATCAGAGTTCACTGTTCATGGATCCCACGTGAAGAGACAGCTCAAATTCCAATTTCGTTACGACGTCGAATGGAACAATTTTATGTTTTGTCTCTAATCCATCTAATTGGGTCCCACGTTTTTTATATTTCATTTTCCTCTTTTTAAGACAACAAAAATTTCCAAAAGCAAAAGGTAACAAATTTTAAAAAAAAAGAACAAAAAAAATCAAAATTATCGCACAAGATTCCATCGAGTGGTTCTTCATCTTTATTCCAATCGCTTTCTTTTCTATTCACCTTTTTGTTTCTCCCACTTGCTGTTTCTCTCTGAGCTTATGAATTCTTTCAGATTCACTCGTTCAATAACCCCACCCGAGAAGAATTCATCTTGTAATTTGATTCTTCTTTTTATTTTCTGTATTTAGCTGTATATTTTGTTGTTTTTGTTTACTGTATAAGTGTTTTTGCTTACTTCTGAAGCAAAAAAAAAGTTAGGGTTTGGTGAAAATGCCATTGAAGTCGACGAAACCGGATTCGATACGGGAAGATGAGTGTTTGTTTGCTGTTGAATACGATGGTCCACCATTACCTTACGATATCCCTTGTGCTGTTCCGATTAACATGGAGAAAATCCCCGTCGCTGCCGTGGTTTCTCCGGTTTGTATCTCCGATAACATGTCGTTTCCTCTTATTCAACCGATTTTGTCTGTGGATCCTTTAACCAAGAAATTTTTGAGAGGTATGGTTCCTTCTTCGGTTTCTCCGACTTCTGTGATTGGCAATTGCGGATCTAGTGACCTTGAGTTGGTCTCCGGTTCCACCACTGTTTCGCCTACTTCGGTTATTGTTTTCGAGGAGCAGACGGAAGAAGAAGGTGGTGCGGACTGTGAGTTGAGTAGCTCAAACTGTGAATTGTCCGGCGAGTTATCTGAATCGGTTAATCATCAAGAGGAATCGAGAACTCTTGATTTTTGCGATAGTTCTGATCGATCTAGGGTAAGTTCAGAGATGTCAAAGGAAGAGAAGGAGAGCTTAGATTTGAATGAATCATCTAACCCATTACCGGATTGGGAATCTAATGAATCAGTTTTGAGTATGGATTATCCATCTTCAAGGGTTACAGGAGACTGCGTTAGTGAAACAAATGGAGATGGTAAGAAGCAACCAGTTGTTACTTTCTTGGGTATTGCCTCTGATGATGGCTTTGAGGAGGTGGATTGTAACCAGAAGCGGATTCGGGTTTTGCCGGTTAAGAAACAGCCTCAAACCAAAGGTAAAAAGGGGTCTTGTTACAGATGTTTCAAAGGAAGCCGGTTTACGGAGAAGGAAGTATGTCTTGTTTGTGATGCCAAATATTGTAGCAGCTGTGTTCTTCGAGCTATGGGTTCTATGCCTGAAGGAAGGAAATGTGTTACTTGCATTGGGTGCCCAATTGATGAATCAAAGCGAGGGAATTTAGGGAAATGCTCTAGGATGCTTAAGAGGTTGCTCAATGATTTGGAGGTCAAACAGATAATGAAGACTGAGAGATTTTGTGAAGCAAATCAATTACCGGCGGAGTATGTGTACGTGAATGGGCAACCTCTCTATCCTGAAGAGCTGGTCACACTTCAGACTTGCTCTAATCCTCCAAAGAAGCTAAAACCGGGGGACTATTGGTATGATAAAGTGTCTGGACTTTGGGGAAAGGTGAGTAATATGCTTTCTTTTTGGGATTCTCAATGTATTAATAATTTTTTCAAGAACCTTTATATATGTTATGTTGGGGTTCCATAGGAAGGAGAGAAGCCTTATCAGATAATTAGTCCTCATTTGAATGTTGGAGGTCCTATTAGTCCAGAAGCTAGCAACGGAAACACTCAAGTTTTCATAAATGGACGCGAGATTACAAAAGTGGAGCTACGAATGCTGCAGGTTGAAATCATTTGAAGTATACAATTCTTGACTTAAAGAGAGCTTCTGATGCAATTGATAATTTAAGGGTTTTTCTGTTGCCATGTATTGCAGCTGGCAGGAGTTCAGTGTGCGGGTAACCCCCATTTTTGGGTGAACGAGGATGGTTCGTATCAAGAAGAAGGACAGAAAAATACAAAGGGATACATATGGGGCAAGGTTTGCTGTTTCATCTGAAAATTAATTATATTCCATTTATTTCAGTTGGCATATTCTCCTTGATAGAAGATTACGAACTTGTGCTGCTTTTCAGGCTGGGACCAAGTTACTTTGTGCTGTATTGTCACTTCCTGTTCCATCCAAATCTATTGTGAATGCTTCGGGGGAACAACTCTACAGTGCAAACAGCAGAAGCATTTTGGACCATCTTGAGCATAAGACTTTGCAAAAAATTCTTTTGGTTGGAAGCAGAGGTTCTGGAACAAGCACAATATTCAAGCAGGTTTGAGCTTCTTATAAATAACTATTTATCTATTTATTAGCGTAAGCCCCAAAATCTGTAGCGCAACTGAATCACTTTCTCGTTCAGGCAAAGATCCTTTACAAGGACATACCATTCTTGGAGGATGAGCGTGAAAATATAAAGGTGATTATCCAGACCAATGTGTATGCTTATCTCGGTATGCTTCTTGAGGGCCGTGAGCGGTTTGAAGAAGAGGCTCTTGGTGTCATGAACACAAAGCAGTCTGTGATTGAAAATAGTCCTGCAGATGAAGGTGCATAAATATTCTGCTCCTACTTGTTTTTGAGTTTTAGTTTCCAGAGAGTAATTTATTTTTTATTAAGAGAGGTCATGAACTATAGATGTGATGTGTTTATTTGATTTAGGTGTATTACCAGGAGATGCTAAAAGCAAACTCAGAACCTTGTACTCCATTGGCCCAAGGCTTAAAGCATTTTCTGATTGGCTACTAAAGACTATGGCTGCTGGAAATCTCGGTGTCATTTTCCCTGCAGCTACTCGTGAGTATGCCCCACTGGTTGAAGAGTTATGGAAGGACACAGCGATTCAAGCTACGTACAAGCGAAGAAGTGAACTAGTACTTCTCCCAAGTGTCGCTAGTTACTTCTTGGAACGGGTAATGACCACATCATTATCTTTTTTACTCCCAACTATAAGTTATTAGTCTTGTAAGAAACTAGTTTTTGTTTTCTTCAGGCTACTGACGTATTAACACCAGACTACGAGCCATCAGATTTAGATATATTATATGCAGAAGGAGTCACTTCGTCCAGTGGTCTAGCTTGTCTCGATTTCTCATTCCCACAGACTGCATCTGAAGAGAGTCTAGATCCTTCTGATCACCATGAGTCGTTGCTCATGTAAGTCTGATTACCTTTTTCCTGTGTTTAAAATATTCAAGTCAGTTTCCAAAATATTTGAAGACACTACTTTTTTCTTTTACAGGTACCAGTTAATAAGAGTACCCTCGAGAGGTCTCGGGGAAAACTGCAAGTGGATAGACATGTTTGAAGACGTTGGGATGGTTGTGTTTGTTGTTTCGATGAGTGACTATGACCAATTTTCAGAAGACGGAACCAATAAGATGTTACTCGCCAAGAAACTCTTTGAAAGCATTATCACTCATCCCATCTTTGAGCACATGGACTTCCTCTTGATACTCAACAAGTATGATCTTTTGGAAGAAAAAGTGGAACGTGTTCCCTTGACACACTGCGAGTGGTTTCAAGACTTCAATCCTGTAGTTAGTCGTCACCGTTCCAACAACGGTAACCCCACTTTGGGTCAGCTCGCATTCCATTACATGGCAGTTAAGTTCAAGAGGCTCTACTCTTCCCTCACAGGGAAAAAGCTGTTTGTTTCGTCAAGCAAGAGTTTGGACCCGAACAACGTCGATTCTTCACTCAAGTTAGCTATGGAGATTCTGAAATGGAGCGAGGAGAGAACAAACATTTGCTGGAGTGATTACTCTATGTACAGCAATGAGCCAAATTCCTTCTCAAATTGATGTTTTCAAATTAGAAGAGTCTAATATTATTAGGTAACTACTTTCTTGTGTATAGCTTACCACGTAGAGTTTAACAAGCATCAATTTACAGACCACTCTCTATGTAAAGAGTTACAATTTAACTGATTATTCTTCTTTTTTTTGTGTTACAATTTGAAGGATTGGTTATTGTCGAAAATATATCGAACCTGCTCTTCAGCACTCAACAAGACGTTTTTTGTAATCCAACCTTGTTCTTGCATTTGTTTATTCAGTGCAATAAAATCATCCTGCGAAGCTCGCTTGCTCTCTCCTGTGAGTAACGACCAATCTTGTAGCGTCATGTCTGAAAATGATATGTCCCTTCTCTTGGATCTATTGGTTCCAAATGCTTTACGCATGTAACATGTCTGAACAAAACCGCCAAAAACGTGTGTTATTAGTGTAACTATTACGAACTTACTAATATTGATGATAGTTTAGTTGAACACTTACCTGTAACAAACTCGTGATAACGTCTACACTGTTGGCTCCTTCACGCAGACAAATAACGATTCCCAGCTAAATATTTTACAAGCAGCAAGGATCAAACCAGGGAATCGTGCGGACACTAAACATATATAAGTTGGCATATGTAAAACTCACTTTTGGTGTTCTTCTGAAACCTTGGGAAGAAAGCTCCATGGTTATGAAGTAACCATCTTCATGGCAGAGTGATTGCATTGCCAACACTGATACTGTTGGAAGCTTTGATTTTGGATCTAAGCATCCAATTCTGATGGGCCAAACCCTTTTGGCAGCTACGAACAACACACGAATGATCCAGCTTATTAACCCATGCTGATGCTCATGGAATCATACTACAACATCCGAAAATAGAATAGCATTAAAGAGTCTTGAGAGGTTTTTGTTTTGCACCTCTGTTGCCTAAAAGATCAATTCCTTCCTCTTCGCTCACTTCAGCAGGGGAAGGTACTTGCCTCAATTTTATCCATCTTTCCAGAATTATTTCAAGCCTATCCTGATAACGAAAAGGAAATTAAACTTATAGCACAAAGTAGTATTCATTTTCCAGGTCTCATCACCAGAAAAAAAAATGGTACCTTGGTTAAAGTTTGCAGATTGATATGCTTGAGCCCTTGATAAATGCCAAGAAGATCAATCGTGGTGAAAATCGGATATAAAACAAAAGGTAGACCTGCCTGCAGTCTAGAACATTAGCAAGTCAGGAGATTCTGAAACAATCTCGTGAATGAAATAACTTAACAGTACTAGAATTATCTAACATTTGATTGTTTTGGAATAGCGTATTTAGAAGAACAGCAAGTAGGAGACCAAGGTTGTCAAAACACACGGTTTGAATCTGAAAATTCACGAATAAAATTAGAGCATGTATGTGATACAGACAAAAGAAAACTTGAGCGGGTTTCTTTTGTAAACCTGTGCCTTTGCAGAAACTTCACCAAGGTTATCCGCTACAGCAAAGCTTCGATGTACAGCTGACTGTGCTTGTGAAGACATTGGTCGTTAAACACGAAATACCAAACATAGAACAGTAAGTCACAAGGAAAATCAAGAACAGGAAACCTTACACCGGTTGCTAAATAGCATGAGAGGCTAATCTGTTTAGCAATGTTGGCAATGGATGCTAACAGAAGGAAGTACTGTGGGAATACTGGAGTCATTAACTCAACTCCAATGCTCAGACTGAAGAGTACAGATGTCGAGAACCTAACTCTCTTTGATAAACAATTGAAAGAGTACAAGTAACAAAAGTTTCAAGAACAAAATATTGAACTCCAATTCGATGAAGATACCTCCACAAAGTCGATATACCTTCAAATTGGTGTCAAAAGCAGAAGCAAGACTTGCAGTGTATATACATCTACTTAACCGACCAAGCCCATCTTTCAGTATCCAATTAAAAGCAGCAGATGAAGCAAGAGACCGAGATTGTCCAATTCCTATAGCTCGAAACATCGCCTGCAGACACAAAATAAAATAAAAACAAGGATTTCTCCATAAATCAGCAAAATATGGACTCATTGGTAACAAAATTACAATTTGAAGCCTAGAATTGTGTCAATTCCAAATATTTGTTTCACCTGAGTGGCAAGAACCTGCAGAGCAGAGCTGAAAACTCTGTGCAAGAACTTCCATTTCACATAACGTATATAATTATCATTGACTTGTTTCGGTATGAAAAAGTCTTTTGCAGCGGAAGATGAAAGTCTAATCAATTTCCACAACCCGTCGTCGAGGCCAAGAGCTGAAAACGACGTCGAATCATCATCATCACATACAAGTTCCAATGTATCTCCTTTAAGGAAGTACCTAGAAACTCTGCCAGATGTTTTTATTACAAGCGGAAGCCGACAACTTGCGTTACTGGGTACGACGAGTTCCTCCTTCGAAACTCCTTCTTGCTCGAAATCAATGGAAGTTCTCAGAGACTTTCTGCCGATACCTGCGAATTTTCTCGGAGAAAATTGGGGAACATTGAAGCTTGTATACTTGGTTACATTTGATTTAAATGGGTTTAGAAAAAGACGAGAGCTTGGATTCGAAGATGAATGCATAAATGTTTGTTATGATACTCCGGCGTTTCCGGTAGGTTTAGGGTTTAACAGCAGAAATCTTGAGGGGTCAGAAGTAGGCGCGTGAGAGTGTCTCGTTACCTCTGCGAGTGGGAACCATTAGCTGGATTGGGCTCAACATGGGCCTTAATCAAAGGATTTATAACAACATTACTGAACAAAAAGTGTTTCATTTTTAGTTTTGGGATAACAATATATTTTTATGTCGTAATAGCATCAAATTACTAATATCCCTATAACTAATGTTATCGTTTCTATATCCACATTGAAAAAATAAAAAATATATTTTCCTTAATTAAAAATTCGAAATCAATTTCTTCTAAACATCTGAGTTATTTGATTTACGACAAAAACTACAATCATATCTAATTAGGTTTCGAAATTTCAATTCAGAAGGAAATATGTTTTGAATTTTTAATTGATAGAGAAATATGTCTTCCACTTTTAATTGAGAGAAAAATATATTTTCAACTTCTCCAACGTGAATATATAAACCGTGAAATTAGTTTTAAAGATATTTGATATTATACAATAGTTCTGAACTGTAAATAGATCTCGTCACTCATTTATTAATGTCAACAAGAGAAACTTAGTTGCATGGTTAGAGTACTTTTTTCCTATAAAAGCAAGTTTTGCGTACAGATTTATGGTTTTAACAAAATTCATCACCTGAGAAATTTGAAATCAGAATGCATATAAGACTTAATGAGGTTTAGTGTGAGGGCAAATGCTTAACTGTGTTCTCTTTTCTAAAGGCGGAATTTTTGGCAAAACATGTTCTGCTTTCTGGATTACAAGAATTTTCTTCCTATATCATATTCCTGACTACTGAACAGAGCTTAACGAAAAACTATATAGCAGATCTTCAATTAACAGGTTTTACTTTTGCCCTCCTTCCATTTCCTGACGCACGACCGAGCTGTAGGATGTTATCAAAACAGGCGAATTCTTGATGCAGCGGTCAAGCCTCTATGAGTCATTTTCAAAAAGTTTCTGGCTTTTGTTTTCCCATCACGTCTCTGAGCCTTCTGCTTCTTCTTCAATTACAGTCGGGAGCGAGCCTTCTCTGCTAAAACCAGGGTTTAGGAACTTGGCCACAAAAGCCCATAGCTTATAAACATCCTCAAAGTTTGTCAAAAAGCTGAGAGAAGCCGTGACAACCTCAAATCTAACAAACCCATTTTTTCCACCTAGCTTACCAGCTTCCCGCTGCAGATGCAATGAGCTATCTTCCTTGATCCTAGAGCCCCCACGATGATTTCTTTGGGTATCCATTATGCGTATGTGACTCAAGATACCAATACCAAGAGATACACCTTCTCTTTCAGCCAGTTTTAGAACAACCTCTGGACTTACAAAACCTTTGCTTTTGTCTTTCACATTGAATGCAACCGCTGCTCCTCTTTCGTACTTTATCTTTGGGCCATAAATTTGCACAAGATTCATAGGTATGCGTATGCTGCTACCGTCACTGCCTGATTCAGGCACTTTCAGTTGTAGCAAAGAGATAACAAGCCAGTTGATAAGAAATCTGAGTCTAGTTGTGGTTTTATTAAGACCTAACATATTCACATGATCGATATGGCTGCAAATAATCTCGGGTTCCCTTCTGTCCCAATCATCATCGTTTGAGTTTTCATCATCACCTTCGTCATAGACACTGGCCAGAGACACTTCACCTTGGTCCAGACTATGACTGACACGGTCCACGTTAAACGAAACCCGTGTTCCTCTGCTCGGTTGTTCATCATCAACACCCATAAGCCTTCCACCAGTACCCCTTCTTCCCAATAACCTAAACTCACCTTCCGTTTCTCGTTTGATTGCGTTCTCTTTCATTTCCGAGGACATCTTGGAGTTTGAGCCATTTGATCCAAAACCAGATCCTGTGCGAAACACAATGTTACCAGAAGTTTCTTCCTGTATCTCTTGACTTTTGAGATCACTAGAGTTCCTCAGATTCCGTGATGGCGTTGAGTTTGTCTCCTGAGTAACTGACATAACCGCAGCATCAAATGAGAGGGCATCTTTACCATCATACATGGGACTACTGTAACTCTTTGGTACCAGATTTGGTGATTTCCGTTTGCTGGTAAACCAAAATGGTGGCAATGGAGAGGCAATCTTATGACCCACACGGCCAGACCCAGGAGGACTTTGACCCAAATCAATCCAAAACGAATTATCAGATGACTCATCTTCGCTGAAAGCTGGGCTTTTCATCAACTCTCCAACAGAAACGCTTTCATTCTCTTCAAATATTGTACTACTAGTACCATCTCTATCAGACATATTATCTTCTAAGAGCTCTGTCTCAAACACATCTCTCACTTGAGCTGAAGTGTATGCACCAGAGAACACCGGCATCTGAGCTCCTTTACAAGCAGCTTCCGTGGTTGCAACTTTATAACCATTTGTACCAACGTCATGATCTTCAAGACCAATCAATCCATCCAAACCATCTATCGAATCATTGAGATATAACGGATATTGAGGGGTGATCTTCACTATTCCTGATCCTGTCTTACCGGACTGACTCTGAAGATTACCCATCACTGACTTCTTAATCAACAGGCAACCAAAACCTGTAGGATCATGCCCAAATACCTTGTAGAAGGAGGTGATGATAAACTCTGGTCGAAACAATGATAACCCGAGTGAATCCATATCTTTTGGACCTAAAGACCCAGCATCAAGCAACACATGCCAGTTGTTCTGCTGAGCCAAAGCCATCCATTGATAAGAGTACTTAGAACCTGTAACCCTAGATTGCACAGGAAACACAAACAACCCAACCGCAGAATCCTTTTTCTTCCGCTTCTTATGAGACAAACGCTTCTTTAAGTCCGTGGAACACAGCTTCAAAGTTGGCCATTTAAACCAAGTGTTATAAGCTTTCGCGCCTTTCTCTCGTGCAGTTTGAGCCATCCAATTCACAGACTGACTCTCGTGATCGAACATTGTCAATAGCTGCTTATTGGTATGGAAAGGGTAAGATTCCGCGAGCAACCTAAACGCAGAGCCTCTACTTACAGTGAAAACAAGACCATACTCACTCTCAGGGATATTCAGATAATCCATTATCCTAGTCTTGAGATCATGTTCCACAGTTCCACTCTCAGCTCCACCATAAAGCGCGTGGTTACTCAAATTCGCAGTAATCTCAGATAGACTAAACGTACAAGAATCCCAATAATGCAGAGTCTGAACATACGAAAAGAGACCAAATCCACAGTAATCAAGACATACCTTTGAATCTGATAAGTGAGCATACTCATTAGATCTCAATTGATCAACTTTCTCAGATGTCTCATACTTTGGGTACATTGTGAGGAACTTGTTGAAAGCTTCAAGAAGGTCAGGAATGGCGTCTTCGGACTCAAAATCACGTTCCACGGCTAAAGCGGTTGCCCGTAGGAATTCGCGTTGCGCGTGGAGCCTAGCCAAGGATCTAGAGCGACCCAAGCTTTCATCTTCTTGATTCTCTTTCTCAATATCTTGAGATTTGAAGAGTGACCCATTTTCAGACGCTTCTTCAAGAGCTTCTCTAAGCTTATCTTCGTACGATTTCCGAAGCACCGAAGCTTTTCTTCTAACATCGATTGGTGAATCAGACTCATCATCTCTCCTCCTCCTGCTCTTACTCTTATCCAAGATCAGAGTAGCACAGTGGTGAATTTGCTTCCACAGAGAAAAATGCATTTAATCTATCAGCGAAAAAACGAGAATTAAGAGAGCTTTCGGATATTTAGCGGAAGAGCCAAAACAAGGTTTTGTCTATCCCATAAGAAACAAACCCTAAAGTGAACGAATTGAGAAGAAATAAGATCTTGAAACAGATCAAGAGAGCCTCCAAAAACGGAAACTTTCAGTGAACCCAGTAAGGTAAAATTAAAAGATTTATGGATTTAATCAAACGAATTCAAAGGAAGAGAAGAAAGCAAATGAGTAGAATTTCAAATAAAAATCCAAAAGGAAAAGGAATGAATGCAAAAAGAAAAAATCCCTACGACCAAAAAGAAGAAGAAGAAACAGATCCCAAAGTTTTGTATGAAAAATCAGAAATGAATTCAAAAGAAAGGAGTTTTTTTTGGTTTTCGAAGATTGGATAACAAATGCAAAGCTGACTCCTTTCACCACCAATCTCTCGTTTCATTTACTACGACTCTCTCTCTCTCTACTCAATAGCTTTTCTCTCTCTTTCTCTCTCCAGCCTTCCTTTACAGTTCAGTCAAAAAAGGCGTTGACTTTTTCACAGATGCAGAGTAGTGGTGGCTCCTCCTGCCTTAGGGCTTTCAGCTCATTATTAGTTTCTGTAATCATTTTCTCTTCATTATGAAGATCTTCTAAGCTCATTTCATACATTTATAATAGTTTAAATTTTATAAAATTATATCAAATTTGTCTTTAGTTTAGAAAAACAACAAAATAGTTTTTTTCACAATGAAACAAAATTTTGTCTTGTTTTGTGCCCTTCAAAACGTATAAATTAGTCAACTCTGTCAGTAAAGCAAAAAAGTAATTCGGATTTTGAAAAAACAAAAAATTGTTGTCCACTTTTAGGATTATCAGTTTTTTTCTTTGTAACTTAGAATTTCAAATATATATATATATATATAGTAATATTTTAAAACACTACTTTTTAAAAAATTTCTTCTACATCTAACATTTTAAAATTAAACTCTAAAAAATAACATAAATAATTATATAAAAATACTTTAATTTTTTTATTAAAATATAGTTTTAATGTATTTTAATTTTAAATTTGTGGTATTATTTGAAATTTAAACTAATGATACTATTTTGTAATAAAAATTTAAAAAATATATTATTTATAAAATTTCTCGTATATATTGAGAAAGATGTGATAATGTGATTGTTAGGGATATTAGAAAATCAAGATGCATGATGTGCAGTTTTTCTCCATGACAAAATTTTACAAGTATAAAAAAATTCAAATTAAGTTATATAGAAGTATAATTTTAAAAACATATGTTTGGTTTATTTTTTATTTCTTTTGAGAAATGTGATATTATTTTAAAATTTATGTCATATTGAGTGTAAACTAAAGCTTTAAAAAAATTATTATATACTTAATTGTAAAATCTGTCTAATTTAAGAAAAAATAAAAATCACATATTGACTGATATTTCTTTGTTTTTTTTAAGTTTACGACCAAGCCAACATTCTAATTCTTGTAGAAACTTTTCTTTCTGTTTTGGTGGGTTTGAATCAATATCAAAATCAAAATCGTCTTGCTCACTTGGAAAAACACATGTTTCTTTATATAACATTAATATTACATTAGGATTCATACCTAATATATTATTTGAGATATGTTTTAGAAAAATAAATTCACTTTAACGTGTTATTAACAGAAATAAAATACTAATGTATTACAAAAATATCATACTAACGTGTTATCATTACAAATGAATTTCAAATAAATATATAAACGAATTTAAGTTATTAGAATAATTACAACTAGATTTATACTCACGTCCTGCATAGAGAAAAATATTCGTAAATTATATAATATTGTTTATTAGTAAATGTAAATTAGATGTTATAAATTTAACTCTTATTTAAAATTATTTTAATATTAATTTTTATACATAGAGATTAAAAAATAAAAATAATTATTTTTTATGAATTTAATAGTATTTTTTGTTAGTTTAATAAAATATATTGATTCTCTAACTAAATTAATAACAATAAAATATATTGTAATTATTCTACTAACTTAAATTTATTTATATATTTATCTGAAACTTATCGTGCTAATGACACGTTAACATGAAATTATATATTTTTTAATTTACATATTCAAAATTTATATTAAAAATAATTTTAAATAAGAGTTAAAATTATATAAATATTTAATTTATATTTATTAATAAAAAATATTATATAATTTACAAATATCAAATATATAATTTATATTTATGTAGATATTGTATTTTTTCTTCATGAATGATCAAACGTACGTGAGATATATTTATTTATATGAAAATGAAACATAAATGCTCAATTCTAAAGATTTTGTTGTTGGTTTAATAATGAAGAACATGTTTTGTAGATCATTATAAAAGGAAAATTACTAAAAATTAAGAAAATCGAGACGAAAATTGTTTAAAAAGACAGACTATAAAAGCGTAATATATGAATTTATATTCACAAAAAAAAATCATTTAGAAATATATGATTAAAGACAATATGGTTAACCCACTATATCCTAAACATTATTTTTTTTTAAACTTTTCATATAACTACTCTATATCCTTAGTTAAGAAAAGTCTTTCAAGTTTTTAAATAAATACGTTCCTAATTATCTTTATATAATAACGAAATAGTTTAACTGAAGTGTCACGCTAAAGAGTAAAGAGTAAACAGTCTCCCAATGATTCTTAGTTGTTCCGTTAGAAACAAAAGCCGATTAGATTTTCCAAGGAGCTTGAGAACACAACACAAAGCAAAACAGAGAGAGAGACATGTCAGAAAGAGAGCTTTAAGTTTTTCTTCTCAAAACTTTTTCTAAAGCCCACTTTGGCTCCTTCTACGCTGCCTTAGTCTTCCACCAATGCTATCTGGATTAGGTTCGAGATACGCTCTCCTCTTACTTCTCGTTGCCCAAGGACTGGACGAGTTACCTCCAGTCTTTTCCTCACCGCTGAGAACCTGAACATCGAGCAGAAGAGTTTGATTTTCCCCATAGAGCAAGGAATTTATCTCCAAATTCGGGTTTTGTCCTGTCCTTTCTTCAATTTTTGCACATGAATTTATCTCGTTGCCCAAGGACTTTGATGCCTCGAGATAACCCGAGACCTGCACATCAACCAATGCAGTTTGATCATCCACAAGAGTCTGATCTTCCCCAGGAAGCAAATTACTATCTGGTCTTGTAACCAAATTCGACTTTTGTCCTTTCATTTCTTGAATTCTTGGAAGATCATCACCAATGTGAGCACATGAATGTTCTTGTTTACCCTCAAGATAGCCTTTGGCCTGAACATCAACCAAGGAAGTTTGATCATCCAAAGAAGGCAATAAGAAGCTCAGTGACTTTCTAGCTGAATTTGGATTCTCGTTCATGTTTTCATCTTCTTCTTTCTTCAAGGAATCACCATTCTGAAGCTTTGGTACTTCTTCAGGGACATTATCATCAGCAATCCTGGGAAGTGGTTTTGCTTCTTGAAAGGAAAGTGATCTCTTTGCAGAAGCTTGATTTGGGGTGGCATCATCAGTCTGCGTCCGTTTGGTTTGAATCAGATAATGTGCGACAGACTTGTACCCGAGTTTAGCTATCTGGAAACAATACCAAGAGAGTAATCTTCAATGCTTGATCCTATTCAAGAGTCCAAAAAAACTCAAGAGAATGCAATGAGTTACCGAACGAAGAACGTACCCTTCTGTAAATCGGGCCAGTCGGAGCCCATCCTTTACGATTCCGGCACAAACTGCAGTTACAAATCCCGCGACAAACAGGGCAAATCCAGTTTGGATTCTCAAGAGCTTCGAGCACATGTTCACCATATCTATTCATCAACAAAATAAACACATTCAGTACCAATAACAGAAACTCCATTGCTAGTGATCTTAGAAAAATGTGTTTTGAGAAAGAAAAAGGTGAGAACTCACCTCATGAACAAACAATCTCCACAGAATTGTCCTTGGACCATATCGCATTCGCTACACTGTGTGCGATGACCAAGCGTCTTCTGCCTATAAACACACACACACACACTAAAGCACTGAGCAAATTTCGTTAACAAGGAACTGCAAGATCAACTTCTATCATTACAAAAAATACACATGGGTTTTGGATTTTTACCTGCACTGATGACAAGTCTTACCCGTAAACGGATCATAAATCCGTTTTCCATCCTTGTCGTATCCATCAACAAAACATGTCCAGCTTCGTTCTGTGTTCCCAAGCAGCTTCTCATGCTCTTCTGTGTAAATCTCGAGCCTTGAGCCTTCACCAATCAACACATCCTCTCTTTTAGTTCTTTTGCCCTTCACATTGACACCATCGGTGTAGATAACAGGAGTTGTGTTCTCCAACCTGACGGTAATTAGAGGAAGAAATCATAAACCCTAACTTTTGACTCATAAACCCTAAATTTCGACTCATAAACCCTAATTCCACCCTGAGAAACCCTCATTTAATTTCGACTAAATTACTCTCCTAAAAACCCTTCTTGAACAGATAGATCGTAAACCCTAATTTCTACGGAAAACCCACAATTCCTCTGTTAAAACCCTAATCTTTCAAGCAAAGAGACTGAGAAACAGAGACGGAGATTTTTTACCGAGAAGATCTCCGTGAAGGTAGAGGGGGAGGAGTCGATTTCTGAGCTGAATTAGAGTTACCAAATGGCCTTTTAACGGGTCGGGTCTCGGATTTGAGTTTTCTAGAGAGATTCAAGATGCCCAGATTCTGCATCCTCTGAAGATTCTCTTTGATCCTCTCTTCTCTGCATTGTTCGTAAAGAGAAACCTTTGGGGTTCCTTCGATTATTGGGTTAGGATTTGTTTTGGTTATTGAAGCTTCCGTTCCAGTTCCCATGGCGAGCATGTTGATAATGAGATTCCACTGGTTTCAGATTTTTCTTAGATTCTAACTGCTCTGGAGAAATTTCTTATTTTTATAAAGATAAGATTTTTATTAGTGGGATGTTACAGCAACGGTCGGATTTTTTATTTGAAATTGTGCAGGGCAATTGGGAAATGTGTGTTGGTGGGTTGGCTGATTTGATGGGACTAAACATTTAAAAAACACACATTAGCTAAATAAATGAGAATATGAGTGTCAAAAAATATAACAAGTGAGAATATGAAAAGTTGTAAGCTTTTTTCTTTTTTCTTTTTACCCTTACAAATAAGGTAAAAATGTTAAATCGTATACATTTTCAATCCGAATTTATTAACACTGCATAATATCACATATGCATATATACAAAATTTATTTTTTTTATACGAATTTTAATTCGTGTGTCTATTTCAATAAATATGTAAACGGTGTTAATAAATCGTAAAAAATACTGAGTCAACCGACACCGTAATAAATACAGGACTAATGTCCAACACAAAACAACATCATTTTAGATTATACTATAACAATAACAAAACGACGTCGTGTGTTGTATTGCACATTAGTCTGTTACTTATCACGGTTTTGGCTGACTCAATAACAGTTTATTAATATTTTTTTATAGATTTGTTGAAATAAATACCGAGAATAAAATTCGTATAGGAAATTGATATTTTATATATGTTCATGTGGTATTATGCAGTAGTACTAAATTTGGATTCAATGACGATGACGGATGACGATAATTATTCAAATTGATTTAGACCATTTTTCCTTTTTAAAACGAAGATAAGTTATTATCCTTACTTTCTGAAAATTATAAAAGGAGATATGAAATAAATAATAAAATTTCAACATGAAAAAAAAAAGAACAATGAATTTTTTGCAAAAGCGAAATGAGTCTCACCTTCTCGACCAAATTAACACCTAATCTCTTTCAATAAACATTCTCTCATTTACTCATTTACTTACAAAATTCTTCCTAGAATTACCATCACGTTTTATATATTGGTCTTTTATAATATCGTAATCCACAAAAGATATTAAATTGTAAGGAAAAAAATCGTAGTTCATTTGACACCAATCTTAAAGATCTTGATAATTTTCCTAAATGTAAAATTTTCACTATTTATCTCATAATTGTATTTTGGTTTTAGTTTGTAATAAAGTACTTTTTGGGAATGCTAATTGCTGCTAGTTTACTTTTCTTCTCGAAAATTGATAATTTTTTTAAATTGTCCAACAAGTTTAAACTACTTGGAGAGTTCAAAGGTCCAAAGAATCCAAAAGTTGTCCACGTTGATGAACCACCACTTGAATAATCTTGAACCTTTCATTTATATCTAAATTCGTCAAACCAAATTGAATTCAACTAATTAAACACAATCTCACAAGTTTCCTTTCGAGCCCCAAACCCTTATTTTGTTATATAAATCTCAAACAACACCACCCAACTTTCTCAAAATCGAGAGATATGTCGAACAAAGCTTCTTGTTCAACCAGAGTCTCTCGAGCTTTCACAGCTATGGACGTTACTACTCTCTTCTACTTGTTCTTCTTTTTAAGTCTTAATGCTTTAGTTGAAGCTGCTGGTCGTGGAGTTAACAACGATAAAAATGGCGGATTAGGAGCTTCGTTTATATTTGGAGATTCTCTAGTTGATGCTGGAAATAACAATTATCTACAGACTTTGTCTAGGGCTAATATGAAGCCTAATGGTATCGATTTCAAAGCCTCTGGAGGAAATCCTACCGGCCGTTTCACCAATGGCCGGACCATTGGTGACATCGTTGGTACATACGAAATATCATATATATATTTTAAATGATATCTACATATGTTGCTCAACCAACAAACCTAATTAAGCATTTATTTGATATATACATGTTGGAATTTTGATATGAAGGGTTCTAAAACATAGTTTTGATTTACTCTTTTTAAGGGGAAGAACTCGGGTCAGCGAACTACGCTGTTCCGTTCTTAGCACCGAACGCTACCGGAAAAGCCTTATTGGCTGGTGTGAATTACGCTTCAGGAGGAGGAGGAATCATGAATGCCACTGGAAGAATCTTTGTACGTACCAATCTTGTTTGAATCTAACATTTCTTGACAATATTCTGAATGGTTTTTCTTTTGCTTAAAATGTAAATCTTTGATAGGTGAATAGGTTAGGTATGGATATACAAGTCGATTTCTTCAACACCACAAGGAAACAATTCGATGATTTATTAGGAAAAGAGAAAGCAAAAGAGTATATAAGCAAGAAATCGATATTTTCAATTACTATAGGAGCAAACGATTTCCTCAACAATTATCTATTCCCACTTCTCTCCGTTGGAACACGGTTCACTCAAACTCCTGATAATTTTATTGACGACATGCTCAATCATCTACGTGACCAACTAACCGTAAGCAAAAACGATATTTTTTGTTTGTTTGTTTTATACAATATAAGTTTATGAATTTATAATCAAATATATGATTGTAATTAATGCAGAGGTTATATAATTTGGATGCGAGGAAATTTGTGATTGGGAACGTTGGACCGATAGGATGCATACCGTACCAAAAGACAATCAATCAATTAAACGAAGACGAATGTGTGGAATTGGCTAATAAACTAGCAAATCAATACAATGTTAGATTAAAAAGTTTATTAGAGGAACTAAACAAGAAACTTCCAGGAGCAATGTTTGTTCATGCTAACGTCTACGATCTCGTTATGGAACTCATTACTAACTACAAAAGATACGGTAATGAATGCATACTTTTGGTCTTCTTTAACTCACTTACGTTCAAACGATTTACACTTGAATGAATGCATATTGTGAGTGGATATGATATATAGTTTCATATGATTTGTAGGGTTCATAACCGCGACAAAAGCTTGTTGCGGAAATGGAGGACAATTCGCAGGTATAATTCCGTGTGGACCGACTTCGAGTATGTGTGAGGAAAGGGATAAATATGTGTTTTGGGATCCTTATCATCCGAGTGAAGCAGCAAATGTTATCATCGCCAAGCAATTGTTGTATGGTGATGTTAAAGTTATTTCTCCTGTTAATCTAAGTAAACTTAGAGATATGTGATTTGTATGTATTTGTTTATTGAACAAAACTGTCTCCTTGGAGATTCTTTACTTATATTTCTTGCATTTATGTTTGCTATGTGCAAAGTTACAACCCTCTTTGTATGTGTTATTCTAGTGAGAATTGCTTTTGTATGAACATGTAATAAAAATTTTGTAAAGACGTTTTTGTCCCAGGTACTATGTTATCTTTGACCCCATATGTACGTTTCACCGGTACTAATTTCACGCACCCTAACAAGCACAACGTTCTGGAGAATACCGCATGGTTCGACATATGTAGTTTTGTTCGTTTGTTCGTAGTTCGCAGATGCGACTGCAGTTAACATTACAGTTGTAGTTGTGATATATGTTGTTCGTTTGTCTATTGTCGGTGATTGCGATCGATGCAGATATTTAGTCGCAGTTTTGTTTTAATCGATAAAAAAATAATGACACAATATGCAACATTTGACCATTGCAACTGACTGCATGTAACTATGGCAGATAAACGAATAACAATTTGTGCCAGACAAACGAACATGACTTATGATGCATTGAAACAAATGTGGGGAGACAAGAAAGAGAACAGAAAACGCACATCCCTAATATTTTATTTGATAAACATTTTAAGAAAATAACATCATCCTAACGTGTTATTAACAGAAACATCATGATGATATGTCATCACCATAATGAGTTTTAAATAAATATATAAATGAATTTAAATTACTAGACTAATTAAAATATAGTTATTATTATTAATTTGATTACAGAATCAATATATTTTATTAAATTAATTAAAAAATACTATTAAATTTGTAAAAAATAATTTTTTTTAATTTTTTTAATTTTATATATATATATAAATAAAATTATTTTTTAATAAATATAATATCATATAATTTATAAATATTTTTCTTCACGCAATACATGAGTATAAATCTAGTTTTTTATTAAAAGATAATTTAAGCGAATGTGTGCGCAATATCCACGAGATGATCTTAGTAGTTGAGGCTTACAGAACATTGGCATATGATCTGTCTCTTCCATCTCTATCACTAAATTCGCTGGATAGTTATCGATCATCCAACATTGATGTTTTTCTGTAATGGCTTTGTCCTCTTTGGCCACAATGTAAGCTCGCGGGACAGATCCATATCCTTTGTCCGAAAAGTTCTTCACCTTCGATAATTCGTTGATAAACAATGATGCTGGTCTCTTTAGAAGCAACCCAAGTTCAAGATCCTATATCATGATTACCATACATACATGAGTACTATTAATTTTATCATGATGATTATGATATGATAAATAAGTTACTCAATAGGAGAAAGATGGTAGAGAGTGTGCTTCATGAACTCAGTGCTGAAGAACATAGACACACCGGAATTGTCTGAACCATACGATTCAAGCTTTGTGCCTAACCATTCTTCTGGTAGCATTTTCGGTATAAACTCCAACGTGATCGAAGTTTTACAATTAGGAGTATCAAATATAAATTAATTTACAATAAAAAAATCGAATCTTGGAATGATATGTGGCCAGTGGTAAAACTCTAACAACTATGAAAGTAGATTTCTTGGACTTTAGATAAATTAGGTTAAATCAAACTCGATCATAATACCCAAATAAACGTCAAATCTTGTCAATACATCATCTATTGTTATAGCATATACATCACCAATTATAAAGACTCCGAAAATGGAGATCTAACTGCAAATGATAGACTTCATAGTGGATCTCAAGAGCTCAAGATTTATATGAACCATTTTGGGTGATTAGTTAAGTCAGTGGTCTGGTTTATGGTTAAACCCGGTCTAATTCATTTATTATAATTAAATTTGAGTTTTAAATTATTATTAATTTCACATTATATTAAATATAGATTGATTTGATAGACAATTTTCCATTTTTATAAAGATAAAATCTAATAAAAAGAAAGGGAAAATAGTTATTAAAATACTTAATTTTTGTGTTTAGGTCATTTAAATACCAAACAGTTTAACGATTCATTTAAATAACGATCTATAGTTGAATGCACCGATTTAATTATAGAATAGTTAACATTAATATTAAATTAATACTAAAATTGATTTCTAACGATGATACGGTGTCTCAGTATCTATATTTAGTTGGTTAAAATAAATAACAAAGTTAACCGTGTTAATTTTTGTGTTAATGTTGACTAATTAAATATCTAAATCGACGTAGTTAACTACAAATCGTTATTTAAATGGTTTATTAAAAAGTTTGGTATTTAAATAATCAAACACAAAAGTTCAGTTAAGGTATAAGAAAGAGTCAGATGATATTTTAAAGGTAATGATGTGTATTAATAATCTTATAATTAGGTCTTTATTAATATTTATTTTGGTTTAAGATAACCTAATTCTATTAGTCGGTGAAACCGAAGATACCTTATCCATGACGAACGATGGTGAGTGCTTGGTATCGGGCATGAAAGCAGTCACGAAGACAGCTACAGAGATTTTTTTGGGAAACTTATCCATAGCCATTGCTAAACTTAAACCTCCAAAGCTATGACCAACGAGCACAACCTTCTCATCACTTGGTAATGAGTTTAAGAGTTTCATCAATGGTTCAGAGTATTGTTCACATGTGGAGATCTCAGTGATCGACCTGGTTGTGTCTATACCGGAAGCAGCTAGGTCTAAGGCAGTTACACGGTGCCCGGTCGCCTCGAGAAGTGGCTTAATCTTGTACCAGCACCATGCACCGTGGCATGCACCATGTACTAGCACGAAGTGTTGCTTCTTCTCCTCACTCATTTATTTTCTTCTCTAACTTCTTTTTTTGTGTATATTCCTACACTTCACACAACATAATAAATAAAGGGACTTAATTTTTTTTATTTTTTATAAATCTAAGATGTCTCTTTCCTCATTTAATACGTACATTTTGCATTTCTGGATTTTTTCTTTGCCAGAAAAAGTATATTTTGGAAGAGAGCCAAAAATAATTTATGGGGAGAAGACAGCTTTCAATGCAATATAAAAATATCCAATTTTTTTACCAATTCTGTTTTTAAAATTAAATACTAAAATATCCTTCTATAACTTATCTATCAAGAGTTGAAGCCCATGCTCTCATTTGTGTCGGGTCCCAATATTTAAGATTTTCAAAGTAAATCGATCTGGTAGTTAATAAAACTTTGATAGTTTCTCTAAATTTAAAATGTTATAAGATTAAAATTTGATGGTAATTGATAAAAATAACACTTTTTAATTTAAAATGTTTGATCATCGTAAAACTTGATGGCATATTTTGTTACTGAATATCAAAATAAAAGAGTTTTTTTTTTCTCTATAACTTCTCTCAAATAATTTAGGACAATTCTAAAAAATAACATATTTTAGATTTTTTTTCAAAAATAACATTATTAATTTAAATTTCTAATAATATCACAAATTTAATATTAAAAATTCTTAATAAAAATTTTTAATTCAAAATTAGAACAAAATAAAACTAAATAAAATGTTTTAAATTTATTTATAATTTATTTAAAATATAAATATTTTTATATAATAATTTGTGATATTTTGGGATTTTAATTTTAGTGTGCTTTAACTGGAATAAAAAATTTTAAATGTGTTATTTTTAAAGATATTACTCAATAATTTTTAGAAAATGCTTACACAAAACATTTTGGATGATGTCTTTAAATATACCAATAAAACTTTAATTGCATTGTAAATAACAAAGTCCCAAACTTAAAAAAAAAGTGATCATTATTATCCATTAGCAACAAATGCTTATTTGATCAAACCCAAGACATGTTCATCAAGATTGTTTAAACGAATTTGTCTACGATTTCTAGCAAATGATTACAGAGTTGTTGAGGTTTGCATAACATTGCCATATGATCTGTTTCATGCATTTCAATCACTAAATCAACAGGAAAATTATCAATCATCCATCTTTGAAATTCTTCAGAAATGCCTTTGTCTTCTTTGCATATTATGTAAGCTCGAGGAACAGATCCATACCCTTCATCTGAAAAGTTCTTCATCTTCGATAAGTGACTCACAAACAACGATCCAGGCCTCTTTAAAAGCAATCCCAGTTCAAGATCCTAAATCAAGATTACAACATAACCAAATCCAAAATAATTAAGCCGATATATACTCAGTTCATGATCTCAAAAGCAGTCTGGTTTCGGTTTGTCGTTTTTTTTTAAAACTTATGTAAGAGATTACCTCAACTGGAGAAAGCTGATAGAGATTGAATTTCATGAACTCGCAGCTAAAGAAAATACTGGGCCCGGAATTGTCTGAGCCGTATGGTTTGAATTCGGTGCCTTTCCAATATGCTTCATGTGGCACGTTGCTTCTAAACTTTTAAGTCATTCAAAATATTCAACTCAGATTTACTTTTTCCAGTTTAATACAAATAAATATTGAATGAACAATTAACAAAAATAAAACTCTTTTAAGTTTTATTCCAAATTTATCACTACTAGTTTATTTTTTCAACAATATCACAAATTTTACTATTGAAATTCCTAAAACATATTTTTAATAAGGAAAAATAAAATCTAAATTAGAAAAAATAAATCTAAAAATAATATTTTAATTTTATTTGTAACTAATTTAGCAGAAATAAATATTTTTACATAAAAATTATGCTAGTTTTTAGAATTTTAGTTTTAGTGTGCTAAATTTGTAAATTTTTTATAAAATAATACTATTTTAGAGTATTATTCATATTGAATCTTATGGTAGAGAAAAAAGATAAGAGAGATGTGTAATCTAATATTTATATTTGGTTATTAGAATTCATGCAACTTAAAATTATATCAACTCATTTAACCCAAATAAAATAATTAGATATCTTCAAAACGTGAGATAGAAAAACATTTGGTAGGAGAATTCTATAAGCTATTTTGTTGAACGTATTTATAAAATATTTGATGTGAAATTAGTAATTAGTTTTATTTTTATGTTATATAATATTTGTGAGTAACAACAATAAAAAATAGTGTAAGTTTTTGAATTATAGAAAACGTATATAACTTGTTTATTGATTAAAATGTATTACAATTGATGTGTATTCACAGATATATATGGTTGGATAAAAAATTTAATTAAATATTTTTGTTACAATAAATTCTGAATTTTTACAAATATAAGTTTTAATAAAATATATGGGTCCTATACTGTGAGTTAGACAAATCAAGTTTTGAATTCATGATGGATCATGAGGACGCTAAGTCGGTTCTAATCCGGTGTACCATATGACTAAATAATTGAATTTTAATATATACTTCATATTCTTAGAAACTCTCATAATTTTGGCTATAATTTTCTTTTAATTAGTATTTTTGAAAATAACTTTAATTTTGTTATTAATAATCAAACAATATCAATAATAATTTAAATAATATAAGACATTAAATCAGATTATTATAAAATGGTAACTCTTCATACCAATCGAATCAAATATTTCTCATAGAACTATACACTAAACACTACAATCCAAACTTAACAACTTTCATTTATGTTCAATTAGGTCACTAAGGAACGAGACGTTCACAAATCGACAATGAACCTTTTCTTATAACAACAAAAGATAATTATTAAGAAACGTGTTCATACCAAAAAAAAAAGGAACAAAGAAACGTGATACCTTGTCCAAGACAAATGATGGTGAGTGTTTAGTATCGGGCATAAAAGCAGCCAAGAAGACAGCCAGAGAAATCTTATCGGGAAACTTATCCATGGCTATGGCTAAGGTCAAGCCACCAAAGCTATGACCAACGAGCACAACCTTCTCATCACTTGGTAATGAGCTCAAGAGCTGCATCAATGGCTCAGAGTATTGTTCACATGTGGATATGTCAGTGATTGACCTGGTTGTGTCTATCCCGGAGGCAGCTAAGTTAACGGCGGTTACATGGTGGCCCACTGCCTCAAGCAGTGGCTTAACCTTGAACCAGCACCATGCGCCGTGGCATGAACCATGTACTAGAACAAAGTGTTGTTTTCTCTTTTCCTCAGTCATTCTATTGACTTTTTGATGTTTTCTTACTCTCCTTACAACCACACACAATTGTTGAATGATTTTATAGAAAAATTACTCATGAAAAAAAGTTGGATTGTGTGGTGAATGCCATTTGCTTAGTCACGATATTATCTATTTAACTAGCCACCGACATAGCAAACACACATTTAAGTTATCTATTTTTTTCTCACTGACAAAAAAAATTATCTACTTTTTCTATTTTTCTATTATAATCCCTAACATATTATTTGAAAAATATTTACAAACACAAATTATTTTTTATGTTATTTTTAAAATTATTTATATTTAAATAATTATTTTACTATATTTCATAGTTTTTTTTCGTTTGATATATTTGTTAGTGACATATGTAATAATCAATCAATTAGGTTTGACTTTAAAATATTTAACAACCAGATTTTTACATGTGGCATGTGCATGCTGAAATGATTATTGATATATTATAGATATTGATGGTTTGAGTATTTTAGTCATAATATAATAATTTTGGCTCAATTATACATACCAGCTTCTAATATATATATAACCTAAACCCTATAGAATCGATGAGTTTTATAGAGTAGTCATTATCATCCAGCTAATTAATATTCATAGTCATTAATCTCCACCCAACTAATCAATATATAATTAATATTCATAGTCGTACATATAGTTTTATGACATTAAACAAATATGTAATCAATATATGCATTAAATTTCGTATCTATATTTTAATATAAAAGTGTTGGTAAAGTAAATGATTTAAAGAAATAGAACTAATTACGTATAGGCCTGTACTCAAGCAAGCAGTCTCCACCAAACTACGAACACATATAAATTTTTTTAACCATATGGAAAGTTAAAAAAAAAAAAAGTCAAAAAAGTGATTTAAATTTGTTCCTAGAAAATGTTGTTTGAATTTGGTAATAGTTTGATTTGACTTTTGATTAGAAACAATAGTATATATACATGGAATCAGAAAAGCAAGAAAAGTTTGTTTCATAAAGAGATTTCAAATCCAAACAAATGTACAAATGGGACCTACCTTTGATAAATAACAAACAACTACATATAAACTCATTCTATATAATATTATTTATTAATAAATATAAGTTAAATATTTATATAATTTTATCTTTTATTTAAAATTATTTTTAATATTAACTTTTGTATATGTAAATTAAAAAAGAAAAATAATTATTTTTATGAATTTAATAGTATATGTTGGTTAGTTTAATAAAATATATTGATTATTTAACAAAACTAATAACAATAATATATATTTTAATTATTTTAGTAATTTAAATTTATTTATATATTTATTTGAAATTCAATATGTTAATAACACGTTTGAGTAAAATTATTTTACTAAAATATTACTCAAATAATATATTAGAGATAATACAATAATGTGAGTTAATGCCCAATGTATTATTCAACTTGTAAGATATAATATGAAAAGTATCTTCGCCTATTTATAAATTACATTTTTCACAGTTCTATTTTGTATACTGACTAATTATGTGAACATACCATTAGATGTTTTTTCAAAATTAACTGAATAAAGATTAAAATGCAATTTTTTAATAACTATATTTTTTTATCAATAACTATATATATATATAATTGAAAATTTTTTCAAAATAATATTTTAATATAAAAATTTATTTCAAATATAATATCATTAAGTTAAATTTTTCAAAATAACACAACATTAATATTAAAATACCTTAAAAATATTTCTAATAAAAAATAAATTTTAATGAGAAATTCAGCTAAAATAATATTTTAATTTTGTTTATAATTTATTAAAGATAAATTATATATTTTTATATATTTGTATTATTTTTAAAATGTTAGATTTATAAAAAATAAAAATATTATTTTGTGTTAATTTTTCTTTTTGACACAGTTTTGAGTAACTTTTTTAGTCTTTTTCCATAAAATCACCTTAAAGCCTTCCTAAACATGACCTAGCCTATCACTACTATATGTAATGTGAATCATTAAATAATATTTCTTTTTTTTAGCCTATCATTACTATATGTAATGTGAATCATTAAATAATATTTTTCTTTTTTTAGCCTATCATTACTATATGTAATGTGAATCATTAAATAATATTTCTTTTTTTTAGCCTATCGCTACTATATGTCATGTGAATCATTAAATAATATTTTTTTATGCAGAAACAAGAAAAATTGTTCAAACAATGAAAACTATCGGAGAAATTTCATTAAAATTGTTCTAAATATAAGATAAATTTAATATTAAAATAGTTTAAAAATAAGATAAATAAGATAAATATTATTTAATATTACTATTTTAGTCGCCCTTTTAATAATACTTTTTAGAAAACAAAAGGATAATTGGAAAAAAAATAGCATTTTTAGTTGTAATTGGAAAAAATAACATTTTTTAGTTTTTGTTTCAAATATAATAATTTTAGTTGAAATTTTCAAAAATAAGATAAATTTAATATTAAAATAGTTTAAAACTTTTTTTAATACGAAAATTTAAACTATAAATTAGAAAAAAGAACCCATGCATAACGTGGGGTCTAGTGGAATTATTGTTAACCAAGACGTCAGATCCCGTCCCATTTGATCTGCTGCGGGGCGAGTGCGAGTCGAATAAAAAAAAATTCTATAAGTGGAATGGATGTGGGTCGAAGTTTTGTTACAGCGGAGTGGGTACGGGTTACCTCTTATTATTTTGCGGTTAACGGGTACTGGCAAATTTTGGATCAAAACCAGTTAACCAATATCTAAAAACAATTTAGATACAGACCAATTTAATCTCAAACTAATTTTAAAACAAACTAATTAACCGAGACTATAAAACTAACAAGTCAATTTGAACTAATTTTACATTAGGTGACTCTCTAATGTTTATTGATAGTTGAATCAACTACGAAATGAGAGATTTTGCAATTGGAGTAAAATAGCTCAAAATTGATGTAATTTGTTGTTTTAAAATTTGAATTTTGATATATTTGCGTACTAATATTAGATTTATTATTTAAATTTTGTTGAATTAATTATTTTAAAAAAAATTAAAAAACAAAACGGATCGCGAGTCGCCCAATAAACCCGCCAGATTAATATGGGGCGGGATGGATTTTCAGGTTTTAAATAAATAACTAGTAGATTTTGTGGGAGAAAAAAATTTATAAAAAATATTTTGAAGCTCTCGCAGAATGGATCAGACGGGACGAGTTAGATGGAATGGGTCAAGCGGGGCAGGTCAGACGAAACAGGTCAAACGGGGCGGGTCAGGCGGGATGAGTCAGGAGGGGCGGAGCGGGTTAGACGGGGTGGATCAGACCAGCTTCACAGGGCTAATAGCCGATCAGTTTCCTTTTCCTTTGTTGATTATCAACTCGTCTAAAAAGAAAATATACATTTTTGTTACGGATAATATTATCTATCAATTCACCAACTTACAGGGGTTTACCCACTTATAACATCAGTTAACGTCATATAAATAGGAACCTCCCTTTTTCTGAACATAAGAAAAAAAATAAAAATAATCAAAATAATTAATAAAAAAGTTTATCTCTCTATTATTTTGAGTTTACAATGGTTTTTGAGTTTTTTGATGGTTTGTTCTTCTCGCCAGTTTTCTAATTAATGGTTTTATTAATTAAATTTTGATTTTACAGATTTTATTACAAGTTGCATATATTTTTATATTTTTGTGATGGTTTCATTGCGTTTTCGGCTAGTATTCTTCATTTTCTAACAAGTGGTATTATATTTTGTTGGTTCATTTTTCATGTGACAGCAATGAGAGAGAGGAATACAAGAATGATTGATCAAATATTTTAGATGAAAATTGAAAAAAAAACACAAATATTGTTTATATTTTCCATTGTTTGTTACTTATCTTAATGTTTTTCTAAACATCATTTTGCATACTTTGTAAAAAACATAAAATGTCAAGCATCCAATTTTTTTTTTAAAAAAAACACAAACATAGCATAAAAATTCATAGCTACTCTGTATATCTTTAAGACCAAAACTTAATGCAAACCTCTAAATGAACATAATACTTTTATGAGCAAATGTTTAAAATAGCATCTTTCTAAGTTTTTGTTTCAAAAATAGTATCATTAGTTTAAATTTCCAATAATAGCACAAAGTTAAGTTAAAATATTAAAACTATATTTTAATAGAAAAAAATTAAACCCTAAATTGGAAATAATGAACCCAAATACAATACTTTAAGTTTATGTATAATTTATTTAGAATAAATAAGTATTTTCACATAAGTATTTGTACTATTTTTGAGAATTTAATTTTATGATGCTAGATTTGGAAGAAAAATTTTAAAAGGTGCTATTTTAGAGTATTACTCTACTTTTATAGCACAAACCAAACTATACTTATAATATTGAATTAATTGATTATGCCATGTTTTTTTGCATTTTAAACAAATACTAGATTTTGATCCACGTCCTGCGTGGGAAAAAATATTCACAGATAATAATTAATTATTTATTTTGTTAATTTAAATCAGATATATATATATATATATATAATTTATCTCATATTTAAAATAATTTTTAAATATTTTAATATTGATTATGAAAATGAAATAGATAATAAAATCGGATTATACAAATATACTTAAATTGTATCTATTTTGGATAAAATTATACATATGATAACTAGTCAATTAAACTAAATTTTTGTTTTATATTTTGTTTGACTAATTTTTCAAAATTTATATTTTGTTTTATATTTTATTTATATTTTATGACAAAATATATTGTATGTCGAAATATTAGGAATTTTTACATATAATATACTGTATAATGACAATTTTTGTAAACATTCTAGTAAATGATGTCTTAGGTAATATTTAACTTAAAATGCTCTAATAGTGTGACACATCAGCATGACACACTTGTAAATCACACGTTAATCTAAGGTTACTTTGTTAAAATGATTCTCAATTAATATGTATATAGATATAGATATTGTTTACACACTGAAATCAAATTAGGTTGTAACTCATGAAATTTGAAATTCAAATAAGCTTTTTCTAAAATGTCTTTTGTATTTACATTTTAATGAAAACTTATTGGAAGTCTTTTTAAAACTAAAATGTTATATCTGTAACAAATAAAATTTTCAAGTTTTAAAAAAAAACTTCTGACAAGTCTACTTAGTTACATTTTTATGCAAAATTCTGGTAAGTTTTCTTTGAAATAAGAAATGTTAGTTTTGCATTTTCAAACAAGACTTTCTAATAATCCTACTTTACATTTACATTTTTATATAGATTTTTTTGTAAGTTTTCTTTGAAAAGAGAAAGATTACTTTA
This sequence comes from Pugionium dolabratum, assembly GCA_018901945.1. Taxonomy (NCBI): domain Eukaryota; kingdom Viridiplantae; phylum Streptophyta; class Magnoliopsida; order Brassicales; family Brassicaceae; genus Pugionium; species Pugionium dolabratum. The sequence continues at coordinate 29,164 of JAEVFF010000108.1, read as the reverse complement.
GCCATTGATAAAATTTTGTATTTTCAAAAAAAATTGAGAAGTCTAATTTGTATTAACATTTTTATACAGAATTCTCAAAAAAAATATAATTTTTATTTAAATTTTTTACGCAAAAATTTCATAAACCATTTTTTAAAAACCGAAACTTTATTTTTGCAATTGACGAAATTATAAATTTTCAATGAATAATTCATGAAAATTTGGATTTATATTTATTTTTATGCAGAGTTTTCGATAATTCTTAATTTTTGAAAATAAAAATAGGGCAATTGACTAAAATAGCACTATTTCAAATTTTTGTTCCAAATATAGCACTAGTCATTTAAATTTCCAAAAATAGCACAAATTTAATACTAAAATAATTGAAAACTTATTCTTAATGAAAAAAATTTAAACCCTAAATTGGAAAAAGTGAACCCAAACATTATGTTTTAATTATATATTTTTTATATAAGGTAAATAATTATTTTTACATAATAATTTATGTTATTTTGAGAATTTTAGTTTTAGCGTGCTAAATTTGGAAAATAAACTTAAAATGGTACTATTTTAGGGTATTACTCATAAAAAAATTAGGTTTGCAATTCTATTTTCAAAAACGATCTCGTGAGTACTCTAATTTTTATTTTTATTTTTTATGTAAATTTCACGATTTTTTTTTCAGATAAAATTTTATAAAATGTCAGTTTTATATTCACGTTGTTATACAAACTTTTTTGAGAAAAGTAAATATAAAGATTATTAGGTATATAACATATATAAAAGATTATACTTGTAAAATGCTATTTAAAGAGCTCACATTTGCATTTTAATTAAAATTTTGAACTACTTTCGTAACTTATCCGATATATATATAAAGAAATAAACAATAACGATAAAAATGCATGTGACTAAATCAAAGGGAGATGTTTGGCTTTTCCACAGAAAAGAGCGTTAAGAGGAGGTTCGGCTTCAGTGTAAAGAGACTTCTCGTTGTTCCAGACACGAACATAGAGTTCTTGCCCTAAGTATCTCCTTGACCATATTTGTGACCTCACATTCCACATTCCCTTATTGTCTAGTGATACCAATATGCTCGTCCACGACATTGGATACACCTAATTAAACACATAAAAACTCACATATATTAGAACATTCATGAAAACCACATATAGCAATTAATACAAAACGTTCATCGTTTTAGACATTTTGATTTTTTAGGCTGTTTACCTGAAAAGTATGCCTTGAAACAGCATCTACCAAATTGTAACGTTTCCTCATGGCCATGTTCCATGTGCCTGGCCCGTATCTGAAATTATATGTAAAATTTCATCAATTAAACTAAAAAAATTCAAACTCCAAATCCGAACCGATTTGTTGATAAGTAGCAATAGAGAAAGAAATCAAATAAAATTAGAGCTTAGTACCCAACAACATAGGCGTTAGTGCCATCAATGTGCCAAGATTGGATAGATCTCTCATTGTTCTGGAACACGAATTCGACGTACTCATGAAGAGCAACGTCAAAGACCGATGTTCCGAGTATGGATGGTCCTGGTGTTGGAATGTTGTTAATGGTCCTGAAATCAAACACTCCAGGAATATTGTACCAATCGGCTAATTTCAACGGTGTTGTCGGGTTAACATACGACACACGGTTCACTGTGTACCGAAGTTTTCCGTTGATCTTTGTCCTTCCGTTGGCTAGAACAAAGGTTCGATTTATAGGTATGGTACCATAGTGAAAGGATCCTTGTGGGTTAGGCCTTGCTGCATTCGCGGTCAAATTTAACCTAAATTCACCTTTCAAATTAGACATTGACATAAACCGAATCGAATATGAATCCAAATTTTCAAATCGGTAATGTGTCACAATTTTTAAAAAAAGGAACAGATCAATATAACAACCAAACCGAATATGCAACCCTAGAGCAAGTTATAAGTTATATCATTAACAAGAAAAATACATAGAGAAATTGCTCGGTTTGGTTTAGTGTGATATTTTACTTTAAATTACCTAATGGTTCTTGCTTGTTTCATGGACCAATGGATATGGTAAGTAGGACCAATGGGGAGGGGACGCGATGGTCTGATATTAGAGCCTTGGTAACGGAGGATTCCTGTGGTGGTCAGTACCGGTTTGGTAAACCGGGTTGAAGCAACGATGAAGTAATCCTTCACTGGAGCCTTCAATGTGACCAGAACAGTCACGGACTGGCCAACGTGTACGTCAAGCGACTCGTAGACCTCTTGCAGAGTGTGAGAGCCTTCTACTTCAACGAGTGTCATCATATGTCCTTGTATCCTAAAGTTAATCGATGTCGATATCCCAACATTCGATATCCGAAATCTGTATATCTTGCCTTAACACACACCAAAATAAAAAATAACATAACATCAATAGAGAGATCAACGAATTGAGAGTTGAATTAAGGGAAGAAATGGATCTTGGTGATGAGATTTTACCATGTTGACCAGTAAATGCTAAACCCTTAGAAGCCCCATTGATCAGAAGACCGTCTGGAAGAGGAAGAGCACGGCCTGAGTCGAGCCTCCTCCGCAATTCCTGTCAAAAACAATAGCAAGTTGCAGATATGTCAGAACCCTAAATAGAATTTGGTTACTTGGAAAATAAGTCAACTCGTGTATTAGGGTTTCTTGGTACCTTATGGCCCATCTTGTACCAATCACTGATGAGGAGAGTGAAGTCACCGTCTGGTTTATGGTAAGGAACAAAGATGACTGATCTTTGATTAACATTGAGTGCACCAAAAGCACCACTTGCTCTATGCATCGACGTCGAAGCAAAGTATGTATAAGTTCCGATTTGGTCTTTAAGTTGAAAATGGTAAGTCCAATTAGAGTTTGGTTGGATCGGACAGTTTGTTCCCAAAACTCCGTCTTGCCACGACATCCTCCTCTGTTTAATTCCGTTCCTACACATTTAATTATCAACTTTCGTACCAAACCTAGTTGAAAAATATTAGATTCTAAAATATCTCACATTGGAATTTAAGACATTTCTATATAAGTATCAGGCCGGTCCTGAGCTAAATCTCATAAATCATCCGTTTTATGCTCAAAATGATAAAAACTTTTTTTGTTAAATATACCAAAAAATATATGATTAAAGGGCATCAGTTTTTTTATTTGTTTGGGGCATAAAATGATATAGGGCCGGTGTTGATAAATATATATTATACCATGTGTTTGAATTGGATACTATGTTTATGTTTATCAGTAAATAAATGATTAAAGGGCATCAGTAAATGTATCACTCTATTCATTATCTATTAGTTTTGAATTGGATACCATGTTTTTTATATGGTATCAGAATCCAAAATTAGTCCGACATACGATTTTTCATAAAAAATGGTTTTTCACATTCTAATTATTTCATATTTTCATGATTATGGTGCGTTGTCTCGCTCATATCTCGAATAAATCTATTTATGGGGCACTCCATTTATGAGTTGGAAGTGATTGTTTTCTAATAAAAACTATAGGGTGGTTTCATAATTTCTTTATATCCAATGATTTTACCATATAATTTCTTTATATCCAATGATTTTACCATTTTGCGAGTTTGATGTTATGATAATTATGTAATTCTATTTCCCAAACTTTTTGCGGATATTAGTTATAACTTTGTTTTATTTATCATAATATGTGAGATTATACGTACGTACCACGTGATGAGGAAAGGTTCATCGAGCTTATTAAATAAATTAACAACAATGTTGTTGTTTGTTACACCTTCAATGGGAGGACCAGGGAACTGGCCATTGATAAGAATAACCTGGAAAAAAAAATCAATAATATTAGAATGAATAACACATAGTATTCAGAAAAATTAAAATCAAAATGTTCAAAAATAGAAAAAGAAACAAAACAGAGTATAACCTGTTGTGGAACACCTAAAGGGGATCTTATACCATAAGTAACAGTCCAAGTGAAGAAAAGATAAGGATCCTCTGCGTTTATTACAAAAGCAGAAGTGAAACAATAAGCCAATAAGAAGCCTAGAAACAGGAGATTTTTCTGCTTCATTGTCTAAAAATGGAGAATTTAAGTGTTGATGAGATAAAGAGAGAGTTTGAGAGTGTTATACTGAGAGACCATCAAAGGTTAAATACAAGTGAGTATGTAAAGGGAAGTGAGGAAGTAAGTTCGTATTGCCATAATGGATGTGAATCCCCATGTATGCATATGTACACAAAGGTACCAATGCTCTTTTGCGCCGTAATTCATGCAATTGCCCCCAACCCTTTTTTCTCTTATATGTTCTAATTAATGAATTTTTATGAGTTATGAAATATGATTGATTTAAGAGAAATCTTTTACCAATTTCATGAACTATTTTAATGTTTGATATCACATTCACATTCGCTCGCAGTTCCACAACTTTTTTGGAGTTGGGGTACGTTCTCCAACAAATTCAAACTCGTTCCACCAAATATTCGATCCATTATGTCGAAAACCTGATATCAGAAAGTAGAGGCATCGTTATCGAAAAGTCATTAGACAATTCAACGACACGTTCGATCTCACCAATTATCGAATATGGTATTAAAATTCCCTAGAAAAAGCATTGATGAGCATTTATTATCATTTATAACAATTAATGATTATTGCATTGAATGTTAGGCGAGTTGAAAATATAAAAGGGAGACTCGCGCCTTAAATGAAAAAATGGAATTTATTAGCTCGAAATTGCTCCCATGTTATAAAGTTGTAACCGATCTCATTAGTCAATCATTAAAACTTCTCTATTTTCTCTTATTCCCTATTCGATCCTAAAAACATCAAAGATTGATCTTGCAAGTTCTAACTTAAGAACCGAGATACAACAAATCCTATTGCGATTTCACATTTCCATAACATTTAGGAATGTTAAAAGAAAATGAGATAGAAAAAGAAAAAGAAAATAGAATTAGTTTATAAAATTTGACGAAATGATGGTTAGTTGTAGTAAATGGTGAGGCAGAACGAGGAGTCTCAAAAGGAACTTATGTGGATGAAACTGTTCATGATGCAATAATTTTTGGACAAGCTTCTACCACCTCAAATAATCACTATTTTAATTATATATTTAATATTTTTCAAACATTTTATTTTATGTATAAACTAAATAAATGTTATAATGTTTTTTTTAATTTTATGTTTTGTTACGAAATTCAAAAGTAACATGAGTGGTTTTAATTTTTTCAAAAATATCATTAAATTCTTTTTCAAAAATAGTCAAAAACTAAAATTTAAATCTTAAAAACTAAATCGTAAATCCTAAAAGCTACATTTTAAACCATAAAATCAAAAATACTAAACTCAAACTTAAACATTTAAACTATAAACTTTTAAAATTTATTTTTAGTTTTAATGGTAATTTTAGAAAAGAAAATATTAATGATTATTGTGATTATAATTTTAGAGAAACGCAAAAGCAAAAGTATGGGATCTTCTATAATTGGATAACCAACACCGAAAATCGTCTTTACATTAGATGGTTTGGTGTTTTGATGATTCTTATCTTATTATTGATTCAGATTAGAAGTATATTATGAGTCTATTTCTGTATATTTTTTAAATTCAAAGCAAAAACTAAATGTTGAATCAAATAAAAAAGATAAAATGGATTCATAAACTCAAAATATTTTATTCGAATTAGAATATAAATTCATGCTCGATATAAATATTAGATTTAATATAATAAAAAAATATAGTAAAAATAAGTTTTTTATTGTTATTTTTGGAAGAATTTGTTTGCTGGTATTTTGAAGTAATTTTGTAATTTAAATTATTAATTAATAAAAATAAAAAGTTGTTGGAATTTCGGTAGAATATTCTAAAATCGTAGTCGTTAACAGTAGAAAAAAATTATAGCGTAAAGTCCTAAATTTTGAGAAACCACATAATATAATGAAAAAAAAAGTATAATTCAAATACATGTTTGATGTGCTTGGAATTAGCACCGACCGACCATGAGCATGAGATTAGTCACCGCCACGAACCGCATCGAACTGCTTCTCCATTTAATGAACTCAAAGTTGTCTAGGTCTTCATTTTAATTTAAACATCTAAAAGATTCCTCCATTGATTTTACCTTTTAACATACTAAATTGTCCACCATTTTTCTACCTAAATTTTTAATATTTCTATTGTCCTATATAAATTTATTGATCGCACTTTAATTTTATATGAACGTTTTAAATATCTATAAATTTTTATAAATCATGATTTTACTGTAAAATTGCGATCAACACATTACGATTATATTAATCAAAAATCGACATAAATAACAATGTGTCAATGTTCGATTAATATAATCGTAATTTGTTAGTATTTGGATAAATTTTTTGGTTAATATAATCACAATATATTAAATACGATTAATATATATTAAACATACTTTTACAGCAAAATCATGATTTGTGAAATTTTATAAACATTTAAAATTTAATACCGTGGTCCCTACTAAATTGCTGGAACAAAATTTGTTGATTTAAGAATTAACAATTGATGAGGCATGAATATTATATAATTGCTTAAACTAAATATAAACTTGATTCTACATAAGTCTCACTAATTAGCATTAGTCATTAGTGAAATTAAGTTTAAAACATTAAAATGAAGGTGGAGTACATCAAACCTTATGGTAACTTAAATGATGAGGAATCCCTAAAAGAGATCACATAGGGAATCCAAATTAATCACATATGATCAATGCGTCACCAATAAGCTAGGATTGTCCATGTTGATCTTCTTAAAATAAAATAAAATTTAATGCTCCAAATTTATATATAGGCATTTCAATTAATACTATCAAAAGAATATGAATCCAAACTCGATCCGATAAAGCCTCCTAGAACTGCCAAAAGAATATATTTTCTATATATATTTTAAAGGAAATTTTCAAAAAAAACATTTCAGCGTATTATCATAAGTACTTTTTCCCAAATATTACTTATTTATTATAAAAATATTTAATTGTTTTAATAATTGAAATATAACTCCTAAGTTGGAATGGAATAAATACTTTTGACTTATTTTTATTTGAAATAAATAATTGCTTGTGCAATAATTTTTTTTTTTAAATTAAAGCAGTGGTAAGATATTTGAAACAAAATTTAAAAATGTAATGTTTTAAAATATTTTACTTTTTAAATCTGTAATCACAATTTCTTAGAGCCTAACTGCAAAATATAATTATTTATCATTTAAATTTTGTCATATTTGCTACTTGTTTGCATGAAATATAAAACAAAAAATTAGTTGTGACTATTAAAATTACATATATATGATTCTATATAGGATAATTCTTCCAAACACACTTATTAACTTTTTGTTTTAAGTATATGATCCTTAGTTTAATTTTTTAATAATAATGCAAATATAATATTAAATGATGGGCAATTGAAAAAATAGCACTCTTTCAAATTTTTATTTCAAATTTAGCACTACTAATTTATTTTTCCAATAATAACACAAATTTTAATTTTAAAATATATTTTTTATAAGGAAAAATAAAACCTAAATTAGAAAAAATGAATCCAAACACAATATTTTTATTTTTTTGTAACTAATTAGGAGAAATAAATATTTTTAGATAAAAAAATTGTGCTATTTTGGAATTTTAGTTTTAGTGTGCTAAATTTGAAAGAAAAACTTAAAAGAATGTTATTTTAGGGTATTAGTTTTAAAGGATTTTAAAACTTATTTTAATGGGGAAAAAACTAAACAATAAATTGATAAAAAGAATTCAAAAATAATGTTTTAATTTTATCTCTAATTTATTTAAAATAAAAAATTATATGAAAATATATGTTATTTTAAATTTTTTAGTTTTAATGTAATAGATTTTAAAAGAAATTTTCAAAACATATGGAAATCAGAAACAGATGCATAGCTTCAACATCAACACAATCTCACCATGGCGTTATATCGATTACTAATGAGAAATCTCTCTCTCACAAATCCGATCTAATCCTATTCATTTATATTTTTTGTTCAACAACTCCTTTTTTTAAAAAAATTCCAATATACCATACTCTATAATTTTCTTATTTTACTGTCTAGCTGTCTAGTACCACCACCTATTATAATAACAGCCTTGCCCAACGATGTTGACCAAAGGACCACCATCCAAAGGTGTTTAGACAAAACTCTACGAAAGAGACTGCATAAACAAGAATTGTCCATTAATTAAATCAGACACTTTAATATAAACTATTATCATCCTTTTATGTTTCATGAATTACAACAGAAGATATTGTGGAGGTTATTTACTTATGGAGGAGGTTGAAACTGGCCTTCTCTATACTCTGTGTCTCAACAACGGCATAGGGTTTGCTTAACTTCTATGGTTTCAATTCAATAATTTGTTTCTTTGACCAGCAATCGCCATCATCTCTATGGTTCTTTCCTATGGGGAGTTTACTTTTGCTTTCTGAGAAATAGTTAATTTCGGTAAAATATCATTTGAAAATTTGATGCAAATTTTCTAATAAAAAATTGTTTCAAAATATTTTAGAAAATTAAAGATTAGAAGAACAAGTGCAATTTTTCGATAGAAACTGGTAGAACTAAAAATATCATAACAATATTTTAAAAATAAAATAATAATTTTGCAAAAATAAAAATATTATTTTTATTCATATATAAGATATATAAGCCATATATAAGATATATAAGTTAATTGATTTTTAACCGCAAACTTACTAATTTGACTTATCAAAAAAATATGATCGATCTGATCCAAAATTTGTTTAATCAAAAATTATTTCAGTCGGCTTATTGGAAGATCAATAAAATTGACCTAAATCTAATGGTTGGGATTATAAAAATAACAAAAAAAATTAGAAAATTATTGATATAAATCAATGTTTTACATTAAAAAAATAGAATTTATATTTAATATATCAGTTTAAATAGATTTTTTAATTCTATATAAACCAATATATGGCACTATTTTATTATTACGAAAGTTTAAAAATAATTCTTTTTAACACTTTTGTATTGTTAGTCTCATAAATATTTTACAGTTTACAATTAAATGAATTGTATACTAAATTATTATCAAAATTAATAGTTAGATAGATTAATACTTTTAATGAGTATGAAAAATATTTCACAGCAGAAATATAACAAAACTTTGAAAATATATAAAAAAAGTTTAGCATAAATCTATTAATTAGCCATTGGTTTTGAATTATAAACTAAAGTTGTAACACAAAAGGTGAAATCTATTAACGGAAGAAATTGTTAGATGGATGTTGTAAAGTTGGAGATGAGAGTGAATGGTTTGTAACCATTTTGGGATCAAGAATTGGGAACCTTGTGGATTATCATATTTTTCTCTAATTTAAATAACAATACTTTATCATCACTTATAGCTTCAAATGTTTTAGCACTACTTTTTGCCCAAATTCAATATATTTCTACCCTGCAAAAAAATATTTTTGTATTAAGATATATATATATATAATACCTTTGATTTATTAATATTTGCATAAAACATAACAACATAAAGTAATAGCATAAAATAGTTTTTTTTTAATTTTTCAAATCTAAAACTTTAAAATTAAAATTCCAAAAATAGCAGAATAATAAATTGTACATAAATTTAAACATTATAATTAGATTCTTTTTTCTAATTTAGATTTTAATTTTTTCTATAAAACAAAATAATATATTTTAATTTTAAATTGTCTTATTATTGGAAATTTGAACTAATGATAATATTTTTAGATTTGTTTTAAAAAATACTATTTTTAGAAAATTTCCCTTAAACATACCATTAAAAAGGTAATAAGTAAAAATGAAAAATTATTTAAATAATTAATTATAGAATAATATTCTAAAATATAATTTTTTTAAAAGTTTGTTACAGATTTAGCAGTTTAAAATTAAAATTCCAAAAATTAAATAAATTATTCTATAAAATATATATTTACAATACATAAACTATAAATATAATTAAAATATTATATTTAGATTCCTTTATAATTTAGGGTTTAACTTTTATTTATTTAAAAGAAGTTTTAAAATATTTTAATGATATTTTAGGAAATTTAAACTAATGGTGCTATATTTGCAACAAAAACTTTAAAAAATGTTATTTTTGTCAATTGTCCTTAATTATATTACCTTGAACTTAAAATATTAAAATTTAGTTCTAAAATTTCAGTTATTTGATAAGATTATATTACATTTAGAAAAAACGAGGGCATAACTTTTTTTTTTTTATTATAGGCATCCATTACCCTTCAAGTGCATCCGCCCCTAACGATTAGTGATGAATTAATCACCCGGTTTAAGCTCAATCGATTACAATAATCAGAATGTGTTCTCAAAATGGTAACTTAAATCTAAAAACCCATCAGAATTATACTAATTTCTTAAAACTTAACCGCATGTAAAAGAAATGGAAAAATATAAAAGATTATTTATGTTATAAATTTATAACGTCATTTCTCCAGCCAGATTCATAGTGGATTGTATTATAATTGTTGGGTTATTTTATGAGTTTATTTCTCTAAATCTTTGAAAACATTAGATTAGTCTCTTAAGCGACCATAAGCACTAGAATATGTACGAATCCAAGTTTTATTTTTGAAACAAGAAATGGTATTAACTATGAAGTAGATGTGATTCATGTAGCCTTTATCCTGTGTGGTTTTATAAATGGGCCGAGCCCTAACCAAAGAAAAAAAATTCAAAACAGTACCTATCAGAGCCAGGTTTCGATCCTGGGACCTGTGGGTTATGGGCCCACCACGCTTCCGCTGCGCCACTCTGATTTTTTGATATAACTTTAGTGTTGATTTATATATAACAATACTTATATTTATGTGCCCATAAAAACCCGAACTTGAATCGTTTTTTGATTCCCTAACTCTTCAAAATCAATTAAAACATTTTAAGTTTTAGCATATTGAATTTGTAGATGTAAATAAAGACCATTAATTAAAAAGAAATTTTGATCTTCAAAGAGTTTAATGTCTTCTTTTATTAATGCAAGTTATTGGTCTTAATAACTAGTTTCCTTGTTTTCAGATTTCCTCCATTTAACAGGTGGCTCAAGCTCTTCTTCCTCCTCTTCTTCTTCATGGAGATTCTCTTGTCCCAGTGGTTGCATCAGAAACTGTCCTTCAGTTTGCTCTTGACCTTCTTGTAATGGAGGTTGAAGCATGAGCTGTGTTTGAAGCTGATCATGGTTGTTATGATGCTCTGTCTCTTGACCCATCTGATATCCCTCACCAAAGCTTCCTAAAGCAAGAGATGGTCCAGAAACCGACCCACCAGCAGCTTGACTATTCACATCCATCTGGTTAAAACCCGTGGCTGTAACCGAACCATTGTTGTCTATTCCGTAACCATTGAAAATCACTTGTTGATCTCCTCTATCCAAAATCATTGCAGCCATTCTTTGTGCATCAGCAGCTATGAGCTGCAACTGTTCATCTTGCGGTTGTGATTGATGCTGAGACAAGTTTGGTTCGCGTATTATCAACGGTTCTCCTTGAGGGATCATTCCATGTGGCATTCCTTCCATAGCCATCATGAAATTAGGTGGAGGATTATTGCCTAGAGGAGGAAGATAAGGCGGTTGCGGAATCACAGCATCGGGTCCTATGTAACTGGCAAGCTCTTCTTTAGCAGTGACAAGATCTTGTTGGACTTTCTTCAGACATTGTTGTAAGAAAGAGATGAGACCAACGCAACCATAGATTGGGTCACGAATACGGGCCTCAGCTTCATAGTAGAGGGAATTAACAGCGTCTTCACGATTTAGAGGAGGGAGATCGTTGAGGATCTTAGTTACATTACTTGCTCCAAAGACTCGGTGCACACATATAAACTTTTGAGGCTGTGTTGGAGGAAAATACGGTGCAAAGACACATTCTTGAGTGCATTTTCGTCTCAAGAGCTTGCAAGCTGCACAAGGTGTTGAAGCCATTCTATTCTCTCTCAAACAAACACTGTCACAATGGAAAAATATATAGAATGTTAAATTATGAAATTTAGACGATCTTGTAGCGCAAGAAACGTAGAACATGGTTTTCATCTTACAACACAAGAAACCATGTGTTAGGGCATTTACTGTTTTAAATCATCTTTTGAATTGAACAGATCGTATCAACTTTCTTACAGAAACCATAATTATGGACATTTACTTATTTTTCATCAGAACTGAGAATTTATATCAGATTTTCAGCCAGATCATTCTCATTAAGAAAATCAAAATATATATACGAGATAAAAAATCAGATCAAAATGAAATTAAGAAATCGAACCCGATCGTTGGAGACGACCAATCCTTTTGTCGTTGAGCCTTCGATTGCCTGAAATTATATAAACTATTTAGAAAAAATCTTTAAAAAAAAGCAACTGAAATCCAAAAGAGAACCAAAACTAAAGAAGAAAATGTAACTGGATTTTTGGGAAAGAGAGAGAAAGAGAGAGTGTGAGGGAATGGAGGAGAAACAAAATAAGACAGAGATTTTCCCAGTACAGTGCCTGAGGAACCGTGAGGATTCATCAAAACTGAGGAACAAATGACGGAGATGTTTCTGAGAAAATATTAAAGAAAAACAAATTTGAGATTTAGAAACCTTTAAACAGAACAAGAAGAGAGTGGCATCGTGTCATTATTATGAACGCACGTATGGTTAAGTTTCAATCTAAACCGTTCATGCAAAAAAAAATTCTATTCTAATTGATAAAAAAAAAGTATTATTTGATAAAACAGCTTTGATCTTTATAATTAGAATATGACTAATTCAAATTTTGATAGGATAAGAAAAAAATACATTGGAAAAAATTGACATTTTTAGATATTGTTTTATTATCTTTAACTGAATATTCTTGAAATAGATGTGAATTTTACTTGAGAGTGGGTTACAAATAACAAACATTTTGTTAATATTTTTACAATAACTGATTAAACCAGTAATGAAAAAATAGCATTTAAATGAATGGAATTCAAAAAATTTAAAGATCAGTGAACGTTCAGTAAAGATTAATTTGAAATGTTAGTTACAAAGTGAACGTTTACTCATAATAATAGAAGTAGGTTAGGACTTGAATTTAAATTAAACAGATAAATTATATCTAAAATCTATGGAAAATAAAAAAACAAATCTTCATTAGTATATTACTTTACTTGTTAACAAAAATAATTAATGTATTTTAATTAAATATATGAAATTCAAAACAAACAAAAACAAGTTAATGTTATTTTTTATTGATCAATATTTTAAACTACCATTTATCTTTCAAATTTAGTAAAATAAAAATAAAATTCCTAAAATAATACAAATTTTTAATAAAAATAATTATTTAATTTAAATAAATTATATATAAAATTAAAACATAATATTTAGATTAATTTTTTCCAATTTAAGTTTTAAAAAAATTATTAGAAAGAGATTTTTAGTTATTTTAATATTAAGTTTATATTATTTTTAAAAATTTAAATGATTAATAGTAAATTTGAAACGGAAATTTTAAATAATGTTATTTAAAACGATTGCTATTTTTTTTGTTTCTTTTTATCTTATCTTTGTCTCAACTACCATAAAAAGGTAAGCCTTCAAGCAATCATATGCGAGATTTGTACTTCAAAGACAAAACCATGATCATGACAATGATATCGATAAGTTCTACAAAGTATTGAACGAAATATTAGATTTTATTATGTTAAAACTTATGGGTTTTAATTCAATTTAACTTGGCCAAACAAAGATCAAGATTTGGATGTGAAAAACATCACCACAACTGGGTTCTTCAATTGCTTTTGTCCTTTGTATCACAACCTAGACTTGTGTGCTATTGTAGGAAGTGGCACAAGATCTTCATGTGGTCCAAAAGATTGAATTAACTTGATTTCAACTTAGATTAACTTGAGTTATTACTTGTATAATGTTGTTCTTGATAAAACCTGCTCACCAAGTTCTCATCTTTACACAATTGCATTCAAATTGTTGATTACATAAGTAATGTTCATTTGTTAACCATAGTTTTCTGCAACTATAGCTACGGTAGATTATTGTTCGTTTATATGTCACAGTTATATAAAGTCAATTGCAGCGGTTAAACGATAGTTTTTACGTCGTAATTTTTTTTACCGCTAATTAAAATAGTGTTTCGATTAAAAATTTGTGATCAACCGCAATCACAACCATCGACGATAAACAAACGAATAATATACAGCGTAATCACAATATTGACTACAGTTGTAACCGTAACCGTTGACGGCGAACAAACGAACAAAACTATATTCTATTGTTTTGATCCGGTCGTCTTGTACTATTTGGTTATTTGGTCGCATCTAGATTTAGATAAATAATCAGAATCGAAATAGAAGCGAAAAATGAGTTTTGGTTAATATTTAGTTATAAAAAATCATTTATAAAAAGGGACATTAATTAACAATTAATGAAAATGACATGCAAGTTGAAAACGAACAATTATAGGAAGATTAAGTATTTAAATACACACAATTCTAACGTACATTGCATTGGAAATTTGGAACTCAATTCGAAGATGGTTCCAGTTTTGAAAATGTCTCATAATCTAAAATGTGATGGAAACACGATTCCTAAAACAGTGATATGGAAACACAGCGATAACGTCTTTTATATGTTTGGAAACGTAGCTAGAAATTCTTGTTTTTATTTGCAAAACTTAATTATTTAATACTTTGAAAATGTAAGAATACACTTGATATTTTTATAATTTGCTTAAAAAACTATATATTATGAGAAATATGAAACAGTTCTCCTAAATTTCTGATTTTTCCTTTAGAATGAGAACAACGAAGAAAAAAAAGAAGTTTATTATGTATTACGCGACAGTCTGCCCGTACCGTAACTTATGGTTTTATTATTGTATTTAATTTTTTTTTAACTATCTAATTTTAAAATATTATTTTTTAGTCATTAAAACCTTATCTTTTATCCGAGTGATTTATTATCAGCCATAAATTTTAGTTTATTCATTATACAAAAATAGATTAAAAATTCTGTTTTTAAATATTTAGAAAAATTGACACATAAAAATCTATTATTTTAAAACTATTTCAAAATAATTTTTTTAAATATACATATTTCTAAAATAAATTATTTCACAGTTATATATGTTGTTATTATTGTATTTCTTAAAACTTCTCGTAAAAAGATCTTTTTCAAATTATTTCAACAATGTTAAACAAAAAAAATATTAGTTTTACCACAAACACACATTATAAAAAAAGAAATCAACATGAAGTGAAAAGTATTTCAAAGTTTTGTAAACATACCTCTTCATTATTGTATTTAATTCTTTTAACTATTTAATTATAAAATAGCTTTATTTTTTTAGTGAGACCTTATCTATTACCCGAGTGATTTATTCTCATTCACAATTTTTAGTTCATTCATTATAGAAAAAATAGATTAAAAATTCTATTTCTTTTAATATTTAGAGAAATTTACATTTAAAAATTCTATTATTTTTAACTATTTCAAAATAATTTTTTTTAATCTACATATTTCCAAAATAGAATATTTCACATTTAGATATGTTGAGATTGTTGTATTTCTTGAAACCTCTCGTAAAAAAGTTTTTTCAGATTATTTCAACAATGCTAAGCAAAAAACATTAGTTTTACCACAAACACACATCATAAAAAGAAATTGGGCTGAGGATAAAAATATTTCAAAATTTTGTAAACATAGCTGTTTGTAGAAGATTATCATTTCTAAATCCATAAATGTGTTGTTTTTTAATATTCTGAACTTCACAAAAATGAATAAGTCTTGACGAGTATTTTTTGTTTACAAAAATTTCCATCAAAATTTGAGAAAAAATCCAAAACATGTGGGTGAAAGTTTTTTAATGTCATGATTAATTTTTATGCAATGTGTGTAAAATTTGTGATTGGCCGTATCATAGTTGGTGTTTTATAATGTTAGTAATTGAAAATGATTATTAGGATGGTAATGACTAATAATAGGTAAGTTAGTGGTTATAAATTTTAATCGTTTGTGCAAGTAGAAGTTTAATCGTTAAAAATTGTTTTAAGTTTTAATAATTTAGAGATTTAATTTTATAGAATATATTAATAAGTAATTTTGGTTTAAAATAATGTGAATAAATTTGATAAGTCAATTTTTTAGAACTTGTTTTTTATTTAGATGGATAGTTTTAGAAAGTATTTTTATTTAGTAAGATTTTTCCAACTAACGTTATTTTTTTAAATTAAGTCAAAACGATTCCAAAATATAAGATGTTTTTTTTTGTCGCAGATGAGAATGAGAATAAAAATGATGGACTTTTAAGTGTTATGATATTTAAATATTTATCTTTACTTAAACGGTTTAATATTTATGTATTGGCTTTTTGTTGTTTCAAACTCTCTGTTTTTTTAATATGGTTGGAATTATGCTGTTTTCGAACATTTTTAGTATAATTTTGAATTTTGATGCTTGATATTATATTATATATATTTAAAATGTATCTGTTTCCTAATTTCTTTAAAAACAAGTGTTTTCGCATTTCCAAATGTTTTGCTTCACGTAGCCATTTTTGATTGGATGCAAGTATGCAACATGTTCTAAAGTTTTTGAAAAATAACATGATTTTACAGAAAAAATACGTATTGAAAAGCTTTGAAAATTTAAAGTTTTTTATTCATTTTCCCTTTAAAATAAGAATCAGAAAATCAGTTATAAAACCAGAGTAATATATTAAAATAGTATCATTTTAATTTTTATTTTAAATTTAACATTGTAAATTTAAAATTCCAAAAATATCACAAATTATTTTTTGAAAATACATATTTACCATAGATAAATTCCAAATATAATTAAAACATTATATTTGCATTTACTTTTCTAATTTATAGTTTAATTTTTCTTTATTAAAATGAAGTTTTAAAATATTTTAATAATATGAGTAATATTTTAAAATAACACATTTTAAGTTTATATTACAAATTTAGCATATTAAAAATAAAATTTCTAAAATAATATAAATTATTATGAAATAATTATTTACTTCAATTAAACTATATATAAAATTAAAACATAATGTTTGGATTCATTTTTTTTAATTTTGAATTAAAATTTTCTTATTACGATGAAATTTTTAATTATTTTGTTATTAAATATGTAGTATTTTTAAAATTTTAAATAATTAGTGTTATATTTATAATAAAAACTTGAATAATGCTATTTTATACAATTGCCCAATCAGAAAATCAGTTATACTAATGATTATTGTAAACTAACTGAAAAATAAAACTTTAAATACATCTTTACTTCTCACAGAAAAATAAAATAAAAATAAGGGGAATTGATTTAGTATGTACACACACCTATTTTTTTGAAACAAAGACAAAGCGAAGCTAAAAACATCATCCCGGATTGGTACCCAAAAAACGGCATGCAGTTCTTCCTCTATTTCTATACTCTACTTGCAATTGATCCTTCTATATACTTTAAAAAACCAATACATTTCAAAGAAATAGAGTCCTGCAAATCAAAACCCTTATCAAGATATTTTCATCTAACAAGTTCTCTGGCTATCAAATACCGAAACTCGAAACTATGAGGCGACCATTCGACAATGCTCTTTCGGGATCTCCCTGAGTTAAGTTTCTTAATGGTTTTCTTCATTTTCTCAGGGAGACATTCTTGAATCATCTCCATCAGTGCTGCTTGACTCAAACCCGAGTCTTTGCTAAAAGATTCAATGATCTTTGGTAAGACTAGTTTCTGGTCTTTTTTTACCCCAATGGTTCCACGAATGTACTCCTCTTTTGCGGTTTCTAGCTCTTGGTATATTCCTTTGGGAGTATAAACATGAATCTAGAGCCAAAGAAAACACATTCAAAATCTCTCATTTTTCAAAGTAGATAGCAAAAGTTTAAGCTTCTCTACTTACTGCCGGATCAGAATGATTGCCTGAACAAAGGGCAAAGTATAAGAGGGGCTCAGAATGGTCAAGGGAATGTTCCTGATGCTCATCTCCGGTTCTGAACTTTCTCGGAATAAGTAACAACTTCAGCCACTTCAAGTAGAAGAGAGAATGCTTAAGACGACTTACTCACATTGAAAATTTGTATTTTTGATCTACGTGAGAATTTAGCCCTTACCTGGCCAGGACGAGGCATTTTGATGCGAAGGATATAGCTTTGTATAGCTTCTATGCTTACCATGCGGCCTCCAATGTTGTAAGCTGGCTGGAAAATATTAAGTAGAAACCACTATTTTCAGTATCAATCCAAAAGTTTGGGTTTTTCATCTATCTTCTTGAAACAAACCAAGAATCGTTGATAATATTACCTTGGAGAGCAGTAAAAACCTCTTCCCATTGTTCTGTGGAATCCCATTTGCCAGAAATGTCTGCAATAGTGAAACCCGCTACACGTTAAAGATTACAGTGAATGATGACAGAGGTGTGTTAAAAAATCCGGAACAGAGCGAAAACTACGTACATGCATCACAAGTGCGTTATGTACGTTAATCCAGAACGCTAGCTTCTCTTGATGAGTCAGATTTTTCGGATCAACACTTTCCAGTTGCTTAATAAGCGAGCTGTGTAAGTATAAACCAATGACTAGTATGAGCAGAAAATACTGAATAGGAAAATTCGGATAGCTGGCTAGTACTTAAAGGCTGACCTGAAGTTTCGATTCATCAGGTCAAGATCGCGTCCTTTCCTATGATTTCGATGAATGTATGATACTTCGATCATTGAGCTATAAGGTCCGCTGAATTCAAACTGGTCATCAAAACAAGAGTTTTTCCTAAAGCTTGGACTCCAGATATCATACTGTTCATGAGGCGAAAACTCGCTTGTTGATGATGGAGATGAACTCGGGGATGAGAAACCATTGTTTATGGATGGCGGATCTGCAAGCTTGGAGTATATAGCCGATGCACATTTTATCATTTCCTCTGATAACTTATTTGGAGTCATAAATATGTGATCGGATATCCGAGTTCCCATGTGTTCTGCAAGGCTTGCGGTATTTGATCCATTTTGTATGTACTGTTGCATCAAAAGTAAGTAAAGTTACAGACTTTATAGGCTCCAATGTCAGTATAAGATGATAGAACCATTGCAATGAGACTTACTTCCTCTATGGACAATGGTTGCGAGTGGCAGGCGAATACCGAGTCTTCTGGTGGAGATATTCGGTTATTGAAGGTGGAACGTTGGTTAAGCGAGGATTGGCAACGGCGGACAGATGAATCAATGTCCTCCTTCTCAGAAAAGCATTGATCTTTCAGTCTATTGTCGAAGGAAAAACACCGCGAATCAATTGTTGAGTTTTCTTGATTGAATTGGCGAGCAGCAGAATTGGGTTCCTTTGGTCTACTGTCAAATGAGAAACACTGAGACTCAATTGTTGAGTTCTCTTGATTGAGTTGACGAGCAGAACCGGGTTCCTTCAGTCTTTTGTCAAATGAGAAACACCGAGATTCCGTGGCTGAGTTCTCTTGTCTGCATCTAACGCTAGGAGAGAATGGTTCTCTCTCGACCAAACACGGACTCTTCAGTCTGTTGTCAAAGGAGAAACACCGAGATTCAGGTGTTCTTGAGAAATCTAGACGTTTTCCTCTGAGAGTGGATTTAGGTGAGCTTGAGATCTGTTGTTTTGATGTTGGTGATGCAGAAGATGTTTGTTGATCAAATGCTTTACGATACAAAGATAGAAGGTACTGTTCCAAATGTGAAACTTCTAACTCTAGCACCGCGATTTCCTTGATCAATTCTGTTGGAGGCTGCAATATAAAAAAAATCCTTCGTGAGCTGCACAAGCACATCGTTGCAGTGATACTTACATAAGAAACATATCATTTACCTTTGGAGTAGAGTCAGCTTTCGTGTTAATGTCTCGAGAAGGTGTTTTGTACCCTAATGCCTTCTCTAAAGCACCACGGACATCAAACTGGTTCTGTAATCTTCTCTCAAGCTCTTGAATCTGAATGCAATCAAAGATTGAAATTCTGTGAGCGAAACAAAAGATCTAGGAGTAAAGAGAGCTACACATAAGTACATATACAAACCTCTTGCTTCAAAGAGCTCTGTACTTTCACATCCGGGGATGGATTCTTAACAGATTTTTCGCAGCAACAAGGTAAGTCCTGGGAAAGAAACAACCATTTAGAGAAACTATGAAACAGCTGTTGTAGGGCTTTGAAAATCATAAATCAAAAGGAAGGTATTGGTTTAAGCTCACTAGCTTGAAGCGTTGAGTAGCATTAAGAGAATAATCAATGCTTTTATCCTCTTCAAGCCTCTTCTTTTCAGGAACAGTCCAGCTATAAAATAAGTAATCAAGATTCCAAGAATCAACCAAAACAGTTGAAACCCATACAGGTAAACAAAGATTCTGTGCAAAATTAGACAAAAATGAAGAGTCTTTTTTTATATAAAAAAAAAACCCTTCTTTGAGAAGTACGCCAAGTTTCAATCGAAACCTAAAACTTTTCAACAAAGACCGAAACTTTGTTGACCCATCTAGCAACGAAATCACTCTGCATCTAGGCAAATTTTAACTACCCAAGAACGACCCAGAAAAATTGAAACAGAGTTAAAGAAGAAAGTCATAAAATTGACAAACCTCTTCGAACGCTTGTGTTGCTGTCTCTGCATTTTCTTGTCTTCAAATCCCATCTCTAAAGAATCTCCTGAAACAAAGTAAAGAAAATCATTGATTAATTGAAGAATGGAGGTTTTGGAATCAGGATTCGAAGTTAGAAACAAAGCTCACTTGTGTACTAATCTCAAAGAGAGAACCAAAAGAAGGATCTGTAAATTGGCTTTTGGCTTAGAGACAGAGAAAGAAACAGAGATTTGATGTTATTTCCCTTGAGGTTTATGAATCAGAAGAAAACTAAACTCCAAGAATAAAAACCATCACTTGTCTTCTTCCACCATTGAAAAACAAATCTGAGTTTCTGATAGCGATTAATTTTTCTTTCTGCTAGAGAATAGAAAGAACATATATACGGATACGACCAAAGATATGTAGCAAAGATTTGATGTTTTTATTTTAAAGAATAAAATGTTCTCTCACGCGCACATACACAAAGAGAAAGAGCAAAAGATAAAAAAGAAAAGACTGTATGAGAATTGGATTAACTTTTTGACCATCGAGAGAAAATCTCACATCATCACCTTCTTCGTAGCCTTTATCAATCTTTAAGCTTTCTGTATTTAACACTCTTTTTTGCATTAAAAGCACAACATACTACGTGGGATATCGATACACGTAAAACTATTAAACCTTTTTCTCACCAAAAATATTTGCATTATCATTGTTTATTGTATAAATTGCAAAAAGTTATCTTAAATTAAATCAATAAATAGAAATGGTATTAGTATGCTATGGTTATAATACTACTTGATCAGGTGCTGATGTGTGTGGAAGAAAATCAAAAAAGTTTTTACTATATATTCTAGATAACCATTTTAATTAATCAATTAACCAATTATTTATTGGAAATTGATAAAAATTATATTTTTTTAAAAAATTTCCAAATATAGTAGTATTAATTTAAATTTCTAAAAATAAACACAAATTTAATAAAAACTTTTAGTAAAGAAAAGTTAAACCCTAAACTGAAAAAAATCCAAATATAATATTTTAATTATATTTTTAATTTATTTATTATATATGGTAAATATGTATTTTTTAAAAATAATTTTCTATTTTTGGAATTTTAAATCTAAAGTGTTAAATTAACAAAAACTTAAAAAGTGATATTTTAAGATATTAATCATTATTTATCTGGTTAAAAATGGGTAATTCTTATTATAAATTTTACTACCTATAGCATCGGTTTTTACTATGTTAACAACTATTTTTGTATTATTTTCTCTAATTAATGTTAACTACTATTAGTAAATATATCGATTTTTAATCTGTATTTTTGCATCAATCTTGTTAAAATGATACCGACCAATAAAAATTAGTATCAATTTTATTGAAGATGTCAAACAAGTCAAGAATAGAATCAATTATCAGTTATCATTTTGATGCTAAACCACATATTATTTATGTCATTTATTAATTCAAAATAATATCTTATAGTTTAATGAGTTAAACTTTATTAAAATTTTAAAGTTTATTAAAGAGCAGTGATTTAAAATAGCACTGTTTTATGTTTCTTTTTCTAAATGTATCATTATTAGTTTAAATTTCCAAAATAACACAAATTTAATACTAAAATAATTAATTTTTCTTCTTAAATAAAAAAAATAAACATAGAAAAAAGGAACCCAAGCATACTTTTTAAATTTTATATATAGTTTATTTAGGGTAAATAAATATTTTACATAATAATTTGTGATATTTTAAGAATTTTAATGTTAATATGCTAGATATGAAATATAAATTTAAAAATATTTTCTTTTAGGGTATTATTTTTTATTTAAAGCATAAATTAAATAGTTAAGTTAAATTAAGTATTTATTAAATGATTTTGACATTCCATTCAATATTTTTACTGCTGTTTTCTGTTTTATAATATTATCAATCGCAACAAAGAAAAAATCAATATTTTTATTATATATTTAAAGTTTGAAAATATATATATAACTAATTCAAAGGAACATACCATTCAAATATATGTAATTTCTTGTTATATATTCTACAAACTAAAGAAAAAAAATCCCCTAAACAAAGAGTCTTTAATAGTATATATGTAGAAGCCAACTTTACTATTTTTTTCTACAAGGTTACTATTATTGTGATAAAATCAAGAAAAACGAAAACAAATGGAGACAAAACTATATATATATTTATTTATATCTATTCTTTTGTCAATATTAAGCGACTTTCAATTATAAAATTACTATAATATATATATATATATATATTGTAATGGACCTATCAAAGAAGAGCTACTAAACTATGGAATGCGCTTGTTGGAATCTAAGTGGGAGTTGTTGAACCATCGCATTGCTCATTGTCCCGTTATGTTTCTTCTACATTCATAGCATTATTAGGATGCTACGTTTTCTTCTTTTCTCTTTTCTTACATTCTCTTAACTTTTGTACTCATTCGTAATTTTTAATTATACTTCTACACGTTCTACTTGAAATATTAAATTTTTATATTATTTCTTTTTATCAATAACATTTATTATATTAGTCTTTTAAATTTATATTTTTTTAAAAAATTTTATATGGAATATTTTTCTACTCAAAATTGGTCCATCTAGAATATCATTATATGTTTCCTATGTTATTTACACCCACTAAATTCAATTTTAAAATATATGATATATTTTAAATATATTAATTGAAAAATACTTTTAAAAAAAAAAATTTTTATTCTACGTGTTAATGACAGAAATATTATGATAGTGTGTTATCAGTACAATAAATTTTAAATAAATATATAAATAAGTTTAATTTATTAGTAAATACAATATATATCATTATTATTAATTTAGTTAGAAAATTAATATATATATATATATTATTAAACTAACAAAAATTATTATTAATTTCAAAAAAATATCTTTATTTTTCAATTTTCACATACAAAAATTAATATTAAAATATTAAAAAATTTATTAAATAAGAATTAAAATAATATAAATATCTAATTTACATTTATTTAATAAATAATATTATAGAATTTATGAATATATTTGATTGAGAAAAAAGTGTGTATAAATCTAGTTATTATTAATATGGCCAATCAAATTGTCAAAATCAATGAGCTTGATACAACCATTATATCATATATCTAAGGCCAATTATAAAAAGGCACTAAAAACGAAAATAAATCATTTAGATTGGTACGAAAAATTTACGAAATAAAGGTTATGTAAGTCTGTATCTCACTTGAGTTGGTGCTTTAGGCCAACAAATTAGATAGATCGATTAGTAAACCACTAATTAACCAGTAATTCCATAAAATTACTCATATTTATGTCAATATTTTGTCAAACTATCCAACAACCATAATGTTACATTTGTCAAAATAAGTTGACTTTGTAATATTTCTTGGTCTCAACTATGCATATGTACAAAAAAAACAATTGACAATGTCGAGTATCGGCCATGAGATTTATAGACTAGAAGAACCAACAAAATATGGCTACTTATTTAATTTTCTAAAAACATACTATGTCAAACAAAATTTAAAATTAGAGTAAATAAGAATACATTATTGGAAAATTGTCTAAAATAACAATTTTTTAAGTTTTTTTCTAAATTTAACACTAATCATTTAAATTTTTTAAAATATCACAAATTTAATAATAAAATAATTAAAATCTATTTCTAATAAAAATTATAATTTTTAAATTGCAAAAATTGAACACAAACATTATATTTTAATTTTATATATAGTTTATTTAATATAAGTAATTATATTTATATAATAAATTATGGTATTTTATAAATTTTATTTTAATTTGCTAAGTTTATAAGATAAATTTAAAAATATGTTATTTGAAAATATTACTCTATATTATTTTAAAATATTACTATATATTATTTCTGAAATGTAATTTTGCATATATTTCTGTCTGCAAACTCATCTATTAAACCTAGATGGCAAACAAAAAAAGCGATCGATGATAAAATGAATCAAGAAACAATGATATCTCATGCGGCTATAATTAGAAATGATTTAATCAATTAGTATTAAATATATTTTATTAAAACAAATAAATCCTATAATTTTAAACACGAGTCAAGACTGTTTCTTTTATTGTTTTTGCCACATTTCTATTTTAAAATTTTATAAAATTCAGTTATCTAAAATAACAATATTTTAAATTTTTATTTCCATTAATAATAAAAATTAAACACTAAAATGATTTAAAATTTCTTTATAGTAAAGAAAATTTAAACCCTAAATAGAAAATAGGAACTTAAATACAATTTTTTAATTTTATTTATAAAGAATAATTATTTTTACATAAATAGTTATGTTATTTTTGAAATTTTAATTTTAGTATGGTAAATTTAGAAAAAAATTTATAAATATATTATTTTATATTATTATTTTTTATATATATTTTATAATATGTCGAAAATACTTTATTTAATATCTACAATATATATAGATATATTTGTAAAGAAAAAGAAAAAAATTCCCTCCAAAAAAGTGTTTTCTGGGAGACAGAAAGGAAAGAGACATAGGATGCTTGCTGTAAAGGGGAAATTTCGCAATGTGGCTATAAGTTACTTTTCTTTTCTTCTTCTTTTTATTTCACTTTATATATTTATTATTATTTTTTAATATTTGTCAAATAGTCGGATACCCTAATTGTCTTCCAGTACCAAGAACACTAATGTTTGTCAAAGAATCCTATAAAAAATGCTATTTAAAAAACAACCAAAAAGCAACATCTCTATCATGAAAAGTATTTGTAGGTTTTTATATTAATGTTGTGTTATTGTTATTTTAACTAGGGGAAACGCACAGTTTTGCTTCTCTTTTTTTTTAATCTTGATTTTCTTGAAAATAATACAATTCCTAGTTCTTAGAATTTGTGTAGTGCTGTGATTTTGATCCAAATGCTCAAAATCTTCCATATTTAGATACAAGAAACCATTCGCTATTTCAAGACCCAATCATTGAAGAAAAAATTAGTCCTCAAGTGGATGAAAATCAAAATCTGCAACATAACACAAAAGGATTATATTATGAGAGAAAATGTATAGACTTTGACTCTTAAATTGAATGGGTTAACATGTCAGAAACAATGGTTACTATGAATGAGATGAGAAACAATGGCTACTATGAATGAGATGAGAAACAATGGCTACTATGAATGAGATGAGATATGCTTTCAAAAGCTCATCTTCATTATGTTTTTAATACTTAGAATTCGTATACTTAAAGCA
Organism: Pugionium dolabratum; assembly: GCA_018901945.1. Taxonomy (NCBI): domain Eukaryota; kingdom Viridiplantae; phylum Streptophyta; class Magnoliopsida; order Brassicales; family Brassicaceae; genus Pugionium; species Pugionium dolabratum. Next base: position 3,318 of record JAEVFF010000108.1, on the reverse strand, counting down.
TATCTTAGAAGATTAAACTCTTTTTTTATCACTAAAACATAGTATAGTTTTGTTCATTTGTTTGTATTCAGTGATTGCGGCTGCGATTAACATTGTAACTGTGTTATATGTTATTTGTTTGTTTGTTATCGATAATTGCGGTTACAATTGATCGTGAATTTTTAATTGTACAACTATTTTAGTTAACAATAAAAAAATTTATAACATATGACGCTGTGATTAATCACATATAACTACGATAAATAAATAAATAAGAATCTGTTACGAATACAATCGCAAAAGATATGGCTAACAAACCTAACATGATTTATCTTAATATCAAATAACGTTTTAATGATAGCCTTCTTATCCGCCAAGTAAATTTAGTTTATATATTAGAAAAAATATTTAAAATGAAATTTGAAACCAAAATGATGAAACTTAACATTATTTTAGTGGAAAGATACAAAACTTTTGTTGCATTGAGATTGAAGAAAAGGCCAAAAAGTTGTCGATTATATAATTAAAACAAATTGGACGCTAGTGAAATTGAGAAGTGATGGTGAGATTGACCAATTTTAGTTTTAATAATATAAGAAATATATTTTGTGATAATCAATGCACGTTGAGCTCGGTAATAGTGTTACCACTTCTTACTTGCACGGTGTCGGGGACACAAATTACGGTAAAATTTCAAATTTCACCGGTAAACACTGTTAATGGTTTTCAAATAAATACTAATAAAAATTAACTTATGGATGTTTTTTTTGTTATAGTTTTGAATACAAGAGATCAATCTAATATTTAATTAATTTCATTGTAACAAAGAGATTTTATCCACACTTTATTCATAATATGAATTTATTAACGCAATTGGTCAATATATTGGATTCCGGTTTTTAATTCCATCATACCGTCAAAAACCAATTTGTTCGTAAGAGCCTAATATTTCTTTAATATTTATGAATTATCAGTTGGAGATTGTGGGGGGTCATAAAATATAGAAAACAAAAAGTTGGGGAAGTTGGGATTAAAAATAATTAAAAAGGGGCTAAAATAGGAATCATACAAATAAGACACGAAAAAAGCTGAAATTTACAAAGGCATTTGGACAAGAGAGTCAATGCCAATCATAATAGTCATCTCTCCTTTTAAATTTACTCTTTTTCTCACGTGTGATTCACGCGCTTCCACCAATTTATTGCGATATATTATTATACAAAATCTGTAAAAAAAATATTATTGTTTTAAAAGATATTTATTAATTTCTCGCGTGACCCATAGGACCATAATGCAGTTCGTAAAATAGATGCAACTATGTCCCTCATGGGACATCCGATATGTAAAAAAAAAAGTAAAAAACAATGCTAATATATTACTACTCTTTAATTTTATTATTTCATGTATATATTAATTATCTATTATTACATAATTTATTTTTATTTTTATTATATATTTAAATATTATATATAGTATATTATTAATTATATATATATTATGTCATTGATTTCAAAAAATATTTCTATAATTTAAATAAATTACATAGGTCATTGATTTTATGATAAAATATATTGATTTTCTAATCAAATTAATAACATTAGAATGTTTTGTAATTATTCTAATAATTTAAATTTATTTATATATTTATTTAAAATTATTTATGAATTATCGTATTTCTAAACTAAAGAAATAAAATTTTTTTATTAATTTAATAGTATTTTTGGTTAGTTTAATGAACTATATTGATTTTATAACCAAATTAATAAACATGACATATATTGTAAATATTTTAGTAATTTAAACCTATTTATTCATTTATTTTAAAAATATTGTGCTGATAATATTTTTGTTAATAACATGTTAAAATAAAATTGTTTTTAAAAAATATTATTCAAATAATATAAAAAGAATTAGCAACGTGAGTTTCACTACAAATAATTATAAACTACAAAATAATCAATAAATTGGTTTCTAATTTTTTTAATGGAATATATTTGATCAGAAGACCGAACTAAATTTCGAACACTATGGAAAATGAAGATTTTTTGTGAGTTAAAATTTTTATAATGACTAAGTATGGTTGAAACATTGTACAAAAACTCAATTTCTGTGTAAAATCTTTGTTGTGTTGTTTATATTAATTATCAAGACTGTGTGTTAGGAATAAGTCATTGTGTTAATGTTCTGTGAGTAAATATTTATGAAATAGTTTATTTATTTAGTGGTCGATTGAGAGGTATATGTTCCTAACTTTATATCGTAGAAGTAAAGTCAATTTTGATTATAGGTTGTGTGAATTATGAGTAATTAGTAATTATTGATTCAAACGATTCTTCTCCAGAAAGATTGGGTGGCTACAATTTAGTTCTACACTCACTATTAAGATATATATATATATATATTAAGAAGATACTATATATATAACTATATTTATATCTATGTATGGAGAAAAATATCTATAAATTATATTATTTATTTGTAAATGTAAATTACATATTTATATAATTTTAACTTTTATTTAAAATTATTTTCAATATTAATTTATATATATATAAATTAAATAAATAAAAATAATTATTTTTCGAATTTAATATTATTCTTTGGTTAATTAATCAAATATATTAAATTTTTGAACAAATTAATAACATTAATATAGGCCAAATGTCTAAAATAGCACCTTTCTAAATTTTTGTTCCAAAAATAACATCATTAGTTTAAATTTCTAATAATAGCACAAATTTAAGATTAAAATGTATTAAAATTATATTTTAATAGAAAAAAATTAAACTCTTCATTGGAAATAATGAACCCAAATACAATACTTTAAGTTTATGTATAATTTATTTAGAATAAATAAGTATTTTTACATAAATATTTATGCTATTTTATAAATTTAATTTTATGATGCTAGATTTGGAAAAAAAAATTTAAAAAGTGCTATTTTAGAATATTACTCTAATATATATTGTAATTATTTTACTAATTTAAACTATTTATATATTTATTTGAAATTAATTGTAATAATGAAATTTGTTATTTCTGTTAATAATACGTTAAAATAAAACTATTTTTTAAAAATATTTATCAAATAATATATTAAAGATATTAAAAATATGTACAATACACCGTGCATATATACATATTAAGAATTTTATAGTTATATATTCTGTAAGTCAAAATGAATAATAAGACAACCATTCAGAGTCAGTTTCCTTCTCATTTCTCACTGTCAAAACTCAAAAGAGTATAATCAATTTTCCATGATTGGTTTTTCCCATTGTATAAAGAAAACAATATGGATTTTTAATTAATTTACTAATTATTTAATATATATATATA